>QVRM01004404.1:60000-488193 GCA_003439945.1 Dermanyssus gallinae | reverse complement strand
GGATGAGCTCAAACGGATTGAAGTCGATCGCTTACGAAAGCTTACACAAAAGAAGAACGAATTAGAGCACGGTACGTCTCCTCCTTGTTCGACAGCTGTTTAATTCCAGGGTCATCGTCAACCCATGCGCCTAATTTGACTCTTTCTAAGCCTAGCAAAGTTTTACGTAGGCAGTCCATTTCGAGATTACTCCCCACTAGAATCACCGTCTACCTTTTAGGTAGTGCCTTTATTTGTTGTATACTTCAGTACCGAAATTGGCATCTTTTATCCATTATATTCATTCACTTTAACCTCAGCACGCTACTTATGAGTATGTGTACTTTATATATATATATATATGTACCATCACGTTATGCGCATTAGTTTGTTATATTACGAGCCTTGAGATGGCTTCGTTAGATCTTCTCTACTTCAATTAGTATTAATATATTAACGTAATGTTGCAAGACTGCAATGATAACGGCATTCGCTCTGTGGTAGTCATTAGAGCCGAAACTCGCCGGCCTTACCATCACACAAAGCTTTAGCGATACGATTACACATTTTACCTTCTTTAGCTTATGTTGTGAGTTTCATTTACTCAATTTGCCGGACATTTTTATTATCGATGCTATTTGCTAAGTTTCTTTTTAGCCATAGAACGTTGTATGCAGTTGAAACTGTAGTATCTGACACAATTCGTATATTGTATACAAACAAGTTGATATACTTCCC
Organism: Dermanyssus gallinae; assembly: GCA_003439945.1. NCBI lineage: Eukaryota > Metazoa > Arthropoda > Arachnida > Mesostigmata > Dermanyssidae > Dermanyssus > Dermanyssus gallinae. The sequence goes on along the minus strand of QVRM01004404.1, from coordinate 487,476 downwards.
AATTAGCAGTATAGAATACACGAGAACTTGCATCTACAGGATAAGCGAAACTTGTGAGAGCATTGCTTTGAACGCAACTCTTAAAAAATTGTAACTTAACTTTCGTTGCGGCTGAAAATTTGTGACGCCCTAAGATGAATTTAGCAAGCTGCGTGCTAAACGTTGGAATAAATTGCTTGTTTCTTCTTGATATTTTTGTCTAATAATAAAACTTGGGTGCCAAATTGATGAGTAAGATATACTTTGTCGTTGGCACGTACGCGTACGTAGACATGCTCAAAACTTCAGCGGAAATGGGTCGTTATATTTAGGGTTCTGTGCAGTATTTTAGGCTTGACGTTCTTTCAATACGACGTCAACTCGCAGATCATCCCCCGCGCTTGGTTTACGAATTCGTGCGGCCTCTAACTCTTATGCACCCGTATATACAAAAAATGTTATATAGTCATCTGGTTGCGTGTGAAAAGCTGGATGAACTGACAATTAGTCGATTAATCGCAAACATACGACTAACATCTTTGTGGTAATGATGCGATGTTTTTGGGTTGCTTGACGGGAAGGCGTGTTTCGGGACGGCCGGCTGTGGAGGTCTGTGCCGAGAAAAGGTAAAAAACTGTCACGAGGAGTACAAGTTGCAAGCCAAAAGTGCAAATGTCCTTGTCCCGAGCTGACTGACGAAAAGATCGTTCGCTGAAATTCGCTCCATTGCTTGCTTCTGGGGACTTGACTAGTCGTCGTCGTGGCGCACATGCTTGTTTGCAACACTATGGTTTACACCTGTTTCTTTGGACTGTTTGGCCACAATTCACGTGCTCGCCCAGCTTGTGTCCCTTCTTACACTACACGGTCAGCTGGTCGGTCCTTTGACTGACCAGCCTCTCGCCTGGGGAACGTTCACCGGCACAATGCAAAACTTTCCTGTTGAGTTTTTTTTATTGGCGTTGTTGTTTTTTATTTGTGTTGACGATTTGGCTGATTTTGTTTTGTGCCGCCGCTACTGCAATCGCTTGTCTCTTCTATCGGACGTTTAACTAACTACAATATTTACGATTGGAGATGATTTGCATAACAATACTAACGAGTAATAAATAGTATTGCTACAATAATTAGTTATATAGAATTATTCGTGACTCTGGCAATCATCAAGTTGGTTTTTGAAAGATTTGAAGGGGCCGAGTACGAAAATGACTTTACATGATGTGGTTGATTTGTTGTCTCTATTGTGTATATACACAAAACACTTTAGGCAGCTCTACTCTCTTTTGCACGCTTGTAGGGCATGGGGAAATTTGTCGTTGTGTTTTCTTGGCGGTGAAACGATTTTTGTTCATGTGCTGTATTTAGTACACGGGTTCTTACTCCTTCGGCATGTTAGCGTTATATTAGGTGCGTTTCAAATATCCAACACACGCGCATTCAAGGTTATGCTGCTCAATATGTTGAGCTTGCAGATAAAGGTTGGCAGCGGAGCCTTATATTCCTCGGAGTACGCAGTGGGTGAAAATAAAATGTAGTACTGACACAAGATTACAATTTTATAAGATAGAAGTTGCACATCATATCGTCCCTAACACGCGCGTCACGCCCTACTGATGATCTGGAACCGTGTCGAAAAGACGACATTTCAATTTAGATGTTCGTTTTGGGAACAGGGTAATAGTTTGCAGCTGCCAAGTCCGGTGAATAAAAAGATAGTTCTAAACTGCTGAGAAGTGCCCCAGAGCCTACTTCGTAGCTTCGAATCTATGACGAGGATATTTAACGCAACTCTATCTAATTGCACAATTGATGTAAACACTACCAAACTCACATGCAGCAACGCGGTTTTCACTGCGTTTAGAGCTACATTTAACTGTTTTTAATATTTCTCAGAGGGGCATATTTTTGCATTAGTGCATATGCATATTGCGCATAATGTCACTCTATACAACAACTTTGTAGTGAAGGGGGTATATTTTATTTTATGTATCTTTTGAGCAAAGATGAATTTGTATTGCATTTACTGTATTATAGACGTAGCTCGCCTGGCATTCGCGCACGAAAATCGCCTAAAGTTTGAGTGCACGCATTTTATATCGACAGATCTTTTCTTAAGCTTGCTTTTTAATTGCTAGGTTACTTCACATGGCCTTTGAGTGAAACCTTGCAGAACGCTCGCGTTATGACGATGTACAAAAGCTGTATCAAACGGCCGGATTACACCACGGCATTGTAACGCAGACGACACATATTTCTACGCAGGTTTTTGTTAAGCAATCTTCGCAGCGTAGCACCGCTGGGCCCTTTAGGTTGAATAGTTAGCCCGTTTCACGGGTTGGCCTAGACCTAGATGTGAAGTGTGTAGTAGATAGTGCATTTGTAGGTAGATGTGAAGGACGGGCAAAATATGTCGTTAATGTTTACGCTCAATTTTCACGCCTCCCTTAAGTGGTTGTTTGATTCATGATTTGTTCGTTATACAGACTGCGATAGTTCACATTACGGTTCTGTCGGCTTTTTGTAGGCATTGACCGGGATAACGTCATCAACGATCATCTCGACACGGACAACCAGCACACGTTCGAGATTGAAGATCTAAAAAAATTGATTGTTTCCGTGAGTTTCTTCTGCGCCATGTGATTGCTTGATCCGTTTAAACGAATGTGCTTAGGTAACATCTTGGAAAGTGAGCCGATTCACTGCATCATTGCGGTAGCTTACTGTGTAAAGGTTAGCGGTTAAACAAACCGACTAGTGGGTCTTGGTAGTTCACAACATGATCATTATCACATTTCAGCCATTTTAAACATTGATACTTATAATGTTGTCAGCTGCTCTCTGCATGCCATTCGAAAGAGCCAGTTCATCTCTTCGTAAGGACCAGGCAGGCAGATGCATGATACCTCGAATAGATTGAAGACAAGCATCGCTCAGCATAACTTGTATACATACACGAGACTGTTTGTTTTTTAATGCAGTACGTTGCAAATGGGAGAGCTTTACTGATATGCATGTGTTTCTGGTTTACAGGCCACGCGGGATCTGGCAAAGCTGGATGAAGCTCGTCGGGAGGAGTTCAAACGGTACGAAATGGCAAAGGAGTATGAGTTTCAGCAAGGCCTGAAAAATATGACCGAGGACCGGAAACAAGTCGAAGAGAAGAAACATGAAGCCGAAAAGCACCGAAAGCATCCAAAAGCGCACGAACCAGGCCATAAAGTAAGCTTCCAGACTGTTTACGTCAATGGCTTTATCTGTCAAGTGTATTGCTGATGCTTGTTTTCATTCATGTCCATTATATTAATCCTTTGTAGCCTAATGGAATTGGACTAGCTTCCTATATTGAACTCACTTTTGAGATGCACATGACGCATATATATGTATATATACACCCAATTTTGTACTTTGATCGACTACATGATTACTCATTTTATCCTGACTCATTCAACCGTAGGCTCAACTCGAACAAGTCTGGGAAGAGGAGGACCACCTTGAAAAGCAGGACTTCGATCCCAAGACCTTTTTTGCAATGCATGATCTCAACGGAGACGGCGTCCTTGATGAGCAGGAAGTTGAGGCGATTCTCCAGCTGGAGGCCAAGAAAATGTACATGTCTGATCCTCAAAATCCCGGAGATCCAAGGGTAGGTGAACCAATTAGAAGTTGATGTGTGTATGTTTGTGTCACTTTTTCTTCTGCCGAGGGTGTTGATTTAATATTATACCTGTCTGGATATTGAGCTTCGTTTGGTTAAGCAATGGTAAACCGCGTTGTTATTGCCATTATGATTTATATTATTATGAAGTGTCGTCATGAATATGGTGATTGTTGCTGTTGTTGTTCTTGTGTCGCTCTCTGTGACTTTCAGAAGAGAACGGTAAGTGACAGCGCTGCACCGCTGTACCTCGCTTGGCTCCGTCGCCTTGCACAGATGTAATGCGAGCTTCAATTTCCCTTTACTAAGCAATATGATAAAGAAATTTCCGAAAGTTCGTCACTATATAGAAACACGCTTGCTTCAGACAATTTTTTTTTCTAGGTATTACAGCGACGCTTTGGTTATTCAAGGGATTATATATATATATATATATATATATATATATATATGAGCATAGAAAAGCTGCCACTCATTGCAAACAATGAATAGTACTGAGATAGGGCTAATCTCTTATTTTGATCCAAAGTTATTGTTGTATCTGCTTAGAAATCTTAGGAAGATGTGTATGCGTAATTACTACCACTCATTTATGTTGCTGAGTGGTACACACCACTTTGCTTGAATTATGCCTAGTGTGATTGCTTTTTGTTCAGCGTATAACGAGCTTAATAGCACTACACTGGAGTGACTTATCTGCATGTTATGCAACTGAGGCGAAGTTTTTTGTGCAATCCAAATCTGTGCATGAGTATGCGCTATTAACTATGCGCTGAACAGTTTGTTGTTCATTCCTCCGTCGAACATACGGTAGTGTGTCAACGCTTATACAAAAATAGATTACGTCGTAAAGTGAGCCAGTATTCGAGCTGAGTGAATTGCAATGTTAATAATACGAATAATGAAGATATCATAAAGATGCTGATCCATATTATGCATGTGGTCAGAATGAACTTTGAAAGGGTTTGAATCGAATCAGTCTGTCAGTACTTAATCTTTAACCTGACTTGTTACTTCATTGGTTTGGATTATTTGCGTGCTTTACCAACCCTGATAGTTTTGTTACACATTCATGTATTTTGCTTTTAGAGTGTATGCTCGATGTTTGCCACATATAATTCCTTGCTTTGCAGTGCGGAGGTGTATTTACTTAAATGCTTGAATGAGTTGTCATAGCTTTATAAAGTATTGCACGACCGAACTGTTAGATGCGCTTCTTGCATTTACTTCACGCTATTGCAGGAGATGGAAGAGGAATTGAACAGGATGCGCGAGCACGTATTTAAGGAGGTCGATAAGGATAAAGATGGGCTAATCTCGCGACAGGAATTTCTTGACTTAACGCACACCCGGGAGTTCGAACAAGATAAGGGCTGGAAAGGTCTTGACGAGCAGCAAGTCTATACTGACGAAGAGCTACAACAGTTTATGCATATGCGCGATCAGCAACTTCAGATGCAGATGGTATGTGTTTCCTTTCTTAACTCTCTTCCACAGCTGGCTACTGTGATTACAATGGATATAAAGAGTGACGCCTTAGTTCGACAGGTTCAGAGGATTTCATTTAGCATGGCAAACGTGACACAAGCTTGCTTAAAGTGCACAAGCTTGCTTGAAGGAAGATAACAGTTGCTTTGGGTCTGTTTTGTATTTGTCATGTAGGCACAGCAGGGTTATGGATATAATCCGAACGCGCCTCCTAATCTTCAGTATCATCCTGGGTACGGCCCGCCCCATGGTCCTCCCCAGCATCCATCTCAGGTAAGCCCGTAGTGTAATATTCCAAAATAATGTTTTTAAATAAATAAATATAACACTAGAATATATTAATAATAAATAATATAAAATACAATAATATAATAAATATAATATAAAACACAATAATATAATCAATATAATATAATATAAAACACAATATTCATGTGCCATAAATTTGACATTATGTTCCCAAGGCTTGAGATCATTTCCTCATAAAAAAAACCGTGCTCAGCAATTAAATAAGCTGTGGTGGATTGAAGGTGTGCGTGGCTACCAAATAATATACGATTACGTGCGGTTTTAAAGAAGTTTTTTTTAAGTTAAAAGCCAAGAAAAACTAAGAGTCCATGTAAACGAAAGAGCAATATTTCCCGTATTGCAATTTTCTTCTAAGATAGGGTCTTTCCTGTGACTTTCACTAGTTCTAAGTTAACACAGTTCTACATGCAGGCGAACTCACATTTGAGATTACCTACGTCGAGATTTTCTGAACATGTTATGATGTTTGCAACCGTGTGCGTAAATTTCAGGGAGGGCACCCCCAAATGGCCTACCAGAATCCCCAGATGATGGGTCAGCAGATGCAGGGCGTTCCGCAAGGTCACATGGCCATGGGGCAACAGCAGGGATACGCTCAGCGACCACCAGGACCGGTGCCACCTGGCGTAAACATGGGCCCACCGCCTCCTCCACGGCCTCCGGGCCAGATTAACGCCAACAACCAAGGACAGTTTAACGCCAACAACCAAGGCCAATTTAACGCCAATAACCAAGGCCAGTTTCAACAAGGACAACTGCAGCAGCAGCAGCAACAACAACAACAACAGCAGCAGCAGCCGGCGCCCAGGGTCATCGCCGGACAACCACCCGCGTCGGTCCCAAGTCCTGTCCAGGGCCAACAAGTACATCCGCAAGGTAGCTTCAATCAGCCGCCGCCAGCTCAACAGCAGCAGCAGCAGCAACAACAACAGTTCCAGGGAGGAGTCCACCAGCAACAGTTCGCGGGTCAGCCTCAACAGCAGCAGTTTAACCAGCCTAACCAGCAGTTCCAGCCTGCCGCGGGTCAGCCTCAGCAGCAGCAGCAGCAGTTTAACCAGGCTAACCAGCAGTTCCAACCAGCCGCGGGTCAGCCTCAACAAATAAACAAACAACAGCCGGGCCAGCATTTAGGTCAACAACAGGCCCCGCTTAATAGCCAGCCGGCCGTCGGTACGGGAGGTGGCGGGGCGAACACGGCGAACAACGCTCCACGCCACTAACGCGATTAAAGCAGACGACTGTATCAGATGCCAATTCAACAAGGATCGCACTCTCATAGGAGGACGATCTCTGTAGTATTCATCAACAACCAGATACGGCTGGCACCTACCTGCGTTCCACTTGAGTCATGATGCTGTTGTTGTTGTCGTCGTCATAATAGCTGAGATATGATTCATCCACGTCAGCGACTGCATCGTACGCCACCGCTCGTGTTTTTTGTCGTTGGGAATGTTTTGAAAACTTTACAGACACGCGTTACATACGTCATCAAACACAACAATGCGAATAGTTAAGGGGGCAACAAATTTGTAAATTGAGGGCGACTTACTGACGTCCGAGTCGAACTTATACAGAGTCAAGTCTAGCGTTTCTAACTTCTGCGGTTGCTAGTCGCCACGTTGCAATCAACGTCATAGATCGATATTTCTCCCCGTACACAATTCCGTTAAATGTTCTTACTTGCGTGACTGCCATGGCGCAAGCAAGGTCTGCTGTTTCCAGACATGTCTATTTCAAGGACTGAATATGGCCAGGCGCCTCAGTTGTTTGACATACGCAAAACACATCTCCAGATACTTCCGGGGTTTAAGTCGCTGAACGAAGCGAGGGGTCAACCTGGTCGTCTTCTCTCAATCGGGAGACAAATGAGCGGGGACAGAAATTGAGCACGGCCATGGTCGGCCATCGCTGTCATCATTCCGGCACAAACACGGCTCCATTCCACAATCTACTACTAGATGAATCGATCAAAACTACTTGAGTGCAATCCATTCTGCAGGAAGCAACGCCTGATGCAGAAGATCACAATGTGACTGTGGTAATTAGTTTAGTCGAATATATATACACGCCGTTGTTGACATCCTTGTCGACGTGTTTGCATCATTGAGTTCTTTTGTCACTGAAATGGACTGAAATTTTTTTAAACACATGTTTGGTTCTGGTGGCGTGAAACTGAACAAAGTGCACACTGCTATATATACATATGCGAGCCGATGTGTGATTTACTTGTGTGCATAATTGTATTCTGACCGCTATAAGAAACTCCATAGGGATATGTTTTGTATGGAGGATGACTTTAAAATATAATTTGATTAATTTTCGGGGTTGGAAAGGATTGTCGTGATAACTTTTGATCAAATAGAGCTAAGGCAACTAAGGCAGCAAATTAGAGTTAAGTAAGTATTAAATGTAGCCACACGATGCACACGTTCTGTAGAACGAAAACGAAGCGAGGGAACAATACAGAAAGAAACATATTTTTATTCCAGTTAGGTTTGAGAATTGACGATTGTTGTCGCAAGTCGGTAAACCGGCTGAGTTCCAGCTAATATATATCTGCATATATATGTAACTATACACGAAATGAAGTGAGAACGTTGGCCCCTTTGGGATGTATATGACCGACATGCAAATATATATATATATATATATATATATTTGCTGACGCTATTGTTGTGTTGCCAATTGATCGCGTCTGGAAGACGACCGCTCTCTAGTTTTTACTGCCAACGAAAATTGCCAGATTGTATAGGAGGTAATTCACTCCACTATCATCGCAGCGTCACAGTACAAGCGAGAATAACGACAGCATGCACGGATGTGTCAGCGATAGACGGTGTATCAAAGTTCTGTTGAAGCTGTTCGCTTTATATGAAAAAACCATTGGGCTACTCTTTGACCACAAATTGATTATTCGGCATGCTATTCCGTGACAGATGAGCGGCACATCGCTGTGTCAATGCAGTGAGATCGTCAAGAATAAACTTTGTGTAAATATGTCCTAAGGGGTAGTCATGTTTTCCTTCTATAGTCTGTTTGTTGTGTCCAAGTCAGGTTCGTGTTGGCTTATGCTGTATCGGATGCTTATTATTTGATTTCATGATTACCCAGTTACACATTTAGTGTTATTATTAATTAATCTGTTGATCATTAACGTGGGATAGAATTTAGTTTGATCTCAGCACATGTCCTCACAGGGCGATGACTAGAAAGAGTTGTCGATCTAACCGAAAATTATAATAGACGAATGGAATAAAAGCCTAACTACACCTAGTAGCAACTAGACAAATATTCGCCTCCTAGTGCCAAGTATCTTGAATATGCAGATAAAATGAAGCCTTTCCTTCTTGTTTTCTTCAAAGATTCCCATTCTATATTACAATTATTTGTTGATGTGAAATAGATATCAGGACGTCCAATTTCGGCCGTGGCTTCGAAAGCCAATCCTGCAAAAAGTACTAAAAAGAATTTGTGATCGGTCTGATTGTTTTCGCTGCCCTACTTGTATTGTTTCCACTGCCGATTCAATCTAGGAGGATACGTTTCACTTCACCATGGGGTGTTACGCGCAAAGCTCCATGCGTAACTTATGTACGTCGATGCATTCACCGAAATCCTGGCGCCCAAGCGTACTAGTGTTTCAACCCCCGTATTTCGCTGTAACAGTGTTAATAAACTGGCTTATGCTTTTTATATATAAATATAGTAATCACGAGGTCAGTCACTGGTCCACCGTATTCAACGTCTCCTTCAGGACCTGAATACGCTAATATATGGATACTCGAGGACCCACCCCTCCGTGAATTATCGCCAGGTCCACCGCCATCATAGTAAAACGTAGGCGGCGATGAAGTAATTACGTATCCAAAATCCATATTCCCCAAGAGCTTGGCGAATAGCAATTGTACGGGAAGGGGCAGCAGTGCTAAGCCTTCAGTTTAAATCTTCGGTTAAGAAGCTTGAAATCATCAGTTGAATGATCAGTTGAAACAATTGTAATGACGGGGCTTATCTCAACGGAGTCCCGCCCACCACTACTGTACATCCCACTAAAAGTTAATTTAGTGAGAACGATTGTGTTATCTTCGGGCAGCAGGATCCTCGTCTGTTTGAGACGTTGAGCCAACCAGCAAAAAGGCTTCTCCTACTGGCTAGTCATGCGAGGGCCGTTTAAAAAAATGTAAAGAAGAAAAATATAAATTCAAAAGGAAATTGAAGAAATATAAAAGAACAAAAGTAACATTATAAAGAACAAGTAGATGATATAGAAAAATAAAACAACAACAGAAGGAATTAAGAAAAAAGTACAACGACTAATAAAAAGAGAAAAAGAAAGACATGCTTTTAAAAATGAAGAAGAAATATAAGACGGAGAGGGAAAGTAAATGGCAGTGGAGAACGAAGCAAAACATAAAAAGAAGCGCTGGCAGATAAATGCTCAACGGTTTGGGTGTTTTTCCACCTGTTTTTTTTTTGTTGTTGTGCAGTAGCAAGGGAACATGCAGTCTTAACTTTATCAGTGTCAAAGACGCTAAAATGTTCAATGGCGTTCCGGTCTGGCAGTGTGGTGTTAGAAACAAAAATGTTTCTAAAGTTTGTTGCATATCCAGTTGTCGCGGTTAGTTGGTGCGTTTAGAGAGGTGTCTTAAGTAAGATGTCCCCATACTAGGCCATACACCAGCCTTGGAATAATCTTAAGCTGGAAGAGCACCGCTGCCGTCGGGACGAACAGTCACCGGACGTCGCCAACCTTTCTATAAAGAGGAACTAGGGCTGTGCGTACTGTCGCGTCAATGTGCGCAGTGAAGGTAGTCCCAGTGTAATGAAGCCGAAGCCCCAGATAGCGGAAAGAGCTTACGAATTTTAAGGATTGGTCGTCGCAACGTATACTGTCTTTGGCAGCCAATCCACCCCCTCCCTCCTCTGAATTTCACAGCCTTGGTCTTCATCGCGTTTTTCTGCAGCCCCCTTACGACAGGGAACACCTCTGCCGGAAAGTGATGCGCTTGATGACACTCAGGTAAGCGACCACGATATTATCTGCGTTCATTACAACTATGGCCTCCTGTTCAGTACTACTGTCGAATATAGCCGACAAAATCGATAAGCAGAAAATTAAAGGAGGCACAGCTCAATGGGTCTCTTTTTTTGCCTTATCCGCAACACATCCTGCTCGTCCTGTACCAGTAAGATGCCTGCTTCAAATAAACTCGAAAGTACGCTCAGACGAGATTTAGCAACCCCTGCGTGTCGGAATAAGTTCATCATTTTAGGGGTGCTTTGTCGAACGAGCTTGGACGCAGTCTATAAAGACTGCGTACAAATGGCCTCCGGACTTTGCTACAGCTTGTTCTATCTCCGACTGAAACACATGGATTGCAAACGCGTTCCTTTGCGCGTTACTAGCTCATTTCGATGCCGCCGCGGCGGGGACTACTGCAGCCTTCTTGGCGATGGCCTTGAAAGAATCGACCTTAGGCGGCTTGTTCCCCTTAAGGGTCTCTTTCGTCAAGTGCCTCATTCGGTCTATTCCGGGCGCTTTCCTGCGCAGAGCCTTAACCGACCAGATGTCGCTCCGAGTTGGAATATCCACAGCAGGCGCATCAGCTCTTCTGGATGTGGCGCGAAGATTAACCACAACGACGACGACACAGTGTGTGCGTTACGTTGTGGCGTTTCCCAGACAACGAAATTCTCTTCGTCGGGTTGCTTGGACTCGCACACGCAAAATTACGGTTTCGGCAGCCTTCGATTCCGAAACCAAAGACATAGAAAAATAAAACACAAAAGGAAACAGAAAAGACGAAATAGAAAGGCAAAATCAAAATCAAGAACAGGAAATTTGAGAACCAGCAGACGGAAATTTAAGCACAAAATGAGGGAGAAACAGCAAAGACAAAACTATCTCGAAAACGTGCAAACGTGAAAGAGACTGGAAATCGTTATAAGTAAGCATACCTCAAAGATGATAGACAAATCAAAGTGCTGGCAGGTAAGTGCTCGCAGCTCACCGGCTTTCCAAACGTTCGCTCGTAAGCTGCCCGTTGGGATCCTTCACAGCGTTGCCTTTTTTCTTCTTTTGTTCCTCATTGCCCCGTCTTCGTCTGTTGGAAGTCTCTCCTATAATCCCATCTGTGCGAGCAGCTGCAATGTGTCCGTGTCGAACGAGGACTGGTGTGTCTATGTTCATTTTTCACTAGTGGGTTTCCTAGAATCTAGATGTGTAAGACAACATGTTCGGTCCTCGGATCGTGAGTCGATACGCTGCACGGCGATTCCAAGCCCGCAGGGGACGGAGAATGTGGTCTAGATTAGTAAACTCGCGAATTGCTCTTGCTATGTCGATGACCTCACCTCTACGGTTAGGCACAAACTATGACGTTTGAGCTAGTAGATGCCCATTTCATATTGCTGTCGCCTCTGGCTCTCGGCTTTGAGCGCTGCTCGCTCTTGGGAGCGACATAGTTTAAAGTCAATTTTACAGTGATTACGCAATGTGCTGATGAACTAACAAGGTGATGGATGAAACACCTGCCGACAATGAAGGGATCGTTGTCGCAGGTGCAGCTACATACATCAATCGCGCCGCATCATCAATTTCAGCTAAACATACATAATGCTGTGCATCTTGTGGTGTCGTAGAGCAAAATAAACACGCTTTAGAATGTATAGACATATACTAACGCCCAGATACTTGAGCCGTCTTCTTTCTTCGGGTTTTATTGCTGGTGCTCTAGTGAGAGTCTAAAGATTCTGCTTTTGCTTCATAGAGGGCACTTCAAATGTAATTCAGGGCCTCTTGTTTGTTTGCACCTCAGTCCAACCATTTGTTTGTCCGCATCTCATAGTCATTATTATTTAGCTTGTTTAATTTAGTGCCAATGCTTATTCGTCTTTCAGATGCTGCTTTATATATTCAGCTGCCCGCAATACAAATACTGGGTATCTTCCCGTCACGCAGAGACGTCCAATGACTTATCGAACCTAATTGCGTCTACCTGTCCTTGAGCGCTCTTAGATCATCCCAGCTAGTTATTCTTTCGTTTCAGCAAAGAGTATTTTGCCATCCAGCGAGTTATTTTGCCATCTTACCATAGATTATTCCAGCTAGTTATATTGCCATTAATTTGCTGCCTGCGCCTGTAATTCTATAGACATATTATTTAAGCGCCTTTGCTGTGTGAGATAGTTATTGATGAGAGAGAGAGAGAGCAATAGCAAAGGATACTGTGCGTATACAGTATCAACAGCTCCGTGAAATACGTAATAACCAAATCACCGTCTACAGATTAGTTGAGCAACTTTGGGCAAGCTATCGATTTGCGAAGGCAAACACATTGATTTATAAGTGCTTGTCTAGAAAATGTAAGTATGTATGTCTCAGGTATATTTGTTTCAGGCTAGTACTGCAGTTCATAAAAACACACTCCTGCTCAATGAATAACAAATTAAATTTGTGGCTTGAAGCACGTAAGAATGATCAACGGTCCAATGTCCAACCGCTCTGCCTCAAGCAAATGAAAACACCCAGATGTTCGATCTTCTTTAAAACGTATAAAGCCCTGACTTGCCAAATTAAATAACTTTGCTGCATCGTCCCCATAGGAGGTTGGACTTCAGGCTTATCCTGATCGTTTCCGCTTAGCAAGTCCGTTACACTAAGAGGCTTCTTTGCTTTTATCGTAATTTAGCACCCGTGTATGGTAAAGCTCTTCCCGGTGCGAGCACTGTTTGCTGGTGAGAGATTCGTCTACGAAGCTACGAAGTCTACGAAGCTGACGTACGGCTTTGGATCTTAAGCTCAAAAAGTCTTAGTGCAGTATCATACGACAGACTCCTAGGGTTCCACACCTCCAATCACAATTAGATAGTAAAAAACTCAATTGCGTAACGCGAATCATCATGTCTAAAAACAGCGAAGATTTAACGAACCCCACAATATAGCTACTACGAATAATTTCATCCTTCGACGTCAGTCGAGCTTCGAGAAACTTGAATTTGACCTGGAAGACATGGACTGCATCCTGTGTACCTCAAGCTTTTCTCAGTCCGAATAATCCGGCGGAAAGCCCAGAAGCAATCATGTACCTTTTGTTGTAGCCCGGCAGATTAGGGTCATCTATATTGCTTCCAACTTTGCTTCTGAATTCTATATATGACCTACCATGAGCTACAGCCAATGGATGAAACCCTTGTTGAGTATTGAAACAAATTAAACGAACACATCAAGTATTGTTTTCAATGTAGTAAAATACTGTTGTGTGCTCATCTGTTGGTGGCTACAAGAGAGTCTAGCCGTTGTGTACTAGAATCGCGCACGCCTAACCCTCTTGTAGCAGCCAAGTGCCTCGTCATCTAAATAGTGACGCGCAAAAATGGGTTAACGAGATCTTATTTACCGTCTGGCGAAACGACGGCCAAGGGAACGGGCTTGGATTTAAAGGCGGAGAAAGAACGTTTCCTTTTCACTCTGGTTAAGGCGCGATAATTAGAGCCTCCTCTCAGCGCAGGAATAGGAAACGGCGGTAAAAAAAATCGACCTAATAAAGCAAACGCACCCTTATGACGCTCGAAGCTAAATCAATTTGGGACAATCGATTCAAAAGCGAACAATACTATGAGAGCGCTGTAGCATTTGTATGACGAACCTACTAGTTAAGTCTCTATCTCAATAACAACAGAACAATATAGAGAACTCTCGGTGCTCCCGTTACCATTCCTAAACAAATTTACCTCAGTTGTTGAAATAAAATGTATTCTCCTTGCCTGCGTCCACCCATGGCCGAGGGTTAATGCTGTGTTTGCAGCCACTTCAAATGACGTTTTACGGCGAGCTGTCACGAGTAAGGTTAGATGAACAGCAATCCGTCGAGAAGGAAAAGCCGCAGGGCCCCGTCATACGCCTAGTTTCAAAGCAAAGGGCCCCGAACGGAGCCCTGTGGCACACCAGCTCGGACAACGGGCCCCAGGGTAGACCGGCCTACCCAGAAGTTGAACTTACGGGCCTCTGAGTGTCTGAGAGGGCTTGCGTGTCCTCGTGTCCTCGAATATGTTAGCGAATAGGCTCTCAATGAGTGCGCGCTTGTGTAAGCGCCGTCTGGTAGGAGAGTGCCCCTGTGTGACGCTGCCCATGTGGAGCGTATTGGAGTCCCCTGTGGCCAAAATTGGGCGTGTTGAATGCTCGTCCAGAGAGGATGCCAGCACGCCTAGAAACGCCTCGAAGTTCGATAGTGTTGTACTCGGAGGCCAATACCAAGAGTACACAGTCAGGAGAGAAATAGACACATGAAGCCAGCGCGCAGCGCAGGTAAAATCAGCGATATATATATATATATATATATATATATATACAGGTAGTTCAATAAGTTCTTAGAATGAAAACCAAGAATTTTCCAAATCATGTTTTTAAATTTTTCTTATTCGATATACTCCCCGAGAAGCTCAATACACTTTTCCCACCGAGATTTCAGAGTTTTCATACCTCTTGAGTAGAATTCCGCGTCTTTAGACTGAAAATAGGCATTGACAGCAGCCTTAACCTCTTCATTGCTGGAAAAACGCTTTCCACCGAGACTATTCTTCAAATGTCCGAAGAGGAAATAATCAGAGGGGGCCAGGTCTGGAGAATAGGAGGGTTGTTCAATAAGTTCGAACCTCAGTTGGGCCAGTTTTGCCGATGCTTGCCGGGACTTGTGTGCAGGAGCATTGCCCTGGTGAAACGGGACAACCTTCTTCTGCAAAGCGGGCCGTTTCACGATGAGTTCTTGCTAACGGCAGTCCAACAGTCTTGCATAATATTCTCCTGTGATCGTGCCAAGAATTTTTCGCATTTTCTCTACGTTTTCCTCATCAGTTGCCGTTTTTTGGCCTCCTGGACGTAGTTCATCCTCGGTGCTCCTGCGACCTCTTTTTAACACATTAATCCAGTTGGAAACAGTGGCAAAACATGGCGCAGAGTCACTGAACGTCTCGTCTAACTCAATTTTTACTTGGGTCGCATTCCAACCTTTGAAATAAAAATGCTTGATAACCACTCGAAACAATTTTTTCCCCATTTTTAACAATCACGCCGATACGTTGCACGGGAAAGGCTATCAAACGAAATCGCAACGGCCAATCACCATAATATATTGAGTGCTAGCAGTCGAAAAGTTGCAGTTCCTATTAGCGGTGAAAGCGTGCCAAAATTCAAATTCTAAAAAGCTCATTCTAAGAACTTATTGAACTACCTGTATATATCGAAGAAAGTTTCAAGTTTATTCACCATATATTGGTAGTGTATTACAAAAGTTCACATATCATTTTGTAGGCTAATAATATCGTTAACACGTGCTTGTAGTGACGGTGTTTCGATAAACGAGCAAGTAAGTATGTGGTATCGTCCGATATTGCACTCGCCACAATATTTACATACGCATTCGTCAATTTCATAACAATTTCCTCTTAAGCACAAAAGGTGGTGGTTGCCGTGCCATGTTGTTCGGCATATTAGAGATCTATTTTTCTGTGATGACAGTTTCCACTTATTGCTGCAAAAAGCTGGACCCCCAACATAGAGACCCATTACAAATGCCATGTTGCGGGTTTCTCTAAATTCTCTGTAGGCTTCTAAGATTTGTGTACTGAACGGTATCTTGTCCAGTACTAAATCCTCTACTAGTGTGCGTTTGTGGCATAGTTCCAGTGCGAACGTGGCCGATGCGTTCTTTGGCAAGCCTAAAGTGCGCTTTATGAAATAAGATTTTATTTTATCTATGTTTCTAAGGTCCGATATTGTGAAATAAGGGGCTATTGCGGGAAGGCAGTATCTTACTATAGGAACAATTTTTATTCTAAATAAATTTAGCGCAATTTTTAGGTCTATGTCAGTAACGTCTCCCACTAAAATCATGGCCGCCGTAGCCTTGCTACGCATTTCCTCTATATGTCTGCTGAATGACAGCCGGGGGGTCACTGTTATTCCTAGATAACAAAAGTGATTAACGAGTTCAACATTTACTCCCCCTATCTTGATGCACCGGTCATCTGCAGCGTACGATCCGCCTTTACTAAATCGTAGTATTTTTGTTTTGGCTATGTTGATTGTCAATTGGCGTTCTTGGCACCAATCTGAGGCTTCCTGGAGATAAAACTGCAAGTGATTTCGTGTTTTTGCAAGCACTACTAAGTCGTCAGCATAAGATGCATGTATTGCTTTTACATTTCTGAGGGCGTCCGCTAAGCCAGCTATATACAATATAAAGAGGAATGGGCTTGCGGAGTCTCCCTGGACAACTCCAGTTTTCTGTGCTACTGGCCTGCTGACATAATGAGCTCCGTTTTTAATAATAATTAAGTTCGCTTGCAGCATGTCACGTATTAGATTATACATAGTTTCCTCTATAGAATATCGGGTTTGAAGTACTTTAAGAAGTTTGTCTCTTCTAACGCAGTCAAATGCAGTCTTAAAATCGATAAAAGCGGCATATGTCATCTCTTTTTGATCTTGGCGGGTCTTTACGTGTTCTAAAATAAAGGCAACGGCATCCGACGTAGATCGCCCTCTTAGAAATCCATGTTGTTCACATGGTAGATCTGGACCTATGGCGTCATATAAGCGTTCTACAACAAGTGAAGTTAAAATTTTATAAACGACGCTAATAAGTGCAATCCCGCGGTAGTTGGATGGGTCGGTTGCTTCACCCTTCTTTTTGTAAATTGGCTGCAGGAAACCTTTTCTCCATTCTTCCGGTATTTTGCCGCTGCGTAGACATCCATTGTACAATCTGGTCAATGGCGGGCACAGAGAACGTATATTTGCTTTAATATGTTCATACACAATTTGGTAGGGACCCGCAGATTTACCATTTTGTTTGGATTTGATTACATTGGCGACCTCTTCTTCTGTAAATGCTCGGTAATCACAGATATTCTCCCTCGGAGGTAGTAGAAGATCACCACACCTGTATATATAATACTCGACACTGCAAACAAAGCAGACACCAGTAGAAAGCACTAAAATTTATAACCACCAATGTCCAGTAAACTAACGCCGTCGGGAGTGGACGTCCGCTCTCGACAACGGTCAGCACGAGACTGGCCTTATCCGATCTGAAAGAACCCAAAACAGGCGACTCTCGGCATCTCGGCTTATTGTCTCCTCAGCCGCAAGTACACAGTCGAGGTTTGTACTCTGTAATTTAGGTAGTACCTTGTGGAACAAGTTGCCCTAGTGACATTAGGATACTTATATAATTTGGTCAATTTAAAAACGTTTCGAGAACGCACGATATCATCTTAATTACGTCTGATTAAATCAGAACTATGTAAGCATGTACACAATCCATTGATAAATAATTGCAACAACACGAGATACTACAATGTATATGATCTGTAGATCAGGTGTGCACCCAGAAATCACACTCGCTATTTTTTTCCTGGCAATTCTTGCTTAGCAAGCTTCCGCTACCTCAGAAATGTCCCGATTTTTGCGACAACAGATAAGCGAGAGGCCAATTTGAGGCGGATCGTAAATACCAACTTGTCTGAACACACGCTGGACGTTCTGGGCCGTCTCGTATGGGCATAGCAGCTAGGCGCTTAGTGTTAAATAATCTCATAATTTAGGCCGCATGCAACACAATTACAGAAGGTCTTCGAAGAAGATTGACTCTATGCAAAGAACGGAACGGTGGCACTTCATTGTATTATTAAGCGTACTTTTAAATCACCTTTGTTACATAAAGTTGTGTATAGTACACAATCGAATCACTTAGAATTGTGAGAGCTGTGTGGTACTGTAGTCTTTGTAGTCAAATAAACGGGTGCGATAAGGCTCTGCGTGCATATATTTGGCCTTGCAGTACTCCAAGTGAACAGTTGTTTAGTGTAATCGGACAAAGCTACTATTTTTGGTGCACTGCACGGCTGACTTTGTAAGTTAGTACAAAGCCAGCTACTTTGTTGCTTTTTTGCTTCGACGGAGCAAGAAAAGAAGAAGCAGTAGCTGGCGATTAGAAAGTTATCGCGTTGCCACTTCGTTTGGCTGTTCAATCGGTAAGTCTAGACTAGGTGTAAAGAAATACTAACAACATTCTCTTTGGCGGGCCTGAGCCTAAGGTGCTTGAGGGGCGTGATTTGTACCCCGGACAACAGTGTCATTAATTTAGCTAGTTGAAGCTCCTAAACGGGAGGCCAGCAAGTGGTTAGGAGGAACGCTACGACAAGGTGTATAAACAATGCGCAGTGAAGCGTCTACGCCACAGGAAATATGGTAGTCAAAGTCACGCCGAAGGCCGAAGCCCATCTCTTCTTCTTCTTCTTGGACTTTGCCGTTTTATTCTTCTGCCGCTCGTTGCCTCGCTTTTTTGTTTTGAGTGTCGTGTACTTATTGTTCTCCTTACTCTGGCACGTGCTTTTCTCCTCTCAGTCTAGTCTACATTTGTTGCTCGTCAATTCAATCAATTCTCTTTCTTCGTTTTTTTAAGCACATCTTTTGCTTGCTTTTATTGTCTTCGCCCATATCGTTTCTGCTTTAGTTTTTGTTTCCTTAATTTTCCAGATCCGTTCATTCGGCCTTTTCGGCCCTGGCACTTTTTTCTTTGTGCTCTTCCTCATTTCTACCCTACGCCTTTTCCTTCTCCCCTCAAATGTTCCTTCTCTGAGCCGGGTATTGCAATATTTTTTCCAGTTCTTGTTTCAACTGCAAATAATAGGCTCATTCGGGCATACTGACCCCTCGTTTGTGTCGGCACCGTAGGCATCCTCGTTGTAGCTATTGTTGTTGTTGCTGCTACTTTTTCTCCTTCTCCTGTTGTTCTTGTTGTTGTTGCTGTCGTCGTGGTTGCTTATGATAGTGGTGGTTCGATAGCACTGTAGTGGCCATGATGCGGTGTTACACTCAAGGCTCAGGGCAACAGGCACCAAAACGCCAACAGACGACGAAAACGGATCAAGATGACGGGGCTGAGTGCGACTAGTGCAGGACGCAAGTCGGCTAAAAATGGCCCGAGGCGCTGCGGCTCACTGCCAACCATCGCCACGTCCGCCTGCGCTATGGCCACTCGCAAAAGTTAGCAAAACATGTTGTCGATCGAAAACGAGGACTAACCTTCGAATTTGCCTTCTAAACATTGACCCATGTTATTGGTGGTTGTCGATCAGCTTCGCTGTGGCGTCATTATGGCCGCGAACGTTGCCGAACCCCGGACCGTCCGGATCAAGTAGACGCGACTCGGTTAAACACAGAGTCTTTTTTTTAATAGTGGGCCAGGAACAAAAATCCGTGACGCACACCCTTTGGTCTGGGCAGTGTGGGACTTTCAAACCCACTAAAAACATGGTGATCTCCTAATCTATATGACCGGGATATTTGCGGGAGCAGCATATACGTCGCTCGATCTTCCACTACTCCTAGTGTTTCTTCTATTTCTGTTTCTTCTACTGTTTGTTTTCTATGCAGTTTTGATTCTACTTTGCGTTTTCTCTGCGTTTTTTCTATCGCCTACTTCTTTGGTCGTACTTCTTTATTTTGTTTTTATTCTTCGTTTTTTTCCCTCGTTATTGCTTTACTGCTTATCGATGACCGAGTAGAGACTCTTCTTTTCGTAAGTTGCCCAATTGAAACCTCCTTGGAAAATGGCAGCTGGCATGCTGTTTGCTATTACGTCGTCCGTCCGTGTGAAAACTGACTGTTGTGGGCAAAATATTTTGAAAGTTGAAACTAAAGGCAAAGACAGATACCGGCTGTGAATGAGATAGAAACAACAACAACAACAACAACAACGATGAAGGCGTTTTGTCTTGTGGCCATGACACAAACAGCTTTTCGCCGCGCTCGTTGGAGAAACGGCTATGGCTGTAATGATGGTATGGCCGAGGGTGCGATGGGGCCGATATAGTAGAAGCCCTGTGGGGGTTGCTGGGTCGGACCTGGAACTGGAACGGCATGAGCCTGCATGGGCATGTCCACATGCGAAGGAGACCAGCAAGTCTCGACGCGGCTTGCCTTGCTGGCCGAGTGTTGTTTAACATGAACAGCCTCGTCCGGACAGACGGTCCATCTATCCATCTGTCTATCTGCCTGTCTTCCCGCCTGCTCGCTCTGTTCCTTGTTGTTGCCGCGGGCGGCAGAGGCGCCGCCGCCGCCATTGCCCCTCCGTAATGCCGTCATTCGAAAAGCTTTCACAGGATACGGTTGCTGCCCTACGCAGCATGACCCGCAGCCTTGCGTCCTTCCCGCGTTTTTGAGGGCCGTAAAACAACAGACGCATAGACACAGAGCTGACCAGATGCATATGGCGCCTTTCGTCGTGTGACATATAGATATACATATACATATATATGTATATATATATATATATATATATATACGCCGAAGCATGACTACATGGGTTATGTAGTCTGCTTGTCATTTTAAGGATCGATTCCTTTGGTTAACCTACTTATTGGTTTACCTTGGTTGTACACGGCACTGTAATTTATATATTTATATATATATATATATATAAAGTGTGTTGCAAAAAATTAGTAACTCATGTTTTTTGTTGATAATTTCGACTTGGTTTATTTGAATGGCTTGAAATTTTAAGCGCATGATGTACACGACGAAACACGAGTACACAATCGGTTCATACAAAAAATAAAAAAAGTGTGAAAAAACAGTGTTGCAAAATATTCGCAACAATAACGCCTTACGGCGTATTCGATTCTTAGCAGGGCTGTATGACTTATTTGATACTACATATTCTATTCTTGAAACGGGGTATTTGTCCCTTCTTTTGAATCAAATCGTAAACTTTCATGGAGTTAATGAGCTGTTGTGAGTACGAAAGTGGAATATTAGTCTATGCTTGCTGGACAGCTTCTTTGAGGTCCCACAAATTATCATACTGTCGACCATCTGCGTAAATCTGCTTCACCAAATGTCCCCAAAGATTTTCGATGAGATTCAGGTTTAGACTCAATTCCGTCCATTCAAAAAGTGGCACTCCTTGTTCTTTAAAAAGGCTATAGTGCTAGCCGAAGTATGAAACGTGGCGCTGTCTCGTTGAAAACTGCGTCAGGTCCCCCAATTCTTCTGAAATGGGCTTCTAACTGGGAACCGACGATACGCTGGTACTTGTCGGAATTGTTTCGGCCCACAATCGCGACTATATCGGACTTCCCATTATATCCAAACGCGCCCTAATATTTCACAGAACCACCACCGGCCACACGTTTCGAGAACCATTTAGGTTTCTTCCACTGACAGCCGTCAGGGCCATCGAGATTAAATTTATTTTCATCCGAGAAGACGATGTTTTTCCATTCGTTATCCCAAGTTTGGTATCTATGCGAAAATTCACGCCGTGCGACAATGTGCTTCGGTTGCAGTCGCGGCATAAGCATTTTCGCGTATCGCACGCTTGTGTCAGAACTTAACACTCGGCACTCCCAAAGTAGTCCTGATCCTGGAAGAAAACATTTGGTCATGAGTAGCCAACTGTGTGATCCTTCGCCGATCTCGAATAGTCAAAACTGGCTTACGCCCACCACTGTTATATCTGTATCTTGGTTCACTCCAGGGTGTTTGTTAAAGAACCTGCTATATCTATATATATATATATATATATATTATATAATTGTATATATATAATATATATATATATTATATATATATATATATTATATATATATATAGATATATATTTTATATATATATATATATTATAATAATATATATATACCGGGTTTTTGTTTAGGACTATTGAAGCGCGAAATAGGAATTGTAGAGCCGTTAGAGCATATGTTTTTTTCCAATGAACATATCTTGAGAAGGTCTTGTTCGGAGTGAGAGTGTGAAATATGTTTTGATTCTACAATTTGTGACAATGTGTTTGCCGACATAAAAGTGTGCAACAAATGTGCTGTTGCTAAACAACCAGTCCTCCTATACAGAAACAAGCATACCGTCGTATTCTGAAGAACATATAAGGCCGGTCGGAAGAAGCGGCATGGTCGCTTAGAAGAGAATTTTCGGCGAACATGTCAAGATAAGTGCATGAAAAATGACGAGCTGCGGCTGTCGCGCGACACGTCGGTGGTAGTGAACGTCGCCACACAGTCATTCTACATGCACTTAATCTGGACATGCCCTCCGAAAAATCGTAATTATTCCGCAACCACAGCTCGCATTGGCATAGCTTTGGTACCAAAATTATTGTCATGAAACGCGTTTGCCTGAATGCGTTTGTTTTGAGCGCTGAGGTCGTAGAGTAATGATTTTTAGGTATTTGGCATGAAAGCTAATAAACTACTTCATTTTTGGCGAATTCCCCTCTAAGCGACCATGTCGCATCGTCTGAGCGGCCTTATATGTTCTTCAGAAGCATTTCTCACGAACACGACGGTGTGCTTAGTTTCTGTATAGAAGGTCTAGTTGCTTTGCCATTGCACATTTTGTGCTCCTATGTCGAGCAAAAACAACAGTGTCACAAATTGTAGTCATTTCACTCTCACTCCGAAACAAGACTTCTTAGAGACTATGTTCCATTGCAAAAAACGTCTGCTTTAACGAGCTCTACAATTCCATATATCGCGCTTTAAATATTCCTGAAACACCTTGTAAATGTATATATGTATATTTGTTTATATATATACATGTATATATATAGAAAATATTGTGATGATTTATTAATCATTTACAATACGTTTGCACACTCGGCAGTGCTCGCCTTTATATATATATATATATATATATATTACAGCTCCGATCATATCAGACCCGATTGCCCATTGCCATCTCCGCGCTGCCGTCGCTGTGGATCCACTAAACATATCCGGAAGGACTGCACTAATCCTGCGCGCTGCTGCCTCTGCAAGGGTAGTCATGAAGCCGGCTACACTTCTTGTCCACATCGGCTGAATTGCATGGAGCTTCTTAAACGGTCTGCAAAGAGAACTATCCAGCCTCAGGCTGAGGTCGCGTCCGTGAAGTTGTGCGCCCCCGTTGCAGATATTCAACCCGCCGCAACCTTCAGCAAGCGCAGTTTTGCTGCCGTTGTACAAAATGGTTTCAAGGTTAAGACGCAAGCGGTCAGTGTACAATAGCTTCAGGAACGGTTTTCGGCACCAAGGCTGCGCCTTGCGCTTCGGCTGCTCCCTCCGTGGATAAGGTAGATCTGCTAGTAGAGTCAATCGTGAGAAAAGACACAAAACGACGATGGTTTGCCTAGCAATAGGCAGTCGTCCTTTTCACAGGATCCACAATGTTAAATAGCCAAGCCGATACCCGCCGTTGGTTTTCTCCGGCACAGGCACAGTCGGCTGCGCCTGCCGCTCACTCCACTTCAAACAACCCGCATCTAGAAAATCAATCCGCTCTGCAGCGTGCGCCTACGGGTTCAGACTGGCCCGTCTTGAGTTGAAAGTGGCCCAGATAAAGGCGGGTGTCAAGATGTTATCCTGCATGCCACGCAGCTTGCGGAACAGTGTTTCTGTTGAGCTGGCAAAAACCATTGTCGGTGTCAGTCAGTCGGGGACCCGGGAATGTTGGGAAACGCTACTCACCTTTTCGACGACGGTGTTCAGTATCCCGGCAAAAAAAGGAGAAAGGCCGAACACACATTTTCGTAGTCCGTGAGAACTTGCTTCGCTTTCAGAGGGGTGCGTCTATATCGGATAACTTTCACACGACTAGAAAACATACCAGGACAAACCCCGCTGCAGACTCTGACCGTCGTAGAGCAATAAGGGCGCAGGCAAAGCTCGCTCAAGGCGGCGTGTCAGCAGCCGCAAGAACGCTGCTTTCAACTAATACGATCGCCCCTCTTAATTCACAAACTCGCCGTAGTTTGCTGGAGAAACACCCCCAACGCCCGTCGAACTCGTCGTTTACGCCGGCACCGGCGCCATCAGTATCGGAAATCGTCGTTACGCCGACCGAGATCCGTAACGCCGTCAGGAGGTTCCCTAACAGCTCTCCGGCGGCCCCGACGGCCTACGACCTCGCCATTTGAAAGATCTCATTGGTACCCACGAGGACGACAGCAATCCTCTTCTGCAAGCTCTTGTGCGATTTGTCACCCTAGCGGTTAACGGTCGTTTGCCTGAGTTTATACTTCCGATTTTTACGGTGCAAATCTCATTGGCTTGCGCGAAAACGACGTTCATATCATTTAGAGCATATAAATGAAACCGTACAGACCACTCATGACTCTCGTTACGGGGGAAGTAAGCAATGCCCGAAGACTCCATTTACTCAGCAGTGAGGTTTTTCGTGTTAAGGGTTGTTCCGGGTCTGATGTATGGTCTTGACGGGATATGGAACCACCTTATGTTGGCCAAGTTTAACCAGCTTGAAATGTGGTTCTTTATTGTATATAAAACTAGTGCTTTGTTTGTCAATCTCTTGTAAGGCTGTCCACCAGTTAATGAAGCAATGCGACTAAGGCTGAAGATGCCGTGTACTCGTACAGTACCATGCAAAAGATTTATTTCGGAGTGGGCGACTAAATTCGAACAGGCCAAACGGGGGTTCGGGGTCTTGGACGTAGTCAATGCTGCGCACCTTTGATCTGATCCTGTATGTGACAATCGCCTCGTATACCTCAGGTACATAGTACATGGTTATCACTACCTGGTATGTTCAAACGCAGCTTTTCACAAGGAGTACGAGTTGTGCGCATGTCTGAAGAAGTGCGCCAAGTACCATGCACAGGGAACTGGAGCACAAATCGTTGTATGACTTCTCTCTATTGGCATGAAAATGCCGATCTCTAAATTTACAAACAGATTTGAACAACAAATATCACGTTGCACTACCAAAACATTCGCCCAAATAATCTCAGAACCAATAGCACGATAAGTTCTGTCGTAGGTCAAAGGATTTGAATTACGTTTTCTAACAATGCTGCAGCCTGAGTGGATTACACGAATATTGAAAATCACTAACCTATCCCAAATAATAAGAATACATTATATTTCATTATTGCTCTATCCCTTGAGGGAAGGAATAGTCGACTAAATATATTTATCAATTCCCACATCTAAGATTAGTAATCTTCTAATAACTTCGAGGGACTAATGCATGTGCTCTACTCAATGCTGTATGCAACACATACAAGAGCAAAAAACGACTCGCTCATATTAGTAGGAAATCTTTTGCAAAAGCGACCCATATATAGACAAATATAGCAGCATGTTTAAAAAATCTACTGCGTGAAATTAGAGTGTTGTTGGTTGCAGGATGCGACCCAGCAGAAAACACACCGGTAAGGCTATTCTTTTTTGTTTTTGTTTAAGTTTTATTTAAATTTATTCTTCTCTTCGTACACAAAACTGCCTGATCGCAGTAGTCTTTAGCAGTTGTATATGACTATGGTTCTCGATTCGTTAGTAACCTAGAGATCATCTCCAAAGATATATATATATATATATACATGTGTTTGTTGCGACGTAACTATGAACAAGTGTCGCCAGTGTTTGCTTAGTTTGGTCACGCTTTTCGTCATCTTTTGTCAGCGTGTGCAATTCTGTTTGATAAATTCTATATATGTGTTTTGAACAATAAATTGCAAATTGAGCCACAGAAAACATGAGCGCACGTAATATTTGTTCGCCTGTACCGTTGCTAACTTTTGGCGTTGTCTTCTCTAATGCGTACAGTTTTCAACTTGATATTTATACTATATATATATATATATGTTGATTTTCTACGCAGGATTATCACTTTATTGGTTATCCCTACGTGTCTAGACAAACCGTTTCTACAATAGTAAGAATAGATATCATTTTGTTTGCAGTTTGTTCTGAACGCAGTGAGCGTTCGAATGTTCCTTGACTGCGGCGTAGTTTGGGCCTTTCGATGGAAAACGTTTTTTTATCTGGAGGGAGGTTTTGGAAATGCGTGGATATGCACATGCCGTCGCCGAGAGCAGCTCGAGGCTCGATCAATGTGGAAAAGAATCTAGCTCAATACAAGCATCTCTGACTCTGGGGGTCATTCACTGCTATTGTGCCGTTAAAGCACTAAAACACACCGAAAGGCAATTAGGTAATTGTTGGTGATAGAGGTGTCTATAGTATGACACAAATAATAGATAAGTAAGTAGACAAGTTACGTGGTTTCACACAAACGGCGTGTACGGCGTTGCTACCTGTGTCGTCGGTCAGCCATTACCAAAGTTATAAACAGCGCAAAACCTCAACAGTTCTGTCACTGGTGAAGCGATAAACAGCAGAAGTGGCACCGGATCGATTTTCGTGCATTGCGTCGTCCGTCGTGAATACCTATAATAGATGAGTTGACGGTGAAGGGTTCGAGGCGCCAGAGCCAAACATTCGACGTTGTTTTGTCTTTGCTGATTAATCAGCAAATTCAAACACTGAAATGGTGGTTCGAAATCTGTTCCCGTGTATTTTTTGTCGCTGCCGTGGCTATTTTCCACCTTCGTTAGCCAAGCTCTGGGAGAACCTCGAAGATCGACGGATCGACAAGTGCCGACACAAATTTGTGAGCATACAATGATGAAATCGGTGAGGCAATTCGCGCGTTGGACAGAGACTTCAAGCATAACTATTAGACCTAAGTGATTAATTATGAGCCAGTTCACATTGTAGCACGTAGAATTCTGGTACCTAAAAGAGCGACGCTGGTGAGCGGTTGCTCGAGCGGCTTGATCGAGATCCATATGGTGCAGCCAAGATCGTGCAACAAGTTGACCTCTAACATACCTCCAAGTTAGCAAACTGTAAGATCAATAGTATTTTATCGACAATAATCCCCTGCAGCGGTGGTGTTTGGACCTGTTACAAAGAGATAATAGTTAAATAATATATAAGCCTAATACTGCGTTTCATTCTAACATGGTTCTAAATCACTCTTTAGACATTGCTTCTATATATAGATGTATATATATATATATATATATATATATATATATTTCTACAAATCAGTAAGTCAAAAACGGACAGACGCACGCTTCAAAATGCTGGATCTCATGACTTGACAACTGACGAAGAGTTTCGTTTCGTTTCTCGCTCACTGCCTTTTTACCTACATCCATACATAGCCGCACAAAAAAAAGTTTTTCACATTTTCAAACGAGAGTCTCAGATGTTTGCTGTAAAACGAGTCGAGGACCGAAATCGATCTGTGTGTGTGTGTGTGCCTCGCGTCATGCTATGCTGCTAATGCTTAGGTTGGCTGCAAATGCTTAGTTTTCCTGTTGTCCTTTAAAAGGCTGCAAGCCTTGGCAAGCTTTACTTGGCAAGCACAATGATTCAATTCAAGGGGGGGACAGCGCTAAGGATCGCGTCACTAAAGTTACCCCAGCACGTTATCGAACGAATGTTCGAACTGCCGACTACAGTACCACCTCGCAGAAAGCGCAACCCGTATCTACAAAACAAAGCTATTCTGCCGCACGCGCTCGGATGTTTGCTGCTGTTTCAGCAATCGCCCCCGATTTGACCTCACGTGCTCCTGCATACGCTAGACTGCCTGAATGTCTGAAGCAGCGACGTGACATGCAGCATTTATTATAAGAAGTCTAATTTGCCTATGCTATTTGGCTTCTAGTAGTGTACAAACATGTACAGTCGACATATAAAGCGTTATATCTACAAATGTCGATTGTGCTGGGTCTAAGGGCTGTTAAACTACGAAGCTACACTAAATCCTATACGGAAGGTGATTTGGAGGCATTACATTTTGGCTAACGGACACGCCGACAGTGGTCACCACCGCTGGCGTGTATCTCTCTAAAGATCCTCCGCTTCGTCTCGGCGCACTTGGGTTTAGTAACGTTACAACTGCACATAACCTTTCAACTTGAATTTAACCCTACAGATTTTATATGCGCTCTTCCGTGCGTCTCTCAGCGGAGTCTTCGACGGTGAAGTGCCTCGATGAGCCTCTTAGTGTTCCTAGTGGTGACTAGAAAAGTGCCAACGCCAAGGCATTTAACGAAGACCGGTTCCTGTAGCCACCACGTCGTCGCTGTACGGCATTGCACAGTAGACGCACGACGAATCTTGGGCTGTATTCCAGATGCGGCAATTCAAGCAGTACCTGCAGAGTAGATACAGATAACAGCACCACGGTAAACGCAACGTACTTAAAGCAATGTTTTTGTTGCCGCACAATAACAGTCACAGAGAGGAGATGTGGATAGACCAGGTAGCGCGCTCTAAATTTGCCGCAGCCGGCAAAATAAAGAATGTGACCTGAGTCCTTCTGGTCCCCGGCACCACAAATACTGTCGCTCTTCGTAGCTGCTTTTCCCGTCTAGGGACCTACCTAGGGAGTACTGTATCCGCCGGTAGTAATCAATGAAAGCTTTTGTATACAAGCATGGTCACTCTAGACTTGTAGGCCACTCTAGACCTTGCAGAGAGTCAGAAATCTCTCACTTGTTATCCCTATCTGCCTTAAGCGACGTAAAGTTACGATAACGGCATATCATATTTCTATCAATTGAACTACGTTTAGAATGACGCTCATGTCAAGCCCGGTGGCGTGGTGCATTCGTCTACGACCGGAGGAAGACACATAGGTGCGCGAGTTCGAGCCGCACCGTTGCACATTTGTATTTATGGGGGTTCCTTCTATGAAGCAATGCGAAAGGCAGTCCCAATTCATGAGGAGAATAATGCTCATGTAATACCAAACCCAGACACCTTACCGCCTGAGAATGATCTACCGCATTAAACCCTGTCCCCCGCTAGAAGGCTGCTTTAACTACCCGAATATTATCGGGTAGTTGAAGCAGCCTTGAAGCAGCGGGTCGAAACACTAAGATATTGGTAATATCTAAAACATAAAGCACGCAAAATACTTATCCCATTAACCCATGTAAGATGGTCTAGTAGATATTAAACATCTAGGAAAATAGCTGTGTTTAAAGAAGAGATTAACTTTTTCTCTTGCCAGAGGGGCTGCAATAGAAGAGGCTAACTAAGACTCTGAGTCTGATCAGAATCCTTCACCTGAGGGAACGAAAACGATTCGCCCTCTTTAGGCCATAGTTTGTCAAGGCAGTGTTCACCAGTAAACGACGAATTTAACGAGCATTAACGTTTAGTATCCAGCCTTAGCAAAATATCGATCTAGTTCGCTGGACGGCTTACTTTAAGTCGTCGGTGATCGGCCACACAGGCATCCCTTCACTCCGAGTCAATAACTAAATTATTTCTAACCACTACCGTCGGGCTCTCCATGGTGCGTTCAGAGTAGTCAGAGAAGATTTTTTTTTCGGATTTTGTGAATTGCCAATCTATATTGTTCCAAGGGCCAAAGGGATCCTTCTCTTTTTTGCCCTTGTGTGAAACCTTTTCGGCTTTGTTGTCAAAAATCGCTGCATTTTTATGTTGAGTGTTTTAAACAGCAAATCCTTCTGACAGCGTGAAATCATCAAGCACAGCTGCCAAGTGCCTATGTATGAAATAGATCTTCATATCCGGGATTAAACCTGCAATCGAACTTGTTTCATGTCTCACTTCTGGCAGCAACGGAGGGCATCTTCTAGAAGGGAGAGAGAACATCCGACAAAAAGAATGATTCTATACCGTAGAACATATAACATAGCATATGGCTACTCGTTCTGCAGGATCACCACAAAGATATGCGATTGGGCCACTAACGGCACTAATCTCGAATCCATAAGAAGCGACACCGAGAATGCAGTTCACATGACGTGCATTTTTTTCAAGACGCCCTCGGTCCTCTATTCTTGAAACGTATACAATGACGTTCCCAAACATTCACTTGCTTGCCGAGGTCAAGAGGCTGGCACCCAATCCTGTATGACGGTTCTGGGCAAGCAGTGTATCTTTTCCCAAACAGGTTCATAATAATCTTGTTCTTTCACCCCCGCCCCGCCCCTCCCTCCTGTTGTTTTTTTCTAGCTATCGGAAGGCTTGTAAATTCGTTACAATGCCCCTTGAACGTATGGTATTTTAACGATGCGTTTTGCAAGAAGAAGAAGAAGGAGAAGGAGAACGTGTGTTACATCGGTAGCACACGTTCTCCGCCTGGACTGATTCTATTAGCGAATTAGATCCAGGTACTCTATCTCGCTAATAAGAGCAGTCTAACTCACAACGCAAGCTTTTGCCATATGCACTATCGACGATAGACAGGTCTGACTTAATGACTCTCATCACATTTGAAAACAGAAAAATACTCGTCTCAGACGTTACCGTGACTGACTTCTTAGACTCCTCATCGGTCAGTCATTATGCGACCCAATCTGGATACGTTGTCGACGCGGTGTCAACAAAGCTTTTTATAGAGGAATCGATGAGTTTTGGCCTTTCGCCTTCGAAACGCTCAGTAGACCGGGTTTCCTTAACATGAACGACAACCAGAGAGATTTTGGCTTTTTGGTCTACGCCGAATTTGAAAGCCCCATCGGTTAGCCCATGATGAGTCTTTAGTAGCTCAGTTTTGGCCTTTCGCCTTCGAAACGCTCAGTAGACCGGGTTTCTTAACATGAACGACAACCAGAGAGATTTTGGCTTTTTGGTCTACGCCGAATTTGAAAGCCCCATCGGTTAGCCCATGATGAGTCTTTAGTAGCTCAAAACGTACTGCACGTTCGAACGGGCACGAGGGTGTCCTGTATCACCGCCTTTATCCATTTCACCTACCCTGAGATTCTAACGTTTTTTGAACGCACAAATGGCTACAACAGAGATGTCGTTTCTGTGCAAGGCACACCATTCACACATACTAAGACTGTGCGTGCCTTTAGCGCCTGACATGATTGTCTAAGGGTAGGGCAATGATCATGCGGATAAAAGGAAACTATTGGAAAACAAACATAAAGATGCCCTTGACGTGGCGCCATGTCGTCGAGATAGGACGGGAGTGTAGTACCATTTCCGACTAGCATCTTTCAATTGTTGACGTCATGTGTGAGTGTAGAAGTACCATTTTCGGGCGTCGGAGGCCAGAGACAGCTCCTCCTTGTGCGGGGGTAGCGGTGGTGGAAGGCTGTCGATGTCGAGCTCAGTCGTGCCAGCCGTTCCCATGGCCACGTTTGTTTCGTCCTCGACCACCGAGTAGTACACGACCGAACCATCGTCACCATCTGCTGAATCCCTCCCCGGGGGGGCACCGGAGGCTGCTGTGCCACCAACGCAGCTCTTTGGCGGAAGATGCGGAGGCGGTGGCGGGGGTGGCTTTTTGCGCATCTTGTTTATGACTCCTGGATAAGCCACCTCACGGCAGCACGAATGTCGGCGAAAAAACGACAACATCATGAGGAAGAGAAGAAAATGAAGAGAACGAATAACAACAACAACAACAACAACAACAAGAGCAACAACAGATGCCCAAGCAGACATGACGAAACCAATGATTAGATGAAGTCTTCAGCTCTACCACTGCGCGCCATGAAGCTTTGAGCGTCTGGACCTAACTCGTGTTTCAGACCTGCCATCTGAACAGCTAAGAAGGGAAGGTTTTACGCTAACAATATTCACTATACGTTACAGCTGATCGCTCATTGAGCGGTCTTCGGCTAAACAACAACAGAACAAATGCGTAACCTGTTGTAAGCAATATTTGTTTCATTTGATCTTTTGAAACGCCGCCATTGGGGTCAGGCAGAGACGCAAACTAGACAACCTAGGTTCTATTTTGGTTCAGATGGAGCCACATTGTATCAACAATCTGTACTGAAATACTGAGAAAAAAAAAAAAAAGGTAATGAGTGATTGTTAATTGGGCTTTAAAAAGAAGGTACATTATTGTGTATAATCACCGCGCACAACGAGATCGTACCATAGATTGGTTCGGCAGGCGGCTGCGATGCGTGAAGCGGATTGTTTAGCCGTGGCGGTGCCGGATACTCGAGAACGGCATACGGTGCATACTCGGCGTACTCGTGATCGTCGCCATCTTCGAGTTCGGCGTACAGATGCTGCTGCTGCTGCTGCTGCTGCTCATGATCGTCAGCAGAGGCAGCTTTCTTGTGGGCCGGAACCGGTGGCGGGTCACAGCCTTCGGCGTCATCGTACAGGTGTCGCTCTTCGAGCAAGCGTCGACCCGGACACCGAATGGGTGTCCGACGCGCTTCGATTGATCCGCCGATCTCGTCGCTGCTCTTTTCGTTGCGGTACGGCGGGCGGCGGCCGCTCGTGGTCGCCGGGCGCACGTGGCTGCCGGCAGACGATACAGAGTCCATTCTCGGTCGAGTTGATGATGCGACAATGTGGGCAATGCCACTGAAGTACGGAACTGGTCGTACCCATTAGCCCCGACTTCCGACGTTTGACTTTCGACCGACAGACCAACCGAGCGATGGTACATACATACAGACAGACAGACAACCGTACGTACAGACAGACAGAGAACCGTACAAACGTAACCCGTCCAAACGGTAGACGATTTGCGGATGGCGGTTATTGTGCGACGTCAGCGGCTGGTGTGTCGGCCTCTAAATTCGGAGCTGCCTGCTTCGCGTTTGCGATCCACGACACAACAGCACGACCATATTAGCTCGTAATAACAATCATAATCCTAAATTGATAATAATGTCGACGACGACGACGACGACGGTGATGATGATGATGAAGACGAAGATGCTGTTGATGAAGACAACAAGATCGAATTCAACACATATCTCGTGGTGCGCACAAATCGTACAATCTTTGTCGCCGGTGGATGACTGCCGCCACTAGCCTCATCAGAGGTTGGCATGATGAGCCAGATAAGAGCTAGACTGCGGTAGGTTTATTCTGCGATCAGCTTTTCGAATGTTTGCTGCATAGCCTGATGCTTGTAGCATTGTATCGTGCGTTGGACGAGAACGAGGAGGTTGTTGTTGTTGTTGTTGTTGCTGCTGCTGCTATTGTTATGGCTGGTGTTAGTAATGAAGCACTTGTTCTAATCAGTCGCATGCAGATGGTTGTATGCGTTTCTGTCATGCTGGCCGATTTCCATTAACTGTATGCACAGTGGTCGCCGTAGTAGTGGTAGTTACTAATTATTAGTAGTTGCGCTAACATTGTTGCCCGGCCGATGTCGCCGGGCCGATCGGCTGAGGATCCGTTCAGCAGAATTGAAGTTCTCGCAAGCGTGGAAATCAGGATAGGCCCCATATCATCATCATCATCATCATTATCATACCAGACCACACAACGTGATAGGCTGGTACAGAGGGGGCGGGGGGGGGGGGGGGGGTACTGGATTAACCGTTACTGGAAAACGTACTGGTAACCGTTCACATCTGCAGCAGTTCCATGCGAGTATTACTCGTTCAAAGCAATAGGCACGATGGTGAGGTGTTTGCTGTTGTTTTCTCGCCTCAACTTGGTTCAGGTTTAAGTCACCCGTATAATGATCCTCGGCGTAACCAGTACCAGTTGTGCTTGTAGACCCCGTTCCCTGATGGCACCTGACACCTTATGATTACGACGGCATTTGCACGGTTCGCCGGTTGCTTGACTAAACAGCGGGTAGCTTCGGGCCACGTTTAACTCTGCACGCTACACTCTCACGTCAATTCGTTCAGCATTGGGTGGTTGAAGCATACCCTTGGACGAACAGGCTTTTGCAATTGGGCAGCCACAGTTGCTTTGAGCACAACACAAATCAAGCAGCATCAATTCACTGGTCTGTCGCTCTGTCACGTACGATAAATGACTGCCGTGACAACAGCCATAAGCGTGACATAACCTCTCCCCGCCGTCCAGCCTGCACGTTCGGATTCAGCCGCGGGAGAATCTCCACAGCCGACACCTGAGACCGGGGAGGTGGTGGTGGTGGCAGCGGTGGCGAGTCGAACTCTGAGGGCTCCGCCATCTTGGATCTCCGCGACTAGGGGGTGTCGAGCGAAAGGGAAGAGCTGCTCCACGATGAAGCAGCCAGTGTGGAGGTATTGGGGGAGATATTAGGGTGGTTGGCGCTGAGATAGTGTAGCATTTCCATCAGTGCTCGTCGCCGAGAGCACGGGGCGCGGCTCGCAGGCATCGTAGTCCAGCCCAGCGCACAGCTGTTCAAACGCGGGCTAATTTCGGAGCCGACTTTACCCTCTCTGTATGGGCTACTGCGGCGAGGGGTCGAGGGGGTTCAAAGCACGTGCAACACTCGAACACCGTGTGATGCTGATCATCTCGGCGATCGTATCAATAGAAACATTTATATATCAACACCGGTCGTTCTGTTTTTACGAGAACCTTGTCAGAAAACTAGATTTCCGCAGCAATACAAATCTGTGGTTGATGGATAAATGTGGGTGGGCTTGTTAATTTGTTGGGTAAAGTGCCAAAGCGCCGGACATAACAGAAGCGTAACACAAATGCATTATTGTAGTGTACACGTCGTATTATTGGTACTTTAATTATTTATTAATTCATTGTAATGTGTTTGAAAGTCGGAAAATACTCAATCCGAAAACCCTGCGCACACTCCAAGTGTTATGGAGCAATATATCTGAGTGATATAAGACAATCATTATTTTTTTATTTTTAATTGTAGTTTTTCGTTTGTATTACAACTTCATATAGCTACGTGGCTAGTGCGAGGCATATGTACAAAGTACAGTAAGATTTTATGAATTACCGTCGTAGTATCTCGTAGTATTACAAATATGGTATTTTTCTGTTTTTTTATATTGTGTAATTAATTGGGCTAGCCTTCTTTTTAATAATATAAATATAAATATATATTTAGGCATTTTACGAAAGACGAGAAATCTGTGTATTGTTAGGTTGGGCGTATATTTAACCATGCTATTATATTTATACTGTGTGCCTTTCTTATGACGCTGCGCTGTATTTAAGATTATAATTGTGATTGTTGTTACTGCCTTGTCACTTTTTTCTTCTGTTCGTTTTCTTAAATTGCGCAGTTTTCAGATTTGCTTCTATATATATATATATATATATATATATATATATATATATATACGGTCCCTCAGATAGCTCGCGCGCAAAAACCGAATCATTTTTGTTAAGTGGGTTCGCTTTGCTTCTTCGCAGTTGGGGCTTATTCGAAATGATGCGAACTTTCAAAACCTGTGCAATCGTTACAGAATATATTATAGAATAGCTGGCGACTCTCTTTCTCGAGCATGTCTTGTAATAATACATATTCCAGCTGATTCTAAGAGTACCACGAATATTAGTTTCACGTAAAAAGCCACCTATGTGTATGCTCTTCACCGTGTCCGCCGAAGAACCCTAATTATTTTGCAAGCAAATCGCACCGCCGTACTTGAAGTATTGTACTAAGTCGACGTGTCCCAGCGCAGCCCTCTGAGTGTAATAGTGTAATGCACACTTTTAAGGTAATGATCGTAAAAGGTATAATAATAATAATAATAATAATAATAGAATAGAGCATTTAGCGTCCTGGTTTCTCAAGCTAGACGAAGCAGAATGTTCTTGTGAACACGCCGGTGCGCAACTTTTCAATCAAGCAACTCATTTCCTTTCAATCTCGTATTTTGTGAAATAATACACGGCCAGTCACGTCTGTCGAACAGAAAAATTGGAATTTCACTCTCAATATATCTCCTATATATATATATATATATATATATATATATATATATATATATATATATATATATATATATGAGGTAAGTTCTAATGAAAGGATATAACACGTCGTAACAACCAAACCAGCTGAAATGGAAGTGCCCGACGTGGTACTGCGCTTGCGAGGGCGTTTGCGCGTGGCGGACGAGAGAAGCGAGCAGTTGTGTGTGCCCTCCAACTGATGCGTCAGTGCCTGTGAGGACATCATGGCATTCCCACTGCAAAATTCGACGATCGAGGAGCAGCGAAGTGTTACCAATCTTCTTACTGAGGAAGGTGTTTAACCGGCCGAATATTCATCGCCGGATGCTAGCCGTACATGGGGACGACTCTGAGGTTCCGATGAAGCTTAGCGAACCCTTTAAGAAACCACTATGAAGCTAGCGCTGCAACACCCGTTCCGGTGCCTTGAAAAACCCGTTTTTTTGGGCGGACTTTTTGTGACGAGAGTTGGTGCCTGCCGTTGCTTCGACCTGAAAACTTCAACGGCGCTTCAACTCGGACGACAAACTAAAGAACACAGCAGAGGACTGTTCTTGTCACATCCGCAGAAATTCTTGATATAGAGAATATTTCGTCTCGTGAAACAGTGGGATCCTTTTGCCCAGGAACTCTGATCTGGTTTGAATCAACACTTCTTTATACTCACAGTGTCGTTTCGTACCTTTCATTGAAACCGTTCTCTCTCTCTCTCTCTCTCTCTCTCTCTATATATATATATATAAATATACATATATATATATATATATATATATATATATATATATATATATATATATGTATATATATATATATATGTATATATATATAAATATATATATATATATATATATATATATATATATATATATATGTATATATATATATACGAGGTGTGTTCAAAACGTATCGCGACTTTTGAATTTTCGCGGGTTACGTATATTCGAATTTCGATTTTTTGTGGCGTTATGTTGGTACTCATGGTTCTCACTTATGCCGACAAGCTCGGCCATTTTGAATGTTCACTTAATTGTTGACAGCTGCTTTGCTTGCACGTGTTTTGGATGGTCTTCGAAATTTACCTATTCAAAAAAATGGATCAAAGAACCTGTATCAAATTTTGTGTGAAAAACGAAATTAAGTGCGCGGATGCATTCCGAATGTTGACTGTGGCATACGGAGAAGCTACCTTGGACCGAAGCAACGTTTATCGGTGGTACAAAATGTTCTCAGAAGGCCGAGAAGATGTGAACGACGAAGAGCGTGCCGGACGCCCGAGCACTTCAACAACAGACGAAAAAATTAATGAAGTGGAGAAAATGGTATTGGCCAATCGTCGAATCACCGTTAGAGAAGTTGCTGAGAACCTAAACATATCGATTGGCTCGTGCCATTCGATTTTTATCAATGATTTGGGCATGAGACGGGTCGCCGCGAAATTCGTACCAAAATTGCTCAATTGCGACCAAAAACAGCATCGCATGAACATTGCTAATGAGATGTTGGACTCTGTCCGCGACGACCCAAATTTGCTCCAGAGGGTCATAACTGGTGACGAATCGTGGGTTTATGGTTATGACGTGGAAACCAAAGCTCAATCATCTCAATGGAAGCTGCCGCACGAACCAAGACCGAAAAAAGCGCGCCAAGTTCGGTCGAATGTGAAAGTTTTGCTGACAGTTTTCTTCGATTGCAGGGGCGTGGTGCATCATGAGTTCTTGCCACAGGGTAGAACGGTCAATAAGGAATATTACCTGCAAGTTATGCGCAATTTGCGCGAAGCAATCCGCCAGAAACGCCCGGATTTGTGGAAGAACAAAAATTGGCTTTTGCACCACGATAACGCCCCTGCTCACACATCGTTGCTTGTGCGCGAGTTTTTGGCCAAAAACAACACACTAATGATGCCGCAGCCACCGTATTCCCCAGATCTGGCCCCCTGTGACTTTTTCTTGTTCCCTAAACTGAAGAGGCCCATGAAAGGACGACGTTACGCTACGCTTGACGAGATAAAGACGGCATCGAAGGAGGAGCTGTAAAAGATAAAAAAAAATGGTTTTTTGAAGTGCTTCGAAGATTGGAAAAACCGTTGGCACAAGTGTATAATATCTCATGGGGATTACTTTGAAGGGGACAAAATAGATATTTATGAATAAATGAATAATTTTTGAAAAAACACAAAAGTCGCGATACGTTTTGAACACACTATGTATATATATATATATATATATATATATATATATATATATATCGAGGTGAACGCGTTTAATCGGTACGGTGGAGTAGTGTGGTACCTCTATTCCGAACCTCGATAGGGGGGAGGGTGGGGGAGCTGCTGGCCTATCTATTCGGGCTGGCGGGCACTCCCGTCGGAGGCTCGCGCGTATTAAATCGCAGACGGCGGGAGTGTAAGTATTTCTCTCTTTTGCTAGTATATATATATATATATATATATATGAGGCTATATGTCGGTGTGGCAGTACTACTCTTTCTACGATATTAGAATTGTACGATTATCCTTGTTCATCGTTATGATTCCGACACCTACACTCACACACAGCCACGATGACAGTGCACTGTACAATTTATCTATCTTTCTACTTTTCTGCCTGCCTGCGAGTTTTGTTTGTTTGCGTGCGCTGCACGGCGGGACACGGCGGGGATGCGTCATAATGATCTGTGACGCAGGTCACGTAGTCCATTCAGCCGTGAGTCGTCAAAAAGTGCGCGCAACCCCCAATCCGACGCGCAACCGCCGCCCAACCCGACGCGCGACCATGTCGCTGCTATGCTGCCCGGGCAGCCGGTTGTGCCGGTAATGCTCGCGGTTGCAGTTGGCCTCATACATGGTGCCGTAGAAATGACATGTACGATGTAGTGGTAACCGTAATAATGGTCGAGATCGTAATAGAACTTAGTGAAATAATAGTAGTCGTAGTGGTAGTAGTAATAGATAAGAATGATAGTAGAAGCAGGAATCGTTGTTGTTATTGTTGTTGCTGTTGTTGTTGTTGTTGTTGTTGTTGTTGTTGTTGTTGTCGTCGTTGTTGTTGCTGTTGTTGTTGTTGTTGTTGTCGTTGTCGTCGTCGTTGTTGGCGTTTATTGGCCAGTTGTGTACACTAGGCGGGCGGAATTTCACTGGTTCCTCAGCAGTTCAGTCTATGAGAGTGCGGAGACTTAGAGACACCATTGGACTGCTTTGTCGCGGCTACGAGGCTTGCCGAGAATTGAAAGAGAGTCGCGCCGGTGGTACGAAGGTGCAAGACAATGACGACGAACTTGACAACGAAGATCGTTGGGAGGATCGTGACGGCCACGACAAGATTGCGTGGCCACCCGCTATCGTGCCAACCTTATCTCGCTAGGTCCTCGGGATCCTAAGCCATCGCTCGGCCTGGTCGCCGCTCTCCGGTTGCTTCTGTGGCCATTCGCCGTCCTGTGAGCGTATGATGGCCTCAACACGTGCGGACTTAATCTAAACCATCCTTCGTCCTCTACGGGATTGGAATCGCTGAATCTCAGCGGTAGCGCCTATTCTCAGTGAGCAAAATTCGACCAACAACAAGGATCGAACCGGCGACACCAAGCCGGTAGATGATGACAACCATGACGTGCGCTGGTTAGTCCCACAGATTGCGCCGCCGGCCGTGATGACTTGCACGAGCCTGCAGCCAACGAAAATGCCGATGCTTTTGCCAATGCTGAAATGCCGATATATGTATACTATGCTGTCAAGGCAATTGTTGCTGTTGCAGTTACCGTTGATTTGATTGGCGCTGCTCTTATGGTTATAGTTGCTACAATCAGTCGTCATTGAAAATCGCTGTTGTTGTTGTTCGTACTGATGATACTCTTTGGTATTTGTGTTATTTGTTGAATTTATTTTTAACCCTTATCCGAGGCTGCGAATTTCTCAGCGGACAGATCGCTTTGAAAGAGTATGCGTTATACCAGACTCGAATCATCTGTTCTACTCCGTCCAGTCGACAGTATTCATGTTATCGTTATTTTTATTGCTGCTGCGGTCATAGATATTTTGTTTATTAATGCTGTTGTTATTGTTGTTGTTTTTGTACTTATTGTTTTTGTTAACTTCGTCATGATCGAGATTGTTGTCACCGCCGCCGCTGTTGTAATTCAACATGAGTGTTGAGATTTTCCGTTTTGCTGCTACTGCTGTTGTTGTTGCTCTCGGCTCTATTGATCGCAGTTGTTGATGTTCTTGTTACTGTTATTGTTGTTGATGTTCTTGTTACTGTTATTGTTGTTGCTTTTATTGTTGATATGAGCGTGGCCATTTGTTGTGTTGGCAGTTGTTGCCTTGTGGTGGTGGTGGTGTGCTTAACGACCGAAATTACCTCTTCTAAAGCTAACTATCGTATACGATAGGTATATGACGGGGAGGACTAATTACGACTTGTGCTCTCATCGGGCGGCTAACTTCATATTCGATGTGACATCATTGTACTGGATAGCTTTGCATTGTCTTTGACTTGGGTTGGCATCAGCACGATGGTGGCGAAAATGTCCGTAAACGCCTTAGAAACCACGAACGCTAGCCCATCTCTTGCGTCCCTGCGTCCCAACAGCAGCTGGAAGCGCAGTAGGCGCGTGACCCCATCTATTACATTCATACCTACATGCATACCTAGGAACATGCATACAAACATACAAATCTACGTACAAACATTCATAGATAGATAGATAGATACAAATATGCATGCGCCTACTACACGCACGCCAATACGTGTATGGCTAGCCATCTGCACGCCGTATCGCAGATGTAAATCAGCTTGGAAAAAAGCGGGCACGAGCTAGGTCTGCCTGCGGATCTGGGCGGCGAATAGGGGTAGCCGCGCATCGACGCACCATCCGCTCCGACGATCCGAACGAAATACATACAGGAACAAGGTGATGACAGGACGCCGAAATACTGAGCACAGTGAGACTAGTAGGTTTTTTTCGGCAGTAGTTCGTCGTCTACATCCATCCAGACAGTCGACAAACAGGCGGTTTGGAACAGTACTGTCGTTGTAAGAGCATCTGCGCCTACTATAGTATGTGTTTTACATGGCATACGTAACTCGTACACGTAAATAGAAAATCACATACCCGTATATACAGACCGCAGACCGATATGCTCGTGCACATGCAATAATAGATTGGAACTTTTTGACAATTAAATGCGAGGCAATTCTGTGCAGTAGATTGAATGGCACGCAAAGCAATCTTAGCCATCGAATTGAAGCAACTGATG
The DNA here is from genome assembly GCA_003439945.1 of Dermanyssus gallinae. Classification (NCBI taxonomy): domain Eukaryota; kingdom Metazoa; phylum Arthropoda; class Arachnida; order Mesostigmata; family Dermanyssidae; genus Dermanyssus; species Dermanyssus gallinae. The sequence goes on along the minus strand of QVRM01004404.1, from coordinate 446,299 downwards.
AGGCAAGATGTTGAAGTGCTATATGTGCTGCTTGTCGGTATTGTGTCTTGCAAAGCCGAATCAGACTTTGCTGCAAGTCCTTCAGAGCGGGTGTATATATCTTTCTAGTCTAGCAGCATCGTTCCCGTCATAAGCAGTGCAGTGCATAACAGGCAAGCATGTAAATGTCTTCTCAGAGGCGATATGATGATGTTATAACCAATGAAAATACTCTAGATTAGTAAAGAATCTTCGCGAATCTTTAATTAAATCTTTAAATAAGTTAATTAATAGCTAAAAGAAGTGACTCACTGTACACATTGACACAAATTCACATATCTGGCTCTCACATTTACGCCAATTTACACACACAGTTCGCACATTTGCAAACATTTACACATTTGCTCCAATGTACATCTTTTTTCGCACTTACGTTTACATATTTGCCTCAACGCACCTTAGTGTACATGTTGCACAAATACCCTCGCGAATTACTTCACAGACAGAATGAGTGACTGCATTTATCAATGTAGAGAGCTCCAAATAGACGGCGTGCAGTACGCGCGATACTGTAGACTGATTTCGTTGAGAACGAAGGGTTTCACAAATGTAGTAACGCAAAGGTTAGAGCGAGCTTGGCCACGGTAAGTGGGAAGGAGATTTCTGATGGAACCTTCTTGTTGTATTAAATGCAAGCCGGGCAACACGCACATAACACATTTCATCAGAAAGACTAGCTACACAATCTCTGCGGCTTCTGTCGAGCATTGCCCTGAGACGGCATGACGAGATAGCCTCCCCCAGAGGCGGGAAGAACATAATATAATACCCGCAGTACCATTGTCTTCTAGGCGACAAGGAGATCTTTACCTGGAACAGCAATCTGTCTGTTTCTTCTTAACGCCGCAATGATAGAACAGCACTTAGGTGCTTGGGCATTGCCAAATGGCACTGCCATCTCAAGGGCTCGTGCAGACTTAAACCCAAACGTTTGACCATCTGAGACGACGCGAGTCGTGTCCGATCAAAGATCTGAGATACGCTGCAAGCCAATGGTTCTTTGAGGCATGTGCAATAACACCAGACCGGTCTTGCTACCAGCATTAATAACAAGATCAGAAACTTTGAAAACTTCGATTGCTTCTTCTACGCATACAAGGTAGTACGAATATCGTCGTCAAGCTTAGGTTAGCTCAAGACGAAATCTTATTGAGGTGTCACCTGCGTACGCTAACATTCTTAAGCTGATTGAGATTCATATAAGTAATGAACATGTAAGGCTCAAGTACCGGTCTATGAGACGCGCCGGTACTGACTTCCTCTTTAAAAAAAACTTTTTGAGGCTGATCCTTAGCCAACAATTAACATCCACGGGAGTGCATTACTTCATAAGACGAATTCCATAAATCTAAATGTGCGACGGTGGGCTCGAACCCGTGCACCTATGTGCCTCCTCCGATTGCGGAGCGCAGCGCAAATGCACCAGGCCACTGGGCTCGACAACTCTTATAGCCTGACTTCCTCTTACGTGGATTCGACATGACCCACCTTAACCGGCTATTTTCTTTCAAATAGGTGTGACCTGCTCCGATCATTTGTCACCACTGCGCATGCCAAGCACTCGAAAATTTGAAGGAACAATGATTGCGCAAAACAATTGAAGGCAGCCGCAACGTCCAAGAACACTTCGAGGGAGACTTGCTTCATTTCTATTGTCTCGGTGATCTCCTGCCAAAAGGTTTGCCAGCGCCAACTCCGTGAACCACGATATAGGGCGGTAGTCAGCAATCCGTGTGCCCGTTTTCCTCGTTCGTGGATAGAGAAACTATTTTGACATCCTCGAATCTGGCTGTAAACGAATCAGTTGTGGCGGATAGGTTGAATGTACTGGCAAGGGGACGCGCGAGTGCCGATGTATTCATTTTTAATAACTTGCTGGGAACACCAGTAGCTTTACAGTCCCAGCCCGCCTTTGTGTTTTTTGGAGAACCAATTGAACTTCAAATGCACTTACCTTATCTAATCTGAAAAATGCTTAACTTGTCTGCCAGATCTGTGCTAGCTCAGCCCCAATATTCGTCTGAATGTTAAGGACGACCATGGTACTTGACCCAATGACTGCGAAGTGCCTGTTGAGCTAGCTCATCGGCCATGCTCTGCGAATTCTATAACTGCTGTCCGCAAGCAAAATTAAACGCCTGATGGTATTGTAACGCTGAATTTAGCTTTGCCACAGTATTCTTAAGAAAACTTTAATAGTTGAGAAGAATTATGCGGTTCAGTTTCATGCGCCTGCAATTGTAAAAAGAGTTCCCTGCAAGTCGCAAGGTTTAACCATAACTTCAGAGAGCACACCTTGCAATGCCAAGAATAGAGAGAATTATTGGCGTTGCGCGTAAGACGCTTAAGACCAGCGGAGAATACAAATCTATATGAGCTAGTGCATATGGCATTTTAAAATACGGGGGGACCGTGCTGCATGAGGACCCCCGGGCCGGACGGTTAATGCCCCGGGCTATACCCGGGGTACCGACCGGGACGCCTGCTGCCTTGGCTTAATAGGCAAAATGAGTGAGAAGTGGCCAAATGAACGCAGACCACCGGTCGAGAGGACCTTCTGGCACCGTTTTTGCGGTGTAACCCTGCCTTGGAGTGGTCGAGCACCCTGTAATGGGGGGTATTGTATATTCTGAGGTGTAACGCGGAATCGCGAGGTGAACGAGTCTAATCGGTACGGTGGAGTAGTGTGGTACCTCCATTCCGAACCTCGATAGGGGGGAGGGTGGGGGAGCTGCTGGCCTGTCTATTCGGGCTGGCGGGCACTCCCGTCATAGGCTCGCGCGAAAATCGCGGGCGGCGGGAGTGTAAGTATTTCTCTCTTTTACTTTTACTCTATTACTAATTTGAATCGTACTCGTAGTAGAGCTGGTTACAGAACGCATCAAAGGCGTAGCCAGCCTGAGCTGCATCGTTCACTCGTAACCAGTTAATGCTCTGTATACGATCAGAAAACAAGCCTACGGATTAGCAGGTTTCTAACGCGGCGTGAATGTGAATAGCGCTGAAATCAGAAGTACCATAGTAAGTATTATCATAGCTCTTCAACTTAATCTCGCTCACTACTATGACATCCAATCAGACCCTTCATGCTGAAACAGATCTGTCAAAGTGCCTAGCTGCCCTGATTTTATGAGCCCCTCTGTTCTTGCGCTAATACGAATTGCTGCAAAATCAATAGAAATCCAGGGAATTAATTAAACCAAGTTTGGCAGTCTCCAAGATTATCAGGATTATTAGCATTATTAATAAATCTGGCCTTAATTATCTAGAGGATTTTTGGACCCCATGCTGATGTTAAGTATAGCAGCTATGAATAGACCTAGTGCATTCATAAGACCTTGTAAACATTCCGTCGCGTCTGGGCAAACTGCCTTAAGGATACGCAGCACTGGAAATATAGATAAAATCAAAAGTTTCATTTTCAACAGCACCTTACGATTTAAGGAGTGTTAGATGCTCTTTTGAGATGGTTGGTGATCTTCCTTCTAGGCTTGGGATAAAGTGGCGCCAGGAAGGTTCACACTTAGTTCCGGTACAGCAGCAGTGTCAACAACGATGGTCTTTATTGCGGCAGCAGCTATGGACTATCATTGAGTTACTCTGCTCTCCTATAATTTCCGATTGCGTGAGTGTCGCCAGCTCATTATTTTATAATTATTTATTAAACAAATGTTGCCGACCAGACACACATTTAGAAAGTGTGCGACTAGCGAAAGAAGTAATAGTTATAACGGGCACAGTTTGCAAATCAAACACGTTCAGGGGTGCAATTAAAAAATGCTGATTTCGTGGCATTATTTCAATACTAAATCGATAGCAACTTGTTAATGCATTGAACGTGAAAGATAACATGAGGCATTACAGGATCTCGATTTCTGCTACTATTCATCTTTCGCTAGCAACATTAGATTTCTTTCCGGCGCAGGATGTTTGTGCTTAAGACTAGCGAACACCTTGGAGTGTCCAATTTCTTTATCAAACCAGCTCGATCTCTTGCAATCGACATTTTGTGAAGTACTGAGTCACATGTATATAAAAAGTTAGTAATTTCGCTGTCACACTTAAATACAACATTTCCGCCGTCCTAATTATGTTAAAAAAAATATTTAACCAAGTTCAGAGCATAAATGGTCGCACTACGCTGGGCAAGCTTATATAATGTATGTTTCTGCTGCATGTATGTATGCTAGGCAAGCATATATATATATATGCATCGGGCAAAACTTTCTGACTAAAGCAGCGCTTTTATAACGGTTATACCTAAACGAACAGGAGATCCATAACTACCAACATCTTAGAGAGTTATAGCCTGAAAGAGCTGCTCTTATAGACTGCTATCTTCAATACTGACCGCTTGAACTACGAGTTTCTTGGAATCGTATGGTATCATACGGATTCAGGGAAAGCCGGTCTACCATTGCAACCTGCCGGAATTCACTGAACAACGTACAAACGGTTCTTCAGCATTCAACTCTGCATCGAGAGACAAGATTGTTATCATGATGTGCCGATAAGCATATTTTGTCTAGTAAGTGCAATCCTGCAGCTCAATCTGGGATTTTAAGAAAGACCAGTATTTACTGACTTTGGCGTTGCAGAGCTAGAACCCTTCTTACAGACGACTGAAGTTTAACGGAATGAAAACCAGAGTCTCGTATTACTCTCCGTGTTTTTGGCCCACCTTCCCTACGTTGTGAAAGTCCCTAGCGGTGTGGTACCAACGTTAATGTATGCCGACGATGTGGTACTGTGGACGTCATGAGTCAGCCAAATGCAGTAATCACTGGCTAGGTTAATTTGTCTCTCGAGCCCGGTGGCGTAATGCATTCGCGTGCGCCTCGCGACCAGAGAAGCACACATAGGCACACGGGTTCGAGCCCCACCGTTGCACATTTGTATTTATGGAGTCCGCTTTACAAAGCAATGCGAAAGCACCCCCTGGACGTGACGTATTGGCTGAGGGTCAGTCCGAAAAAGTCCTTAGGTTAGGTTTGTATATATACTGAAAGTCTCCCTTCTGCAGTCTTGCGGTGCAGACGTATTTTAGCAAGCTTTATGGATCGACAGAAAATCACTCGAATTTGAGAGGTTTCCTTTAAGCGGTAACATATCGATGGGACATTCGTGCATCAGAGCGTTGTGCGTCTTCAAGCGCGTTGCGAAATAAATTAGTGTCTTTTGGTGCAAACATACTACATCAGACGAAGCACGTGGTAGACGCTCTGTTAAAAGACCCTTTTGAACAGTGGGTACGAATATCACACATCGTCACAAAAGTACTGTGCCAGATAGCCTCTCACCAAGGAAGTCGGGTGACTGGTGGGATATTAGCTAAGACTTAGCGGTATTAAAATAGAACAAGTGGTGTACTAGGCTAGCAACGTGGGGGCCGCCATCTTGGTTACGGCCAGGGAACGCGGCCCTCTCAGGTGAATGGGCCGGCTTCTCACCTGCACGGCTAGGGAACGCTGTGGGTAGCACCAGTAGGGTGGTAATTGCAGGTCTGGGCGAAGGATAGGAGAGGAAACAACCGGGAGGAAAAGGCTAAAGGACAGCGAAGGGGAGGGAATTTACTATCCGGGATCGGAAGACAGTGGAGAAGGATCAAAGGGAGCAGCGGTAGGACACCGTTCTAAAGAACCATAAGTAGCTATGTGCCCACCGTGTGACGTATTTCACCTTTATTTCTTCCCGGGATCGCTAGCCCGGTTCCAAGGCCCGCCGGGTGCGGCAAATGTCCCGTCTAGACGCTGTTTGTCATAATAGATCAGAATCTTTCTCAAATGGAACAGGATCTCGATTGGAGCATCTTTTTTTAATGGCCAGCTACAATGATGCTCACGTCGACATACGAAGCGTCGGGAGAGACCGGGTAGACCAAGACCGTAAGAAGAAAGTTCATGAGGGCAAACTAAAGCCCCATTTAAGACTACTCATGTCTAGCTCACAGGCGCCAAATGGAGCAGCAGAGGCCAAGCTCATCTCTTCGTCGACAAGAGCCTATGTACTGCAGAATATCACAGCGAAAAGCGTCAAACCTTTGGATCCGAATTGCTCATTTTAAATAAACTGCTTAGTGCAGCCGTGGAAGTGGATATCTGGGTTCTACCGTACAGTGTAGTTATGGGGAAGTTGCGTAGCCTGCGCCCCCACCTATACATCCAGACCAAGTTGAGGCAGTGGTTAGCAGACTTTTCCCTTACCATGCAGACGTTCGCCTGACGACTTTATGGCTTTGCCTAAGATCATTTTGTCGGTCACGCTGGAGGAGGTGGACATCGCGCCGGAGCGGCAAGCACCTGGCAAGGCCCAACGGTTTCCCCGTCGGAGGCCTGTTTCTCTGAATAGGTAGCTTCTGTTGTAACTCGACTGCTAAAAGGGGGTCACTGTTCATTAAGATGGAAGAAGACATTTATTGCCTTGTTCTCCGAACCGGGGATAGCTAAGAGCCCGACGACACACAGACCGATTTACAGGCAAGCTGGTTGAGAACATCCTGATAATAGGCAAGATAGTAGAGAATATACTGGTGATAGGTAACATAGTCACATCTTGCTTGGGCGGCTCAACGCTAAAATCGGCATCTAGCAAGCGTTACCGGAACACCAATACAGTTTACGGAAACCACAATGCTAGGTCATTCGTGCTTTCCAACTGTAGAGTTATACTGACAGTGCTGAAACGTCGGGGAATTCTCCCCTGCCTTCACCGCATTATCTCATCTTACTTACATGACAAGCCGCTTGGAGCAAGAAGCTGTTACAATGAAGTGAGCGCCGATGTCCCTCAGGAATCCGTTCTCGGGCTAATTCTCTAGGACGTTGCTTATGGCGGAGTCCTACGGCTAGACTACCTACCAGTTGGTGTAGAAACCCTAGCTTACACCAAGTTGGCTACTCTCCTGAGAGGGGATTTATTTATTAGGATTGAGAAGGGCAATATGGGTGGGGGTAAGGAGAGGGTGGAAGCCATCAAATAATTCACAAGAAGAGCCAGATGAACCACCTTAAGACAAACAGGGTGTCGAAAGGGCGCTGAGACGCACTCGGGCAGCCGACCGAAGCTTCGATCAGGGTGACCGGAGCAGGCGGTGGCGAAAGTCCGTCGTTTGCACAGGACGCTTAAGCCTTGCTCCGGTGATGTCGGCCTGTCAATCGGAGGAGTAAATAGAGTTCCCCAGATGCATCCGGTGCCGCGAGCCGGGTCATAGGACACATTAATTCAACGAGGTTGTGGTGACTAAGAAGGAGTACCACGGGTGAGAAGGTCCGAACTATCTTTATCTAGGCGCCGAAAGCTAAACGTCGCCATTGAAGTAATATAAAATTAAATCACCTTCATTATCACTTAAAGTGACGTGTGCTACAATTATGTAGAGTATGTAGGGGCACCGGGCGGATATCATGGCTTGCCCCAAGTACAAACAGTGCAGTCTCTCTGCAGAGGACAGCGAGGGAGGCAAGGATACCTTAAAAGGAAGCAGTCGGCGAAGAGGCCCCAAATCAAGGACAGGCCGCCCAAGCAGCAGAAAATGATGAACAGAAAAAGGGAGAAGAAACAAAAACAAGAATAAGACGATACCATAACCGTTGCCGCCAACGATGGAAAAAGTGACCGGAATGCACCGGTATGGGCTGAGAGCATGTCGACTGACCAATGCTAAGAATACTTCAGGCAAATTTAAACCGCTGAAATGAAGCAGGAGTACGAGGCTACCGTCGGAGTCTTAAAGGCTCGATTTTATGACCCGTGCTCTGGAATCTGATTTTGGCGGGGTGCTTGAGATCAATAATCTCCTGAATATGATGAAAAAGCTGGCGTATGCCGACGATTTTGCACTAATAATGATAATTAAGTCCGAAACGGCCAATAAAGCTTGGAGTCGAGTGGATGGAAATACACCACTCCAACCCCGCACCCGACAAGACAGAGGCTATGCACTTATCAGGCCGGAAGAGGACTTCGTCCTTGTTCTAACCAGAATGCTGTCATGGGACCTGTTCGCCGAGAAGAGAAGCGAACCCTTCCTAAACGAAAATTTGGACCTGTCCATGACCACGAGTGCCACTATCGCCGCACTATCTGGCAGGAGGTAAGGCCCGGGCTAGGACAAAGAAGAGTTAAAACAAGAGGTCTGATACCGTGGTCTAGGGGTCTAGTGCGCTAGTCATGACTGTCACCTACCGGTTGTCGCCAGTTCGATCTCCGCTGCTCATCGAATTTTCATTGCGTGATGGTCAATGAAAATGTATGATAAGCTATATACGGCTGAGGGTCAGCGGCTAGACTGCCACAAGGGCTATTGGATAACCCTAGATATCTCAACATTTTCGACTTTGGGTGCATTCATTCATTTATATAAAATACACCCTGCCTGGGTATGTAAATAAAAATATTTACATACCCTCGATGCAATGAATATATCCGACGCTGCAATTTCAAGCCCATATAGGACGGAGGATGGTCGAGAACTAAAAACAAATTCTGTAAAAATATTTTTAATTATAGATACTGGATCTCGAGGTATGGTGCTGCCAGTTAGGCAAGCTCTTCTAGTGTACGCCGCAGGCGAGGACCGAACACGATAAGTTCTAGAGCTACACGATGAGGGTTAAAAGGTTAACACTGACATGTATATGTCGCACGGCTCTGGCGGGCCGGACCACGTAGAATACGGCGCTGCAGTGTCTTCAGAGTATCGCGGACGTGGGTTCCACCGCTGTCAAGGGCCTTTCTAAAAGGAGTTCGTAGAATATGGCGGTGAACTGGTTTGACACAATTGTGACACACAAAAAGAGTCTGGAAGATCTTTTTGGTCGAGTCTCGGCACCTAGACTTGAGGATGGAAGAACGAGAGGGGCCTGCGCAGGTGGGCCCTCTCAACTCATCCACTCAGTGTCGAAGCAATACCGACTCTGGGAAAGCGGGGAGAAACACTGATTTGATGGGTTTGTGAGTCCCACACCTGTCACTCGTCACGTATGTGCTTTAAACATTCCCGAAACCTTCTATAACAAAAAATAAAACACATTTTGACCTGGAGACTAACTTGTCTAAGACTAAAGCTGGGAAATTTCTAAAGGGAGGCTGCGTTGCGGGCAGTGGCACTCTTGGATCGGCCTTAATCGCACCAAAAGCTTTGAGTATCATTCCTAAAGCGTGTTATACTGCGTTCTTTTGTGATTAAACAACCCTCTTTGTATGTAAAACTATATAAACAATATGTTCTCCTCGATTTTATATATGCCTCACCTGTGTGAACTCTGGGTTATTCTCGTGATGAAAAGATACTGGCCGGTATTCATAAAAAGTTTGTTAAACGTGTTGCATATTGTTGTAACATTAGCGAAAACGATGTTAAATGAAGAGGATTCGGTAAGTGACAATTAATAATACTGAACAAATATACTGGATGTCAGCTGTTCATATTGTCAGCGGAGCATGCTAAAAGTGTTCGTATTTGTATGAGTCTGTGGCCTTCAAATTGAGCAACATTTCGTATCTATGCTCAATAAAATGGGGGGATCGGACACGTGCAGGTGCGCTGTAACCTGCAGATTGTAGTGTACAGTTAAATGCAGTTTTGCAAAATTTGCAGTCAATGACGGAGGTGCTCGACAGTCAAATGTCTAGTGTCACGTATTTTGTAAACGAAGGGTAGCCATCTACCCGCCTACCTCAGGCTAGCTTGGCAATTCAATTTAGATGTGTCGTCTTTGGCTTTTGTTGCTGCCAAAGGACGTGCAGCATCGTGGGGCTTTTTCATTGATCGTGGATCTTTTCCATGTGTTTGCCCTTTTCTCTTCCATCCCCCCTTCTCCCCGCTTTCCTCTCTTTCTGTCTACGACGTTCCCTACTAAGGCGTTCTCCTGCCGGCCGACGATAGCTCTGTCGGACGTACATCGGCCCTTGTCTCCTCCTTGCCCTCCTTATAGTCAGGATTCACTTTTAAAGGCCCAAAAAGGATCCTGGAGCTACAGGGAGGCAGTAGTTGTAGTAATAGTTACTAGCGGCCGTAGTAGGTAGAGCAGAGATGGTAGCCTTGTGCGTGGCTTCGTTGCTCATTGTCAACCATTTACCGCTTGGCTATGGGGGGAACGGGGTCGAAGCGAGAGGTGCTCCTTGCTTCGGGTGGACGGGGATTAAGGGGGCACCTACCAAGCGGCCGAAAAACCTCGTGATCACCCGCTTGCTAGCTTACCCGCCCGCCTGCCTGTTCGATCGACCGGCCGACCAACCGCTGTTCTTCCTATCTCTAAGCAGACCCGTTGTTCTGTAGCCGCGCGTATCATCTCATCCACTCCGATGCTGGCGGCGGCGGCGGTTGTGGTTGTCCCTGTCCACGGCAAGACACTACCTGTATTATCGCTCGTTCTTTGTCCGCTTTATTATTTAAAGATGACAATAAGAAGAGCTCGTGGCCCGTCGCCATAGCAAAGCAGGATAACGGGTCGGAGGATAGAAGCGGAGGCATCCGAATGAACAGCATCGGCTGGCTGTTGCTGCCGCCACGGCTGTAACAACTACAGAAACAACAACAACAACCTCCAGCGACAGCAACAAGAACCACAGCAACAGTAACAACAACAACAGCAACAACGTAGAGGACAGGGCGCTGAATGAAAAATGGTACCGGTCATGATATGGAGGGGAACAACTCAGGGGGTTTCGAGGGCAGTAACGAGGGCAGGACATGCTAACCAAAGAGACTTTCTTTGCGTCGCGTCGACTCCGCCAATTGATGGCGAGCCCTTGACCCTCTTCGCCAAATCGCTATATGAATCGCAACATCTCGCTGTAGAAAACCCGCGCCAGCATTAGCTCTCCCAAAAGTGGCGTGCTGAAGGAGGTGGGCAGTCTATATATATATATATATATATATACATATATATACAGGGTGTCAGAATGTTTGTGCCTGAAACGCTAGGGTATGGTCCAGCTCGGTGAGAAAATAATTTTTGCCAATGGAAAGGGGGAGCGGAAATAATTCGTATAGGAGTGAGATCATTTTTTAATGAATGTTTTTAATTGTGATTATAGGGGGTGGCTGTCCCGACATACGTTTACAGGATGCACGATCGTGAGAAACGCATTCCTTGATTGAAAAACCGAGCAAGCCGGCGCATTCGGGAGAAAATTCGTTCACATTTTCGAAATTATACCCTACCTAAGCTAGCGCAATGACTGTTGTGATATTAAGAAGAGTTTGCAAAATTATAATTTTACTCTCGCATGTTTGAACTTTCACGCCCAGGTCTTCATTTTTTTCCTTTACGCACGACCAATCTTATCAGACGAACGTGCATCGTAAGTGAATCATTTTGGAACCAAATTGGTGGAGTTGACATCTGTGGTTGCAAAGTAACTCTAATCTCCGTATGGCCGTATCGGGTGTGAGTGCATACATACAGCTAGTATGTTCGCTTTCTTTTTTAATCAAGTCACTCATCAAACCTGTAAGAGTTCAGAAAAATATTTATTTATTTCAAATCTTGCTCGAACGAATGCCCGCCAGCTAATAAGCACATTTGGCATCGATGGCAAAGCTCGCGTTGCACGCGTTTAAAGATTCCAGGCGTCTCCCGAATGGTTCCACCAGCAGTTACTATTCTGCCGATTAAATATATAGGAGACTCAACGGGAGTTGCATAGACTAGATCCATTAGGTGGCGCCAAAGGAAAAGTCATGACTGGACCGATCGGGCGATTGCGGCGGCCAAGCTTGTGGACCGTCTCGGCCAATCCAGGGATCGGCGAAGGTCTCATCCAGGTAATTCCGTACCGGAAGGGGCACCATCGTGCTGGAACCACATTCTCGACCGAATACTCTGTGGAATGTTTGCCAAGTATTCGTGCAAGGTTATGCTGAGAAACATGTCGTATGTTGGTCCATTTAACCTATCTGGAGGTATATGAGATCTGAAGTGATAGTTGCCCACTATGCCGGCCCAGACGTTCACGGAGAAGCGACGCTAGTGTGCATGCGGGCGGGTCATATGCGGGTTCTCGGTACACACTATCTTGTGTGAAAGACGCTTCATCCGTGAAGAGAACAAGAGCAGGAAATTTTACATCGGCCGCTGCTTGTTGCAGAAACCAACGTACCACAGTAATGAATGCGTGGCTGGTAATCAGAATCCCTCAAGGCATGAACTCGGTGCAACCGGTATGGATCTAGCCCTGATTCATTTAGCACCTCGTAAACAGTGGCATGACTCACACCGACACTTCTAGCCATCTGCCTAATGCTTGCGGAAGGACACGTATTTGGGCTTCTCACTGTCCGTGGTCGTCCGACTTCGTAATGACGGCCTTGAAATAATCCAGTTTCGCAGATCAAACGATAAAGTCTCAAAGACACTTTCTTGCCACCTATCCCTCGGTGTTGAAAACACTCTGCGTACAACCGGTGTGCAAGACTCGCGTTAACGTCTGCTTTGCATAAAAAAATACGTTTATGAATTGCCCCATCACGATACACGTGGTAGAAACGCCTGCACTTTATAATGGAATTAATTGGGAAATGTAGACTTAGCTAGACAATTGCTATAACGCGAGGAACGATGAACTCCAACACACGACGTACGTCTTGCGCGTAGCACAGCCGGGCGAAGAATGGATGTTAGGCCATGCTTTCTCGGTCTATTTATTCACTCAAGGGACGCCGTAGCGTTCGTATAGTAATAATGTTAAACGATGGAATTGGACCTTCCCGAACATTCGGCATCTTGAATGTTTCACCTGTCCTCGCCCCTGATCGATCTGCTTAAACGCATTATCACAGCGTGCGTAATTCAAGTACGTAGGCCTGATGGTGATGATGCTAATGATGTCGTCGCGGTGTAGGTTGGATTGGATGCGTTGTCAACATCGACGGCGCCAGTAGTTGGCTGTTCTGTTGATACATTGTGTCTAAATTCGTCACAATATCACAGATTGCCCGTGCATTTAGTGACTTTCCGCGTCTTCGTTACTGGGGTTGCGGCATCTTCTAGTTCCCGGCATAGAGTTAAAACATTTTTAAGGAGGTTGTTTTTAATTTAGTTTCTATTTCCCGGCATGTCTTTAGATTGCTTCGCTATTGCCTCCAACCGACGCTATCTGTGCCCGCACTGCTAAACGAGGACTGCTATTCTACAGACAAAAGGCTCAGTGTGCTGGTGGGCATTCGTTCAAGCAAGATTTGAAGTAAATAAATATTTTTCGGAACTCCTACGGGCTTGACGAGTGACTTAATTGACAAAGAAAGCGAACATACTAGCTGTAAATGTATGTACTCACACCCGATATTGTCATAGGGAGATAAGAGTTACTTTGCAACCACAGATGTCAACTCTACCAATTTGGTACCAAAATGATTCACTTGAGATGCACGTTCGTCTTGACATAAAGGCTGTGCGTTCGTAAAGGAAACATTTCAAAAACCTGGGCGTGAAAGTTCAAACATGCGAAAAAAAATTATAATTCTGCAAACTCTTCTTAATATCATAATAGTCATTGCGCTAGCTAATGTCGGGTAAAATTTTGCGCAGATTGGCCAAAAGGCCATAGTCGCGGTCGTTTAGTGGTGGCCAGTTTTATGATGTTTTGTTGGTAGAGTTAAGTGTGATTGTTTTTTTCTTTTTGTCGTAACCGCAACTGTCAACTTTGACCACGAGTGGTTGTGTCTTTAAATGTTGTTGGAATGCTTCACTAACATTTAAGATTATATATATCGTGCTCGTATGTGAGATATTAGTAGATGCGTTCAAGTTCTATTTGGATTGTTTAATCTCGTTTCAAACACCATATGCATTATATTACTTTACTATTATTAACTTATTTAATAACTATACCTTTCAAATAACAAGAATATGCGTTATTTATTAGACTTTAATATCATTATTCATATTACTATGACATGATTAAATTCCTACATGTATCAAGTACAACACCTGGGACCTTATGTATTAATTGTTTTTATTCACAGTACGACAAACATACGAAATCGTTGTCGTCCATACATCGGAGGAACCAAGTAGCCAATAAGATATAGTTCCACCCGGAATACGGCGCTTCTATTGCGTCAAGATAAACACCATAATTTTCTGTCTACCTAAACATGTGTAATACTTTTTCAGTCCATCTAAATGGCGCGACCACCAATACCCCCATCGATCTAATCTATTTTTATGGTATTTTTCGCGAACACATAATGCACAAACGTCGCTGCCTGCCGTCAGCAACTTGTTGGGACTCACAAACCCACTAGATCTGTGTTCCTTATTCCCACGCATTACTCCTCCTTCCGCCCTTAGGCTCAAAATTGCGTGGCAGTTCTTCGACACCCGACACGCCGTCTGAAAACTGACGATCCGAGCAAGGTGCGCTTGTATATCTCACGCCAATTTTACAACATAGTTTGAGTTTAGCGTTATCTTACGATAGTACACGTTACTTCGTTGGCTTAGCATTTCGGTTCTCACTTTGACGACATGCGTCGTTTCTTCCTGTTCCCGAAACGACCCTCAGACGCAGAAAACTTTAGCCTTTAGGCTTAGTCATTCGAGTGTAAATAACTATGTCATTCGCAGGACTCCACTGCAGCAGCAGCAGTGCCCGGACCAAAAATGAATTACACGTAACATGGCCGAAACGCTAACAACAGGAGTACAGTTGCCCATGTATTGTCTGTGCATCGCATGCATACATGCATCTGTACGCAAAACACATCTCCATTATTTTAACACCCAGATCTTCATTCTCTTCGACGGCTGCTAATGCTGCGTTGTCGGAGCAACCTCGGACAGCCTAGGCAATCATAATGATATTACTAATAATAATTATTAGCATTATTGTTATTACCCTTAATAATACATATCTGTATGCCACTTTATTTCGAATCATAGTCGTAACCAATCATCTGCGAGACCAGACAAGCAAATAGGGAAGGTTGCCTATTCGCGGTTACGATGACCACCGTCTCCGCTCGCCAGACTTGCCGGCGGTATTGCCGGTCATCAAACAGCAATCGGTGCGTTACGTTGACCGCTGTTCGCAATCCGTAGTTCGTGCCGCAGCAGATGCGAATGGGTCGAATGAGCTGCACAGCTGCGTAGAGCAGAGCCGTCTGGCGGCGAGGAGCAGAAGCAGCGAGCCGATCAGTGGGACAAGATGGCGGCCCGTCTGCACAGAGGTCATCGGGGTCGGCATTGCTAGCGACGCATGAGCGCAGCGTTGCACGAACGCTCCGCATTGCTCCTCGGCGAATGGCGCGCTGATCCGCTTGATGTGCGTCTCGAAAAACTGGCTCGCGTTGTCGCCGCAGTCGCGGGTCAGAAAGCGCTTCTTGCATCGCAGGTACTCGTCGAACGCGCTGTGGGGAGCAACCAAAAACACACAAAGTGGACATAACGCGCTGTTAGGTAGGATCAGCTGTCGAAAAATTGTCGAACCCCCATGTCGCGTGAGAGACTGAGACGCGCAGTCCAGTCAGATCGTGTTGTCAAACGTTTGGTAATTAACGAAACAGGTAGCGATGGACATTTAAATAAACACTGACTACTCAAGAGTTTTATATCTCATTATTTCTTGCAGTATTTTCTCAGGTTCGGTCCGTGTAATACCTGTCTGGCATCATTCGATTCCCTACCAATTAGAACGCGCACAAGACGCTTGTGCACCATTGGTATCGTTCAGGCAAGCGCTCACCCTAGGCTGGTCAGAGAGCGCCGGAAGGGTTCGATGCCGATCGCGTACTGTACTTTGTATTATATATATATATATATATATATATATATATATGTAAGGTTGTAGATTGTTATTGTAAGCGGAGATGTAGGTAGGTGTAGAGTAACGTCGTTGTTATAAGTAGCTAGGCAGGTTGAGAGTTACTAGCAGCGGCACACTTAGCGGAGAAAGTGCTACGACAACAGCAGCGACGGCAGGTCGATGATCTGCCGACCTGTGATCTGCGGCTGTTTGAGATCGCAAAGGAGATCGGCTGATGGTCATGGGGTGAGACCCGCCTTGTGATCATGAACAAGCTTGACGGTGAAGCACGCATTTGGCACACGACGCATGGATGCAGCTGCGACACCTACGAGACGTGGAAGGAAGCATTTCTAACTGCGTTTAGGCGTGAGTTGGATAGAAACCGCGTGGTAGACCAGTTGGCGTCCTGTGCGTAACAACGACAGGAGTCGTTGGGGTGCTTCGCACGTAGAGTGGAAGCACTGGCGCTAAAACTGTCTTTGTCAATCGGCGAAATCAAGGCTAGAGTGTTGGCCGGACTGCGCCCAGAGTTCGAAACTGTGGTGCAGGGCATTGCTGCACGCCAACATAGCAGTGTATCCGCATTGATTCATGACATAGAAGACGCGATGAAATTGCAGACCCGGCGTCGGACTATGGTCGTCGGCGGCGCGCCCAGAGTGGGAGGTGCCGCAGGTGGAGGTGCTAGGCCTGAACCGGTCTGCTACCAATGTCGACAGGTGGGACACCGCAGAGACAGGTGTCCGACGTTGATACAGCAACAGCAACAAAGACAACAACAGCATCGGCAACTGGACCCACTGAGTGGCGGCCAAACCGTGAACGCCGATCAGGCGAGTGGCATGGTGCGCTGTTTCCGGTGCAACCAACGCGGCCACTATGCGAGAAGTTGTACTACCGCCGATGTGAGTCAAGTGGACAGCGGTCGACAACATGATGTGACGCTGCGTTCTCGTAGTGTTAACTTCGTCCGAGCACAGGCTACCGGCAGTGGATCATGCGCTGCTGTGGTGGAAGATGAGACAGGATCGCCGGGTGAGGTTGATCGTTTGCAGGCGCGATTGCTACAGCTGTCCAAAGAGGTGACCATTGCCAAGGAAAAAGCACAGAGAGAGCGCAGCCGTGCTGAGACGGCCCGGCAGACTGCGACACAGGTCGAGCAGGAAATAGACAAAATTCGCCTTTTCTATGAAGGTCAAGCGCAGGAGGCCCGATCCCAACATCAGAAGGCCATTGAGGAGTTGAAGTCGGGGTATGAGGCGCAGATCGGCGAACTAGGCAGTCTTTTCAAGAGAACCATTGACGACTACAATTTGCGCCTTAAGAACAAGATGTTCCCCGGGCTCGGCGAGTCCCAGCGGCTAAACGTTTTCGCGGCCGAGGCCGAAGTGGCTTCGCTGAAAGGACATCCTGAACGAGAGAACGCCGAATGCGAACGCGGCAAGGAAATCGAGAAGCGGCTTCGAAAGCAGATTGCCACACCCTCGAGCAATCTGTCGGCGTACCGAAACAAATGCGAACAGCAACAAGGAGATCTTCCGGGGATGCGTTACCTTTTTAGAAATGCAACTCGAAAAAAAGGGAGAGATAAATTAAAAATATGCATAAGTAGATAAATGTGTACCCTTTGGCTACGACAGAGAAATGTTATAGTCGCTGAGGGCAGCGACTGTAGCAGAATGGCCGAATGTAAGGTTGTAGATTGTTATTGTAAGCGGAGATGTAGGTAGGTGTAGAGTAACGTCGTTGTTATAAGTAGCTAGGCAGGTTGAGAGTTACTAGCAGCGGCACACTTAGCGGAGAAAGTGCTACGACAACAGCAGCGACGGCAGGTCGATGATCTGCCGACCTGTGACCTAAATTAAGTACCGGTAGAACTGACGACATTACAGTTAGTGAGCAGAGACGTTGTTTAGACGCGGTCGAGGAAGGATCGCAGT
The DNA here is from genome assembly GCA_003439945.1 of Dermanyssus gallinae. NCBI lineage: Eukaryota > Metazoa > Arthropoda > Arachnida > Mesostigmata > Dermanyssidae > Dermanyssus > Dermanyssus gallinae. Next base: position 428,567 of record QVRM01004404.1, on the reverse strand, counting down.
GATCAGAGAGACGTTGTTTAGACGCGGTCGAGGAAGGATCGCAGTGATCAGAGAGACGTTGGTGAGACGCCGTCGAGGAAGGATCGTCGTGTGTGAGACAGGTCGGAGATTCGGCGCTGTACCGGCGCAGTAGAGTTGTCAGACGAGAATAAAGCCTACAGTCGTGGTGTTGGTCGATATTCGTGTTTTCCTCCTAGCAACCCAGTTAGGCCCTTACATATATATATTTAGGCTTTGCCCTGTCTGCACCCAATTGCAAGAAGGTCGACTAAAGCGGCTCAATCCAAGTCAAACCTTAATTAACCCGTATTCATATGGGAAACAAACACAAACCGCTGTACATTTCGAACTAATAAATAGATTGAGAAATGGCTCAATGATTCTCTTCTCGGCCGTGCTACGCATCAGACCTAGGTTCGTGTGTTTTCGTTCGTCGGAACCTCCTCGCGATGTGGTTGCCGTCACACTGAGTTCTACATGGCTCAACTGAAAAGACTCACGTCCGATCCAGACTCACGTCCAGCTGCCTCAACCGATCCAGACTCACGTCCAGCTTTTTTTTTGGAAGGTCTCGGAAATGCATAATGCACAAGCGCTACTGGCAGCTAGCAGCAGCTAGTGTGGGACTCGCACCCACTAAAACCGATATCCTCCCCACCCCCCCAAGGCCCGGGATTGCATTGGCATTACTTCGACAACCCTTGAATCTCGCGTTCTAACGCTCTATGCGCCTAGCCAATGCTTGCCCGCCCTGGGGAGATGCGTCGAGATCCTCCGAAGGGCCCAGCTGCTCCCCCCTTCTCCCTCCCTCGGCTCCTCCTCTTGACTGCCCCTACTCATGTCCAGACTCATGTCCAGCTACCTCAACCGATTCAAACTCACGTTTAGCTACCTTAACCTATCCAGTGTCACGTCCAGATGCTTCAACCGATCCACATTCACGTTTAGCTACCTCAACCGATCCAGTGTGACGTTTAGCTACCTCAACCGATCCAGTGTGACGTTTAGCTACCTCAACCGATCCAGTCTCACGTCCAGCTACCTCAACCAATCCACGTTCACGCTTTTCCATCGTCACCCAGCTATGACCGCCGTTCCGTCTACGTATACCGATCTGACCGCAGAGGCACCGCCGACCGCCGCTTTAGCCACCATGTTCAATCAAAGGTTTCTGGACGAGCGAGAATTCTGTTATTCGAGCCGGGGTCATGTTCACGTAAGGCGAATTCCGAGCGGAACCGACCAGGGTCACGACCTCGACTACCACAACAACGCCGTCCACGACACTGAAACCAAGCACCACAATCGCCACGACCGTGAGTGTCGTATCAAGCTTCCCGCCCGTGGGCCAGCCATCATTCCTCCGACTGCTCCCGATGCTGGTGATGTTTCCAAGGGTCCCACCCCGGTTCGCCAAAGGTTCAGCCATTCGAACAGGATTTGCTACACAGAATTCGAGAGGACCGTCGACGTCAACGTATTTTGCTGGTTCGTCATGAGGACGCGATCCGACTACCATTCCGCCACCCACCGTCCACGTTCCGTTCGCCCGAACACACAGCCTGACCATCGTCCAGGACCTTCGGAAGACCAGCAACGACCACAACAACTCGTTTTGTGTCTTGTTTTTGCCAAGCGTCGCAACGCTTACGGCAGTTCCTTGTGCAACCGGAGAAACTAGCCCGGAAATCGCCTGAAGGAGTGTAAGAGCTGAGAACAAGAGTTTCACCGCGCGGGAGTGCACGCTCGTGCCGACTCTGTTCCACACTACGACTGTACCCAGACGAGCGACGATGTTTCAACTGACGCAGCGTGATGAACCGCTACACCTCCTGGCCGACCACACACTGCACTGTATACGCATCATGGCGCATTTCATCCTTCAGTCCTAACCGGCCACGTCCAACGGCCACAGCGTCACCGCCAAAACCCCAACGTACGCAACGGTCTCAGCAATCACCATCCGATAATGCTAAATTACCAGTGTAAATTTTGAGAGCGGAGTCTGACACCCTTTGGGGTGTCAGCACGCCGCGGTATCGTGTCGCGAACTAATAGATAGGCCCAGGAAAAATGGCTTAATCATTCTCTTCGCGGCCGTGCTACGCACCAGACCTACGTTCGGGTGTTCTCGTTCATCCGAACCCTAGCCTCCTTGCGATGTGGTTGCCGTCGCGTTGAGTTCTGCATCTCCGATTAGTTCAGCGTAACGACATCGTTACATTTGGTAGCAGCGTCGTTACAATTTCTTCTTCCGATCTTCCTTCTTAAGCCCTAAGAATATGTACATTTCTTCATTTGCGCACACTCCTGTAGGGGTTTTCGTTTATTTACTCAATTTAATACAATTATAACGTACACATACATTTTATAGTTCATGTCATACTGTAATACTACATAATTAACAAGACTAATGTTTGTTCGCTGAGCGCTCTTTGTGTTTGTTCTTCAGACTTCGATAAGCACAAACTTTTTCTAATAAAATCTATCTGAAAGAACTGGGTGTGGAATTAGTTCTTAGCTATGCTTATGGTGTGAGAATGTGGGACAACAGTCATATAAATAACCTTATTTCGTTTTTACTTCATTCATTTTTTACGGAATTGGTAATTAAATGTTGTAGGGAATTGTATAGCTTTACTAATTTATATTCGAGCGATGTTGCACTGCGCGTTAAACGACGGCAAACGCGTAAGAAACACCTGAATTATCTGCATGTCTGAATTGGCAGCTTCTATTAGATTGTCTGCTAAATTTGAGCTTTCTACTAGCCGCAAATATAATAACAGCATACAAATTCTTAATTGAAATAATACTTCATTTACTAATAAATTACTAATGAATGGTTTCAACAAAACCCAGCCGAAATACATTTCTAATATGGCTATATGGGTATAGCTTACGTTACTGATGACAATACAACTCACCAGCAATTTTTTGATAGGACGCGCTCGACGTTCTCCTGCTGTTGCTGCTGCAGCCGTCGCCGCTCACCGCGGGCATTTACAGCGCCTTGCCCTGAGGTCTGGTAAGGGCAAATGAGTAGTATTTCTTTTTCATTATATATTCTCAAATTTTTTTTTTCTCTAATATAGACGTTTCTATTTGAAAGCATCAAGTTTTATAGTACATGAAATAATAAGCACTATATATATATATATATGCATACACCCATCCTGAGTGCTAATACAATATATATACAGGTAGTTCAATAAGTTCTTAGAATGAAAACCGAGAATTTTCCAAATCATGTTTTTAAATTTTTCTTATTCGATATACTCCCCGAGAAGCTCAATACACTTTTTCCACCGAGATTTCAGAGCTTTCATACCTCTTGAGTAGAATTCCGCGTCGTTAGACTGAAAATAGGCATTGACAGCAGCCTTAACCTCTTCATTGCTGGAAAAACGCTTTTCACCGAGACTATTCTTCAAATGTCCGAAGAGGAAATAATCAGAGGGGGCCAGGTCTGGAGAATAGGAGGGTTGTTCAACAAGTTCGAACCTCAGTTGGGCCAGTTTTGCCGATGCTTGCCGGGACTTGTGTGCAGGAGCATTGCCCTGGTGAAACGGGACAACCTTCTTCTGCAAAGCGGGCCGTTTCACGATGAGTTCTTGCTAACGGCAGTCCAACAGTCTTGCATAATATTCTCCTGTGATCGTTTTACAGCTCTCAAGGTAGTCGACCAGCATTATTCTACGTTGGTCTTAAAAAACTGTAACCATCACCTTTCCGGTCAATGCCGTTGTCCGCACCCTCTTCGGAGGTCCTTCATCAGGTGCACACCATTGGCAAGATACTTCTTGGGTCTCGGGAGTGTAGTGATGAACCCGGCTTTCATCGACAGTCATGAATTTGCACCAAAAATCCGACAGATTGTTCGACATCTTGGCCAAATTTGGCTGTAAAGCCAAAACAGGCGCGTCTTTTTGGCCTTGGTTGAGCAAATGCGGCAGCCATTTTGCTCTAAGCTCTTTCATCTTCAAGTTTTCGTGTAGGATAAAATGCACACTGCCTAAACTAATCCCTAATGCCTCCGCTATTTCCTTAATGTTCATTCGCTTATCTGTGCCAAGAATTTTTCGCACTTTCTCTACGTTTTCCTCATCAGTTGCCGTTTTTTTTGGCCTCCTGGACGTAGTTCATCCTCGGTGCTCCTGCGACCTCTTTTTAACACATTAATCCAGTTGGAAACAGTGGCAAAACATGGCGCAGAGTCTTTTTTTCTCCATTTTTAAAAATCACGCCGATACGTTGCACGGGAAAAGCTATCAAACGAAATTGCAACGGCCAATCACCATAATATATTGAGTGCTAGCAGTCGAAAAGTTGCAGTTCCTATTAGCGGTGAAAGCGTGCCAAAATTCGAATTCTAAAAAGCTCATTCTAAGAACTTATTGAACTACCTGTATATGCATACACCCATCCTGAATGCTAATACAATATATACAGGTAGTTCAATAAGTGTTTAGAATGAGCTTTTTAGAATTCGATTTTGGCGCGCTTCCACCGCTTTTAGGAACTGCAACTTTTCGACTGCCAGCAATCAAAATATTATGGTGATTGGCCGTTGCGATTTCGTTTGATCGCTTTTCCCGTGCAACGTATCGGCGTGATTTTGAAAAATGGAGAAAACGAGTTTCGAGTGGTTATCAAGCATTTTATTTCAAAGGTTGGAATGCGACCCAAGTGAAAACTGAGTTAGACGAGGTGTACGGTGACTCTGCGCCATGTTTTGCCACTGTTTCCAACTGGATTAATGAGTTAAAAAGAGGTCGCAGGAGCACCGGGATGAACTACGTTCAAAACGCCCAAAAACGGCAACTGATTAGGAAAACGTGGAAAAGGTGCGGAAAATCGTTGCCGCAGATAAGCGAGTGAACATTAGGGAGATAGCGGAGGCCTTGGGGATCAGTTTGGGTAGTGTGCATTTCATCCTGCACGAAAACTTGAAGATGAAAGAGCTCAGAGAAAAATGGCTGCCGCATTTGCTCAACCAAGGCCAAAAAACGCGCCTGTTTTCGCTTCACAGCGAAATTTGGCCAAGATGTCGAACAATCCGTCGGATTTTTGGCGCAGATTCATGACCGTCGATGAAAGCTGGGTCCATCACTACACTCCCGAGACCCAAGAAGCTTCTTGCCAATGGTGTGCACCTGATGAAAGCCCTCCGAAGAGGGTGGGGACAACGGCATTGACCGGAAAGGTGATGGCTACAGTTTTTTAAGACCAACGTAGAATAATGCTGGTCGACTACCTTGAGAGCGGTTAAACGATCACAGGAGAATATTAGGCAAGACTGTTAGACTGCCTTTAGCAAGAACTCATCGTGAAACGGCCCGCTTTGCAGAAGAAGGTTGTCCTGCCATACCCATAGGATCACCGGGCCATTCACTTCGCTTGCTCATCCCGGACATCAAAAAGTGGATAAACCGCCCGGCAGGGGAACTAAACTTTTTCCTTACGCAGTGTCTCACTGGCCATGGTGACTTTCAAAGTTATCTCTTTCGTATAGGCAAAGCTCCCTCGGTAACCTGCGTGCACTGTGCGGACGGCGTCAACGATGACCCTGAGCACACTCTACTGAAATGCAATGGACTAGAGCAGGCAAGGACAACTGCCATAGCGCTGCTAAGATTGAAATGGCCCAGAGAAGAAGAAAAACGAGGAGCCAGAACACCGGACCCGCCGAGAAGTAACATGAAAATGTTTGTGGAGTACATATGCAGCACAGCATCAGCATGGAAGCTGGGCGAGGAAATGGCAACTGCAGTGATGAAAAAGAAAACCGAGCTCGGTAAGTACAGAAGAGAACGGATAGCGCTTACGACATCAACAGATGACGTGGCTTGTATTCAGACGGGTTCGCAGGTGTTGGGACAAGCACGTCGGACCGGTGGGGGAACCCGTGAGTGACCTCGGCCAAATGATCCGGTAGGCGCTCGCCACTTCTCCTAATGGCCCATAGTACTGTTCTATGAATATCTGGGCCATTAGAGAGTGAAGCTTAAGGGGGGAGTAGTGTTTAGTGGGTAGGGGTCTTAGCGGACCAACATCCAACCGCTAGGGTCGAGTCCCACACTGCTCGAGAGGGGGGAATACCTCGTACTCGTAGCGTGCATAAAAGCATTCACCCTCCTCCACAAAAAAAAAAATATATATATATATATATAATAATGATAAATGACTGATAATTTTAAACCCAAGGCTCGAATTTAGCTTGACGCACGCTTTATTGCGAAATAATTTGTTTTCAAATTTACAAAATCCAGGTCATACAAGTAAGAGTTGAGACGTAAATCCGGCTAAAAATACACAAGTGAGCGATTTTAAAGCTACGTAGTACCAAAATGAGACGTTTATTCTAGTAGTTACAATTTTTTACCTGTCATACATATAGAAAATATTGTGATGATTTATTAAACATTTACAATACGTTTGTTCACTCGGCAGTGCTCGCCTTATATATATATATATATATATATATATTTTTTTTTTTTTTTTGCGGCTCTCTTTTGAGCGTAATTTCGAGCTTGATGGGGGCACCTTACTGGTACAGAATGAGCAGGAAGTTTTGCGGGTAAAGCAAAATGTGGCAACCCCGCGAGAAGACCCACTAAGCTTTCTCTACATCACTCTTCTGCTTGTCGATTTTGTCGACTAGGATCGACAGGAATTTCAGAAGGTTATAGTTGTGATGACATACATGATAATAGATGACATAATGGTCGTTTATCACGACCTGGGTGCCATCAAGCGGATCATTTCTCTGGCAGAGGTGTTCTGTGTCTCAAGGTGGCTGGAAATAAATGCTATGAAGATCAAGGCCGTAAAATTCAGAAAAGAAGATTGATTAGCTGCCAAAGACATTCTACGTTGCACCGGTCAATCCTTAGAATGTGTTAATTCATTCCGGTATCTGGAGCTTTGGCTCCATTATGCTAAAACGACTTTCACTGTGCACATCGTTGAGACAGTGCGCACAGCCCTAGTATCAACATATAGGGAGGTCGGCGACGTCCCGCGACTGTCCGTCCCAACGGCTGTGGCATTCTTCCACCTCAAGAATGACCCAAGGCTGATGTGTGGTCTTGACAGAGTACGGGGGCACCGCACTTGGGCAAACTTTGATTTACTTAAAGGGTGTTTCACAATATACATGAAGCGAGTACTTTGTCTGCTATTGCGAACAAGAAGCCGCCGTGTGTACCTATTGTCAGGCTATGCACCGGATGTTAGATAATTCCATTGAGATTGCCATTTAACAGTTTCATTTGAAAGCTTTATTTTGTAATGGAAAAATAAAGTTGAACAAGTCCGACCAGAGGCTGGAGACCTGGATATTTTAAGTGCCTCTCATCTCTGGTCTGGCCTTACATGTGGCAATCGCCTTGTCTATACCAGATGCATAGTTCATAGCTATAATCATCTGGACTGCTCGAATACGAGCTTCCACGAGGAGTACATGGAGTGCAACTGTCGACTGTACTCTCAGGCGTGTACAGAGCATTATGCGTCAGCCTGCCTGGCCCTAGCGAAAATATTACTGCACTGCCTCTCTCGATTAACATGCCAAAGGCAGCTGACAACGGTTTAACCAATGATATATATACCTACACCACGAGGTCAGCGATCCACCTCGGTCCAGCTAAATAAAGTTTACAGAATACATTGTCTCCAGTGAGCAGGCCTGGAAACTGGGAGCAGCTACGGCAAAAGAAGTCCTCCAGGAGAAACATGAAAAGTGCAAAGAAAGACAGGCACAACTGCGGCTTCAACCCGAAAGCATCCATAGAGAAGTGCAGCTCGAAGAAAACGGGCTTGCAGGTGTTAGACAAGTGCTGGATCATCTAGGCGACCCCAGGCAATTGATCTGAAAGGGCGCTCGCCACTTTTCCTAATAGTCCATAGTACTGTTTTCATGAAGATCTGGGCTATTAGAGAGTGAAGCTTAAGGCGGGAGGTGCGTTTAGTGAGTATGGGTCTCAGCGGAGTAACATCCGACGGTTGGGGTGGAATCCCACACTGCTAGAGATAGAGACTCGTAGCGATAGTGCGTAATTGCATTGAATACCTCCTCCAAAAAAATGTTAGATATATGCTAAATATGAGTAAAATAAATGTTATCATGATATATATTGATTATCATATGTTTAATATATATATATATTAAACATATGATAAACAAACTTAGGACAGGTGCTTTACTTTTGCTTAAGTTACGACATATTGCCTCCCTTGAATTTAAGAAAAACGTGTATTATGCATTTATTTTTTCACACTTAAAATATGGTGTTTTGTTATATGGTGCTTCATTTAAGTCGAATTGCCGTCCGGAGAAGACGGTCCCATATATATATATATATATATATATATATATATATATATATATATATATATATATATATATATATAGCGAAAGAGAGAGGATTACTACAGTGTCTACTCGATACTCCGCTCGATTAGCTATCTCGGTCTGTCGTAGTATTTTCGTTTATTACCTGCGAAGGTGATGCAGTAGGTGGTGGTGGCTGGTCTTGCGAAATGTGTAGCACCCTCCTGAAGACACCACCACATTTGGATTCATCTTTTGTGATGTTTGCATCGCACTGAGCAAATTTCAAGTACTCTGCAAGCAACAAGAACGAAGAATAAGTGAAATATATATATATATATATATATATATATATATATATATATATCGGTCATGCCAAGGAGTACTCTGCAAGCAACAAGAACGAAGAATAAGTAAATATATATATATATATATATATATATATATATCGGTCATGCCAAGGTGTACTCTGTAGCAGAGATAACGACATAAAGAACCAATAGCGCAGTTTATCGGCTTGGTTTGATGGCTTTTTTGTCGAATTAGGGGCGCAAGCTGTGTGCAGACAATGATCTTTGGCGTCCAGGCTACAAACGTACCTTGCTGTAGTTGTGGATTACCGCACAACATGCTGAGGTACTGTCGGGGTGTTGCGAGCACTTGATTGAAAAGTCGCGACTGCTCCTCACTGAAGCAGCGCGCCTGATGATGATCAATACACGCAACAGTCTGTTGCCACTTACTGAAACGTACAAACGGACATTATAAGTGAACGTGAACTGCAGTAACAATTGCATGCATAACCTATATATATATATATATATATATAGTTTTTATTTTTAGCAGAACCTTCTTGAGCGGACGGACGTGCCCAAAGCATTGTGAGCGCCCAAAAGTGGAAGGTAGACGTGGCGGACAACGGTTTGCGAAATACATTATTAACAACGCACTTTGTCTAATAAAATGAAGGCCAATCTTTTGTAGTTGCCGTGTCGATAAATCGAGCTTTTGGAAAAAAAGCTAGATATATTGAGTGTTGTTTTCTACTGTCTGCAATTTTGACAAGCCAACATTTTGTTCGCATTAGGTCCAGAATGAGAAAATGAGAGAAGACTTGATAATTATTTGTTTTTAATATAGGCTGGGCAGGAGGGCATTTCTTAGCTGACGATTTATATACACACACATGTTACATCACAAATACTTACATAGAAGTAAAAATAATCACAAAAGTCATAGCAAGTGGGGTCATTCACGTACAGTATAGGGCAGATCGCAATTTGATTTCTAGCAAATAATTTCCTCAGATTTCGATTTCTGCACTAAGTATCTCCTATATATATATATATATATATATATATTGCGTCCACACGAATGTGTCGCTGCTTACCGGCATAGCTTGTTAAGCTCCTCGACTGTGGTTTGTTCCATGTTTGACTCAGAAAGGTGGTAAATGAGGCGCATACACCGCTGGTAGTGACGATTAGAGCATTCCGAATGGCGATTTGGCCGAACGACACCTGCAATCAATCAGTGTGGTTAGTCATACCTGATCTTATCTAAAACCACCACATTAACAGAGTGATCTTTCAGTTTATTGCCTACATTCTAACTGAGTACTCAAGACAACATCACTCAATTATTATATTGTACGTGTATTTTTTATTATTGATTCTGGTTGCCTGTCATCCTACCGGGAGAGCGAAGACAATGTGCTTCTCTGAAGGCATGCCTCCGGGCAAATGATCAGGTGGTATTTGACGCCAACGAGAAAAATTTACAGGTGCACTTCGTGAGCACACTAGATGGTAAAAACCGTGCGCAATATAGTTGGCCTATACGTGGCGGTCATCGTAGGCCGTTCCACAATCAGGACAATGCGACAGAGATGTCCAGTGACTCAATCTCCATCGCTTCAACATCAACATTTTGCTTCTACGTTGCCAGAAATTGGCTTAGTGGCGGCGTTCTAGGCTTTCGCAGTGTAAGCCGAAGGAGGACCCCCACCATTGGCGCACAGCCTTAAAGGATATACACGGTGTGTTCAAAACGTATCGCGACTTTTGAATTTTCGCGGGTTACGTATATTCGAATTTCGATTTTTTGTGGCGTTATGTTGGTACTCATGTCTCTCACTTATGCCGACAAGCTCGGCCATTTTGAATGTTCACTTAATTGTTGACAGCTGCTTTGCTTGCACGTGTTTTGGATCGTCTTCGATTTTTACCTATTCAAAAAAATGGATCAAAGAACCTGTATCAAATTTTGTGTGAAAAACGAAATTAAGTGCGCGGATGCATTCCGACTGTTGACTGTGGCATACGGAGAAGCTACCTTGGACCGAAGCAACGTTTATCGGTGGTACAAAATGTTCTCAGAAGGCCGAGAAGATGTGAACGACGAAGAGCGTGCCGGACGCCCGAGCACTTCAACAAGAGACGAAAAAATTAATGAAGTGGAGAAAATGGTATTGGCCAATCGTCGAATCACCGTTAGAGAAGTTGCTGAGGACCTAAACATATCGATTGGCTCGTGCCATTCGATTTTTATCAATGATTTGGGCATGAGACGGGTCGCCGCGAAATTCGTACCAAAATTGCTCAATTGCGACCAAAAACAGCATCGCATGAACATTGCTAATGAGATGTTGGACTCTGTCCGCGACGACCCAAATTTGCTCCAGAGGGTCATAACTGGTGACGAATCGTGGGTTTATGGTTATGACGTGGAAACCAAAGCTCAATCATCTCAATGGAAGCTGCCGCACGAACCAAGACCGAAAAAAGCGCGCCAAGTTCGGTCGAATGTGAAAGTTTTGCTGACAGTTTTCTTCGATTGCAGGGGCGTGGTGCATCATGAGTTCTTGCCACAGGGTAGAACGGTCAATAAGGAATATTACCTGCAAGTTATGCGCAATTTGCGCGAAGCAATCCGCCAGAAACGCCCGGATTTGTGGAAGAACAAAAATTGGCTTTTGCACCACGATAACGCCCCTGCTCACACATCGTTGCTTGTGCGCGAGTTTTTGGCCAAAAACAACACACTAATGATGCCGCAGCCACCGTATTCCCCAGATCTGGCCCCCTGTGACTTTTTCTTGTTCCCTAAACTGAAGAGGCCCATGAAAGGACGACGTTACGCTACGCTTGACGAGATAAAGACGGCATCGAAGAAGGAGCTGAACAAGATAAAAAAAAATGGTTTTTTGAAGTGCTTCGAAGATTGGAAAAACCGTTGGCACAAGTGTATAATATCTCATGGGGATTACTTTGAAGGGGACAAAATAGATATTCATGAATAAATGAATAATTTTTGAAAAACACAAAAGTCGCGATACGTTTTGAACACCATGTATATGTTTCATCTTCTAGTACTGGCTTCATATATTGTGTGAAGCACTTCTCAAAGGAATTGGAGTTCGCCTCGCTCAAGTGCTGCCACACTCTGCATAGACTATAGTCTAAAGTTGGGAGCGACACGAAAAGACGCACAGCGGCGTCTCCTGATTAGTTAGGAGAATTGCACGTTAACGTTTAACTACTGTAGCGGCGTGCCAAGAGAGAAATATACGGAGACTATATCGCTTAACGAATGAATGTATTGTTTATTAACCAATATTTGGTTTACGTGCATATGTGCTACAGCTCTCCGATATTACTTTCATCAGCGATAGCGATATTGCTATGCGATTGTACACTGTTGGAGATGATACAAATAACACGATTTTCCGCATAGCTTGCATTCACACTCGGTCGATATTTCATGCAATCCATTTCTCATACACATCTTTATATGAAATCCATGTATTGCAAACCCAGTAACGAAGTACCTGTATTTACAACATGGTCCCTTCCAGTAGTTTGTGGTTGTAGCTTTAGTCTGTTAAAAACGCCAATCAGCATCCGCAAATTTATATTCCCATTCAGCCAGATGATTCTCGTAGACCTCCGTTCTCGGAAAAGCTTAAGTCGCTCTGAGACCTTTCACAAAGAGTGGCGCCGAGGCCAACATATAGACAAGCCGGTTGCGGTTAGTGCGGTGGACTACTAACACTATTTTTAGAAAAACTGGTATTCAAATACTTCGCTTTTGATAGGTAGGGCCATATGGCCTGTATCCCGTAAGCAGCGGTCGGTGCAATCTTTAAATTAAAACAGTTAAGAGCGACATGCAGCGACAACCGATGAGGCTCTAGGATATTTTGAAACAATTTCTTGCGAGCTCTTACCGCAATATGTTACGGTACGAAATCCTGCGAAAAAAATACTATTTCAAGATATGAAAAATGTTGTACAAAATCTATTGGTGCTGGGCTCAAGCGTCATTTATCTTTTTCGGCAAACCTACCTCCGCGGCGAAACTTCATTCCTTCAATTTTGCTACCTTTATCACTACAGCGTTTAGTTCAACAAACTTTGGCAGGGAAGCAAGCGAGTACTGCAGGTGAAACTGACTCCGAGAGTAGAAGACAAGGTCATCAGCGTACATAAGTGTACGAACTTGCAAGTGTTGACGCTGGATTTTGTCCGCTATCGCGCTAACTTGCTCTGGATTCTGTCCGCTGACTGTAATCAATTAATTCTGTCCGCTATCTGTAATGTAACTGTCCGCTAACTGGATTTTGTCCGCTAACTTTCTCGAGCCTTTTGCGTCGTTAACACTCTATGCTACTTATGTACGCGCTAGGCTTTACAAACGTCCCGTAAGGAACATACAACAAATAGGACGCTAACACGCTTCCGTATTAGATGAGATAGATTAGTGACACGGGAATGTCGAGTAGTTAGCGCTATTATATTTGCATAAACTAGAGTTTTGTGTAAAACAAATCAACTTTATTAACGTATTATGTAATACAAGTTGAGCAATACAGAGCAACAGAGTACGTTTAATCCCTACGGAAGCTCGAAGGGTCATTACGTTGCCCATAACAACGTAGATCTGCTCCAATGTCTATTGAAAGATTCGCTCCAGGCGTCTTTACGGAAAGGGGTTCCTACGAGGTGCAGAAAAAAAACTGAATATTATTCATATTATTATACATATGGAAAGTAACTCAAGCACTCGAAGAACTTTTGCACAGCGTGTTAGGTTTTGGCAGAGCCGATTATAGAAACACTAACTGCATGCTGACATTAGAGGAATAATGGCACTTTCGAGTCTGGTTTGAGTGGCCTTCCTATCAAAGCCGTAAGTAGAACGGTTACTATCATAACTCATAGCAGCTTTGAGCTTCTTTTAGAAAGAAACAGTATCATAACCTTTTGAGGTAGTTCAATTGCATAAAACCTTAAGAGTATATACATGCACATCATGTCGGTTAGTTGACATGCAGCGAAGTCTGACCGCTCACGTGTGACGCGTCAGTTACATAGCCAATGCCTTATTCTGTAATTTCAGTTTTTAAGGCTTGGCCTTACTGAGGACAGTAGTTACGACGAGAACGAAACACAAATTACCTTGCGCTTCGAGAAAATCGTCGCCGAACTTTTGCATTGCCTCGCACAACAGCAAGAGGTTTAACATTATTTTTTAAGAGGTTTAGACGGCTGTCAAACTCCTGGTTCTAAAAACACTTACGTTAAGTAACTTCCGTTCCATTCTTGCCAACAAAAAGTAACGTTGTACTGACAAGAAGAGGACTTCTTAGAACGGGGAAAACAGGATGGGCTTGCACCGTACATAAGGTAGTTTTAGAGACTGAGACAGACATTTTTGGGAAAGAGCATGACTACCATCAAATGATAATTTTGAGCAGAGATTACCGTTTGATGATTTGTAGGTGCTCTATTTTTTTATATTTTTACACTGTTGCAATTAGACGCTCGTAACAAGCTAAGATATGCCTTACTAAACCATTTTCAACTAATTATGATCGGACTCTCTCCATTGTGTGTAAATAAACCCCCGGGAAAAAGCTTTTTTTTGGATTTTGCTTATTTATGACTTACCAAGTTATATATATATATATATATATATATATATATATATATATATATATATACGAGGACCGATCGAGAAGTTCTGATGCACATTAAAAAATGTATATATTTAGTTAATCTTACAAAATGTTCAAGATATCTCTCGCCCGCTGCAGTGAACTTTTGTTACCTTCTTTCCCACTCTCCTCATTGACCGTAAAACCAAGTGGCAAATTTTCATAAAAGATTATTGCCTTATAGTAAAAAAAATGTAAAAAACTTCTGACGCTGGCTAGCTATGTCTGAATTTCTTCAATCAATTTAATCAAATTTATCCTTGGAAGCACCGCTGGGACGATTGGGCTTTGGTCTCGATGTCGTAACCATATACCCATGTCTCTCCAGTAGTCACTCTCTGAACCAATCCAGGATTTTTGCTCTTGCCTAAAGGTTCAATTCGGACATCTGCTGCAAATTTAACTTTTTTTGGAACATTGCTAGTCTTCTGAAATATTGGTCAAGACTGTTGCAACTATTTATAAGAAGAAGATCTCCAAGTCCTCAGCTATCTCCCTGTAAGTAATTCGGCAATTGTTCGCACTATATCATGAACTTGTTTAAGGTTTTCTTTCTATATATACATATATACAGGTAGTTCAACAGGTTCTTAAAATGAGCTTTTCAGAATTCGAATTTTGGCGCGCTTTCACCGCTATTGGAAATGGCAACTTTTCGACTGCTAGCAGTCAAAATATTATGGTGATTGGCCGTTGCGATTTCGTTTTATCGCTTTTCCCGTGCAACATATCGGCGTGATTTTGAAACATGGAGAAAGAAGAGTTTTGAATGGTTGTCAAGCATTTTTATTTCAAAGGTTGGAATGCGACCCAAGTAAAATGGAGTTAGACGAGGTGTACGGTGACTCTGCGCCATGTTTTGCCACTGTTTCCAACTGAATTAATGAGTTAAAAAGAGGTCGCAGGAGCACCGAGGATGAACTACGTTCAGGACGCCCAAAAACGACAACTGATGAGGAAAACGTGGAAAAAGTGCGGAAAATCGTTGCCGCAGATAAGCGAGTGAATATTAGGAAGCTAGCGGAGGCCTTGGGGATCAGTTTGGGTAGTGTGCATTTCATCCTGCACAAGAACTTAAAATGAAAAAGCTCATAAGCATTTGCTCAACCAAGGCCAAAAGACGCGCGTGTCTCCGGTTCACAGCGAAATTTGGCCAAGATGTCGAAAAATCCGTCAGATTTTTGGCGCAGATTCGTGACTGTCGATGAAAGCTGGGTCTATCACTACACTCTCGAAACCCAAGAAGCATCTCTCCAATGGTGTGCACCTAGTGAAGGACCTCCGAAGAGGGTGCGGACAACGGCATCGGCCGGAAAGATTATGGCTACGGTTTTTTGGGACCAACGTGGAATAATTCTGGTCGACTACCTTGAGAGCGGTAAAACGATCACGGGAGAATATTATGCAAGAATGTTGGACTGCCTGCAAGAACTCATCGTGAAACGGCCCGCTTTGCAGAAGAAGGTTGTCCTGTTTCACCAGGACAATGCTCCTGCACATAAGTCTGCAAGCATCGGCAAAACTGGCCCAACTGAGGTTCGAACTTATTGAACAACCTTCTTATTTTCCAGACCTGGCCCCCTCTGATTAATTCCTCTTCGGACATTTGAAGAATAGTCTCGGCGGAAAGCGTTTTTCGAGCAATGAAGAGGTTAAGGCTGCTGTTAATGCCTATTTTCAGTCTAAAGACGCCGAATTTTACTCAAGAGGTATAAATGCTCTGAAATATCGGTGGGAAAAGTGTATTGAGTTTCTGGTGGAGTATATCGAATAGGAAAAATCTAAAAACAAGATTTGGAAAATTCTTGGTTTTCATTTCAAGAACTTGTTGAACTACCTGTATATATATATATATATGTATATGAAAGTATTTTCGATTCTAGGAACGTCCTCCTCTGCAAATGAGTCATCGTCAGCAAAACGTTCTCAACTGAAGAAGAGGGTATTTCAATGACTAGCACACTCCGCAAACAAGTTGAGTTAGTTAATCTCTTTAGTGTGGTTGTTGAGCGGCGTTTGCTTTTTTAATTTATTGTTATTTTAATTACTTTTCGAGACCGGAGGCTCAAAGCGGTCACTATCAACTGCTGACGGCAAACAAAATTATCGTGTATCACCGGAGGTAGCAGTATCTTCAAATAAATGTAAGAAACAGAAAGCGAAAACGATCCAGCACAGACACATAAATACTTTTCGATCCACTGGTGTGCTGAGGGGAAATGTGGTATTTGCCGGGGAAACCGTCGTATAGGAACTGTGCAACTGTAAGGATAAAGGATTCGGGCAAAAGAATAAACAAAATACGACGTAGGGCTTTCACACGCCGCCGTTGTCGTTATTGTTACGTTCTTTACTAGGACCACGTTGTGTTGTGATTAAATCGTGGGTAGGAGCTACTGGCTGGGCTGACCGAGTGATACGATTTAGCCTCCCACGGGGCTCACACGCTACAATCACTCGGATTGAGCATGTTTGACATGGCCCACAGCGTCGGCATTGGCACAATGCCATTGGGAGGCGCCGGAGGGGGGACGGGAGGTTGCCCCGGGACATTGACTCCCAGCTTTCGCATGTTTAGAGCTGCCGCTCAGCTCCGACAAACCGTTAAATTACCCGCTAAAAGCCAAGCTTCCGGTCCGCTTTGAATAACCTAGTCGCTACCAATCTATCTAGCCGTCTGATCCGTCGTGTCAAGCCATGCGTAACAGTGTCAACAAAGCTCGACAAGACGTGTCATGAGGCGGCCACACTCAATGATAGAGGAATCGGACACGCGAGCTCAAATCGAACGCGATCGAAGGCGATTCGTGACCTGTCCGGCGTTCATACATACGCTTTATGTGGCAGTGTCGTTAAACCAGTGGAGACAACAGACGCAACTCATTAACTCTGAAAAGCAGACGTGTTCCAGACGTTCTCTCGTAAAAATATCAACCATAAAAAAGACAACAACAACAGCAGTGATTGAATATAGAATAGGCATTGTGGTATAAATAACGGCTCATGCTAAATGTTTATATTTTCATGTCCATCAGCAACATAACATAATTATATTTGCATTGGTATGCTCTTCTCATTTTATGCACAATGCTCGGATCTCTGATTAGGTTAGGTGAATTCTAATAACTGTTACTATTTTCAGCGCTGTCATGCTAGTATCATTTAATTATCTATTAACTGTTAAATTGATGCATGACGTGCTACTACAAAATATTATTTTGCAAATCTAAACTGTGCCTATAAGAAACGCTGTAGTTTTCGTTATGAGAGATATAGCCAGAGGCCGCAGTGCCCTGAATAAATGATTCTGCTGCAATTTTTGTTAACATTTGTTTGTGTACTTTTGTGAACAATCATAAAGTGTAGTTTACGACGAATGTCGATGCAAAGAATGCTGGAGTAAATGTGATAAATACTACGCCGCGGTTTGTCCGGCGGTTCGGTCCATAGCAGAACTGGCAAAACGCTAGATTGATTGTTGTGTCGAAACACTGTGATGTAACATAAACACACTTATTCAGCCCGGGTGTTAATAAATAAGTAATAATAAAGTGTAGTTTAGTTTTGAGGGCATATTTTGCTGCCTTGGAATATGGAGTTATTCTAAAATAAAACAATTTTAGATTTGGAGGAGCGAGTTTAAATTATTTCAGCCAGGCAGATATATATATATATATATATTGTAAAAGGTTTGTTGTCCCTACATTTAGGAGTAACCGCAATTAAGGGTGAAAACAGCGAATGCAAATGCATTCTCTCAGCGTTGTGGGAACTTAACGCTGAATGTAATAGATATTGCGTGTGAGTATGGCGTCTGAAGAAAGTGTATCCATAAAGTGCGGAACACGTTGTTATTGGCATTTAAGTTAAGAAGAGAAAAATATACAGCCCGCTAATACTGGGCGAAAATAGAGCTGCTTTGGCGACATCTTGCTGACAATATCAGCATCAGATCTGTTCACATCGTTATGCCCGTTGCGGGGGAACGTCGACGCATGCTTTGTAGGCACCCTCGTTGTGAGACTGCAGGGAGCTGTGTAGGATGACGAGGAGATCGATTTTGCCTCAAAACTTGAAAGCGGTGATCGGCTGGCTTCGAAAATGTGGAGAAATATGATTGATTGGTTACTGCTGTATCCGAGATTTGGTTAAGATTTTCTTGCCTGCCTTTTCACCTATTTCGGTTCCCGGGCTTTTGGATTTCACGATACTTTCCGACAATGCAGTACTTATGTAGTGATTATTTAGTTAACTATTTAGTTAACTAAAAGTTAACGTATAGCTAACGTACAGTAACCGAGCAAGATGGCTTAGTAGCGAAGCATTTGCCTTTCATTCGGGAGACCTAGGTTTGAGACCCAGACGAGCCACTCTTAAATTGGTTTTCATGGTTCCCAATTTAGACAAAGTAAGTGCCGGAGTGGATTAAACATCAGCTATGACATGGAAAATAACGTACACAGTCGTAAGCCCTACAATAATAATAATAATAAGTGTCAAACGACCGCTCGCAATATCTTAGATGACACCCAATCTCCGACAGAGAGAGCAGTATTTATAGCCGCCCGTGAGACCTTCAGCAGTGGCTTCCTATGAGCACTTCCTTCACCGCAGTTGGGCACCATGCTGGAAAACACCTCCCTTCCGCATGGTGGCCGCCCTAAGAATAGGCGCTCCCATATGTGAGCCATACGAGTGCAGGGCATGTGGAAAAACAGTGGATAAGGACGGACTGCACCCTTTAAGCTGCTCTAAGAGCCCTGGTAGGACTCTCAGACACGCGGAAATCAACGCAGTCTTGCAGAAGGCTCTTCGTAGAGCCGGCATACCAAGCACCCTAGAGCCCAGGTTGGGCTTCGAAGACGAAAAAAGACCCGACGGCGTCACCATTCCGCCATGGTCTGGGATGCCACGGTATTATGTACAGTGGCTCCGTCATATTTGATGCATAGCGCTACCCGGTCAGGGTGGGTTGCCGAACATGCTGAGATCGCAAAAAAACGCAAATACTCTGACCTGGAGAAAAGATGCCACTTCGTACTCGTCGCCATGGAAACGATGGGCCCAATCAGGAAAAACACAAGTATCTTCTTCAAATACCTAGGTATCAAAATCAGTGCTAACAAGGGTGACCAGCGCGATGGTGAGTTTCTACGTCAGCAACTCTCGCTCGCAGTGTGTAGGGGAAACGCCGCCGCTGTCATCGGCTCTATGGATTGAGGAGCGGGGGTGAGCCTAGGCGGGTACACGTTTAGATCCCACAATTGTAGGGAAACACCGAATAATTGCATAAATAATAATAATAATAATAGTAATAATAATAATAATAATAATAATAATAATAATAATAATAATAATAATAATAATAATAATAATATAAAATGTGTTTTGCACGGGTCGGCTTAGTTTTTTCTTTGTTCTGTACCCCCTGGAGTACGAGCGCAGGGGCATCAGATTTACGACGGGAACAAATTTAATATTGAAGAGCTCAGAGCGTAAAATCACGGAGTCTTTGGATATTGTTATGTATAATGTCTTATTGAAAATCTCATATAAAGATAGCTTTTATATGAGAGAGGACATGCTTGCAATTGTCTGAGGGGTTCGTTTCAGAGTAGCGATGTGTCCTTTACATCGGCCACTTACGAACGCAGATGGCTAGTTATTGAGACTTCTAATCTACACTAGGACAGGGCTAACGGTATGGTAATCCAAACTAGAATCGAATTATGAACAAAGAAAAAATAAGAAAGATAAGGGGTTGACGATATATATTGCAAATAAATAAAGATTTTTCTCAAATCACACGGCGGTTAATCGTAGGCACTGTGTTATACATAGCGGTTCATGTTAATTGTGTGAGAGATGTGCTAATCTTTTAAGAGCGGTAACTCTCACATGTGAGCAATGCAGGCGGCCATTTCGTCTTGCATGTAGGGCACATGCAAGGACGAGCAAGTGCCGACCAAAAAACCTATTCGGACCTACCGAGTGTGCACAATTCACAATCGTTGTGGTAATTATTCAACGGAGTGCACATTTTACAGCACAACCTAGCTGTGGTGAAGGCAAAGCAAAATATATATACATAAGCGGTATTGGAGCCATCAAGGTAAAACGTGAGATGCAGTTTGATTATGCAGGACAGAATTTTATAAGAGAGATAAATTAGAGCAGAAGAAGCACGCCAAAAGTGTGCTGGGGTTGTCGGTGACAAATTTCTCAAAACAGTCAGGGGCAAAGTTTCCGCCAAAATGTCTAAAATTCTCGCAATACTTATGCGAGCTTTCACTAAAGCTGATGAAGCGTCTGTGGTTAAGCTAACTGGATATTTTGTAAAGGACTAAGCGACCCCTAAAAGTGTTATACTCTATTGCGGTTGCAAACACTGCGTAGAATTTAACTAACGATGACTAACGAGACAGCACGCTTGAAAAGACGAGCTGGATACTGAGTTACTATTAATGCAATATATTCAACGGCGCACGACATATTGCGATTGGTATTCCTACAAAGGGGTACCTGACGTAGCCGAGTCTTAGGAAAAGCCATTGCTCGGCGTGGTATGGTGTGAACTTTTTAGGCGTGGTATGGCGTGAGGTTCGTGCCTTAAAAAAGGTCAATTACAGTAAAGCCTGCAACTCATAGAAAGTGGAACTGAAATTTAACACAAGCCTAAGCGCCACACTATGGCTCGCATGAACCGGAAAATGACGGCTCCCAGACGATCAACGGGATCCTTCATCGAATCCCAATAGGACCCTTCGGAAAAAAGTCAACCAGGGCAACAAGATCGTCATATAGTCTCCAAAAGGATGGGACAGCGACAATGCCGACGGAAACAGACTTGCAATGGCATGCCCTTCCTCAAGAGAAGCGTTCGACGTCCGTGTCCACAAACCTTAAGGCCGATTGCAAGCGTCGAGACATGTTTTGTACTGAATATATGTTCAATAAATATGTATGTTATATTTAAAAAATCTTAAGAATCGTCTATCGGAAGTTGTGAGTCACCGAAGATGCTCATGGTGCTTCCTTCATCGTGATGCTTTGATGGGATATAGGTATTGACCCTTAGACCAATTTGTATCTTATTTGCAACTTTCTAGATCGTAAGCTATTCAGCAACACGAGCCAATACTATGGGCCGTCCAAGTGGTGGAGTTAGTCTAATAGACAACTACCAACTTAGAGGTATAAAAACTATCTTTCACCTGAGAAAAATTGTGTAATCCTCAAAGGTGGGCGGGTTAGCATTGTACCAATGAGATATATGCTCGACCTATCCAACAGAGGAAACGTTGAATCCTAATTTAAAAAAACTGATCACATGCGTTCAGGCTCTAAGCTAAGAAAGCCAGCCGATTATTGTTGCCAGTAAGCCTAATACAGGACTGGACACGTCCACAGATGACCAAACTGCCAATCTCATGGCGGGCTGGCGGATTTGGGATTCTGTGCAATCAATGAAACAACTGAGTTGTTGGCGTGTTGGCACAAACCTTCTAAATGTCTGATCCGTGGACAGAGATAATCAACTCCAAGAAAGAGCACAATTAACACCGCATGTATATATACGATATATTAATATCACTGTTTCCTTACGTTGAGATCGCCTAAGAAAGCGTTTAAACCACTAAGAACATCTCTGGACAGCCACTACGGAAACCACATAGATTATACTACAGTACGTACTCCAAGTTTGCTCAGAAAAACCGGCATTTAAAGGCTATATATCACTCGGCTCCTCAATGCTTATCTCGCTTTGTCTATTCAGCGAGTTAAGGCTGAGCGGGCTTGATTGTGGTGAGGCTCAGACGATGCGAAGACGTTACAGTTCCATGCTAGAGAAGTAGCAGAGTTTCAACATGAAATCCGGTCATTATATTATCGACTCAAAGTAGTATATAAATATGTATAAACTGCAAAGAGCAAATCTTTCTTACGAGCCTGAAGCGACAGGAAACAAAAATGGTTGAGCAGCACAAGAACTCTACACTTGGCTTCAATATGCACAAGAGTCCACGGTACCGCGTTCCGTAGAGCAAAACTGTTGCTTCGGCCAGTCGCTTGAGAAATATCCTCTCTGAAAAAATACCACTCCTGTGAACTGAGCAAGACGTGGTGAAGCAATACGTTTGTTTGTGTAAGATTTTATCCTACAGAAAGTGAAACATTCAATGTGCGTCATGAAAAGATTACCATTTCATGGCAACGTTGTCTTCTGACATTCATTTGCAAGGAAAATGATGGTGTAGCCGGAATTACCGCCGGCTGCTGCCATCATTTATCAGTCACAGGGAAGCACCTCCCCCCACGACGAACAGCAGGGATTCCGGCCCAGACATTCAAGCGTTACAGCACGTGCTGTCCTCTTCAGAGGTGTCGATAACACGTTATCACAAAGAGGTCAGTATATGTACAGCGTGTTCGTACACTTACGGGCCGCTTTTGACTCAGTGTTAAGGCAAGGCATTAGAGCTGCTTAAACCTGCAGCACAAATGAGAGTTCCGACTCACTATGACTGCTGCTAGACCTCATCAAAGAGATCCCACGATGGGGTGTTATCATAATCGCATAATCGCACTAGCAACTACCTACGAGTCCGTAAACATGCCATCGAAGTCTGTGATCATTCACTGGTCAGTTGGTCACGCTGCCGCCTGCGCTTCCTTATGCTTGCAGGGCGCTATGCTGGTCGGCGCCCGTTCAAGTTATGGCCTACTACCTCACCGCACCTCAGACCACCGGCGCGATCTGCTGCTATCAACGAATATAATTGCAGTATCTTGGCCATACAAAGGTCACGGACGCGTCTCAGATGTAAATATGAAGGCTGCCGCCGCGTAGTAAGTACACTACCCCGCGCGTATACGGCTGCTGATCTCGAGGCAGGTGGTCGTTCAGACGGGCGGATGAATGGGTATCTAATCAAACACACCCATCACACCGCAGCCGCTCCACATCCGACAGGGAGAAGCGCAAAACAAGCAAGTGTGCTCTTTTGGCGTTGACGAGTTCTCTCTGTTGTCCACTCCACGCTTCTGTTGTTCTCTTCTCTTGCTTTCTCAAATTGTTGCCGTGTTCCTCTATCAAGCAGAGCGTCTCTGCTATAGTCGCCATTGCAGTAGACTCTACCGTTGTCGTTTCGATTGTTGTATTGTTGTTGCTGCTGCTGTTGTTATTGTTGCCGCAAACAATGCGTCGCAATTGCCACCGCGGTAAACATGCGAGAAGATCAAATGACACCAGCGAAACAAGCACACATACTTGCCGAGCATTTGCAGTTCGTATCACCCCAGCAGCAATGCCCCCGCGATGATTGTCACTGTCCCCCCTCCCCCGACTATTGCTACTACTGCAAGCAACTCGACCATCGGCGGAGGTCCGGCGTGGTCAAAGTGCCTTCGTCATCGTCATTGTTGTTTGTCCTCCTCGTCGTCGTCGTCGTCGTCGTTGTCGTGGGGGTATGAATGCGCAATTGACCCCCAGCGATTTCTCGTGCGAGCCGCACGAATCCCCCCAGCTCTAGTAGTTGAGGCAGCAGCAGCAGCAGCGGCGGCCTAAACGAGGGACTTGCGTGACCCATCAGCTCGTAAAGCAACCAATTCAGTCGGATGCCTACTTGCTACTTGAGCGCAAGATGCGTCACGATGACGGCTGAAGGCAGCGGTGGTGGCGGCGAACGCAGACGGCGTCGACCACTGCGGCCCAGACGGGGGTCAGAGGGCTTCATCGTCGCTCCACGACATCTCCAGTCTGTCACGGTCTGCCGGATGGTGAGTCTGTTTACCGTCCGGACTTCGGACAGGCTCAGGTTCCTCGTAGCTAAAGTCTCATAGACTCATATGGTCTCGTACTGTGTGCTGACGATTTGCACTTGTTAGCAGTAATAGTTCAGTCACTTATTAGCAGTAATAGTTCACTTACTTTATAGCAGTGATAGTTCGGTTACTTAATAGCAGGAATAGTTTAGTTACGTAATAGCAGTAATAGTTCAGTTACTTAACAGCAGTAATAGTTCAGTTACTTAATAGCAGTACTAGTTTAGCTAGTTAATTCCAGTAATCGTTCAGTTACTTATTACCAGTAATAGTTCAGTTACTTATTACCAGTAATAGTTCAGCTACTTATTACCAGTAATAGTTCAGTTACTTATTACCAGTAATAGTTCAGTTACTATTAATAGCAGTAACTGTGCGATACTGGGTCAAAGATTGCGTAGAAGAATCGCAGTTGAGAGTATTTGCCGCATTGTCCACCATTGCAGACACATAGGTAGCATTGGTGTTGCATCGTACACTAAAAGTGCTTGCTGATTAGTAAAATAAAACACACTGAACGTTGATGGATGCGCCAGACAGTGAGACTCAACCTGTCGGCGGCTTGGGCAAAATGGGTCTCAATTGAGTATTCTTTTTAGATGGTTAGACTTTTAAAGATGTGTTACGTTGGGATCGACAAAAAATAACGATTCATACCTAACGCATATTTCTGGCCTAATATAGAAGGAAAGGTACTGATCCCTTGTACTATAGTAAGTAGTCCAGTGAAAACTAGGTACGCACGAGCTAATAATATTAGCATGTATGCATTCATATGTTTGGGTAAATATGGAATCAAGTTAAACCTGTACAAGGATGTATATATGGTAAAGTATATATGTAATTTTCCTTTATGTAATGTAAAAATAATGTCAGAAAGCTAAAGCTATTAGCTGTTTATATGTACCACATGTGCTACTTTGTTTTGTTAGTAACAAGTACACCTTGGGGCTAGTCTTAGATAGCTAAATACTCTGTGCATTTATATATCGTTTTAATCAGACCTAGTAGAGTATTCCTAACATTTACTACCAATCGTGATAAGCCCCACCAAACACAAACAGATAACTGTAAAGCAGAACTCGAATTTTGCCACCTCAGACTTTTAGTGAAGTTAATATAAACGACCAGGGGAACGCTCAACGTTGTGACAACAGGTCAGTGATTTTCTTAGTGATTTTTTGGTTAAAGCAGCATCGACTGTTAGTGAGTATTTTGAATATGCTGAGAACACTGTGCCTCAAATTGATTTGCAATATCGAGCTAATTGAAAGTAGACGTGTAAATAAGGCAGGACTGGCTTCAGGTTGGAGGTCCTATACACTGTAAGCCGAACTTCTACTAGAACACGATCAGCAGAAGAGACAGATCAACGGACAGGCTGTGAGGACTCGTTCTTCAGCACCTATCTGCTCAGACTGTGGACGCCATTTTAGGTCACGCTGGAGGGCGTAGTCTTGGGCCCGCAGTAGACCTTACGACAATATGCACCAGCTCTCCGCCTGCGCCACCCAAGGGAGCCAAGCTCATTTGGGATTAATTTGTCGCTCGCAGCACTGGTGATAGGCTAGGTAGCGGCTGTTGGTCGGTTAGAACGCGCTCGACCCCGCGTCACTTCTGCCGAGGCCGTCAATATGCTGCTCGTTCTCGCCGCTTCGGTGTATCTATATTGGTGCACATAGTATATAAGTATGTATGTACAAACCGACGTACGCATGCTTGTATGGATGTTTGTATGTTTGTTTAGTAGGTATAGTGTGCCGTCTGCCCGTCTGCTGTCTGCGATCGCTGTAGGAGGTCAATTCTCGTTTACTTGCCGGCTGAGGTATCTACGAATCGCGTAGACTCCCACCAGGGACCAGCCAATAGATAGATACATGGATGGATAGATAGATGTATTGCATGTTGTAGCCGTGCTGCCGCTCGGTAGTGCCGGAGAAACCCTTCGCCTCCCCCCCCCCTCCCCGCCGCCGCCCACACGCCCCAATAGAAGTCCGAAGCAGCGACTAACAGTGAAAACGACAAAGAAGCATCTTCGCTTTCTCATTGAAAGCATCTGATTCGCTTGCACCTCATTTTGTGTTTCTCTTCTCTCTCTCCTTTTATATATATATATATATATATATATATATATAGAGAGAGAGAGAGAGAGAGAGAATATATATAGAGAGAGGGGGGGAGACGGAGAGAGGTAAGGGAATTGCGCAAGGCTGCATAGAGGATGACGCTGGAGGGAACACACGGCAATGGTGCAGTGCCACTGTGGCTAGGATCAGTCATCTAATACGACACAGACCTCACTCGGTCCTCACTCGGAGAGGCTCTCTCTCTCTCTTTCTCTATCTCTCTTCGAATGTGGGCAAGGCGACGGGGCGCAATCGCTTTCCCAAGCGACATACACTATACAGAAATTAGTTGACAAGATTGCCACAGCTAGCTTAGCGAGACGGGCCGACTGACCCATCGAAGGCCGACCGCATCGGCGTCGGTGGCACTTTGCACGCTGCATTTCTAATTGTGACAGATGACAGCAAAAAGTTTGCCGCAAAGCAAATCAAATGCCCTCGTCCCATTGGTGCCACTCTGGCCGAGATGTGGTCTTAGATGTGGTTCTGGACGACCCTGGGCCCTGCTTTTAGGTACGGCCCTCAGAGACAGTTGTCGGTCGCGTGCGGTTTTTGCTGGTGACAATTGCCAGCACCACCGCCATAGCGCCTCTTCACGCATTGTCAATTCACGTACGTGTATATGTATAACGCCTAATCTCTCTCTCTCTCTCTCTTTCTGTTTCTCCTTATCCATCGTGCTGTAGTCAAGCAACATTCTTAAGCAGCGAAATTCTTCCTCTCAGCCGATCAGCTTTGACCAGCTTTATCACAGCAATATCGCAAGCAAATAGCGACCAATATCTCTGCTACAATAACACCAACGTCATCATCATCATCATCATCATGATTAGCAATAACAATAGGAACGAACATCAACAACCGCAACATTTTCACACTTATATATAACCAACGTTATTCAGTACGTGACACAGACAGGGGGAAAGATCGGTCCCAGTTGGCCACAGCGCATACACAGTACATGAGATAGCCAGTTGATACTCCAATGTAAGCAGCCACACATACGATATATATATATATATATATATTAATCAAAACCGATGATGAGTTGCCGGCCTGTGATGTCCTAAGCAAAACTCGACGTAGGTCGGCACAGTAAGCGCATTCCAGCGGAGGAATGCCGATAGAGAGAGCAATGCTAATACAACAAACGCACTATACGCGCCGGTTGGGTGGGGTTGTGCGCGCTCGTCTTACCGAAGTGGCGGTATCTAGCAAGAGAGCGTAGTATATCGATTGTGAGTCGAATGGCAGACCGCACACCGATTCTTTCTGTTCATTGGGCCTACGGCACATCGCGGCGTCTCACCATTATGACGATCGTGGTAGATAATTGTTTTTTATACATACATCGCCTATGATGTGATACATGCACGTAGCTACATGCACGCAACTTCTCCGAAATCCTCCAGGACTCAAGGCAAGCCAGTAGACAAAAAGTGGAAAAGGTTTCGAAACTTCAACTTTGAAATCACAGGTCATAACGGTATGGTAATACAAGCGCACCTGATGTGTCGTGATAGTGATTGAATAGGTTATTTGACTGACAGAATAGCGCTGACTGGTAGGGCGAATGATAAAGAGTTACCACGCCCCCTCCTCTGATAAACGTACGTAAGTTGTCTAAGAATTGCCTTGCCGCCTCTATTTGTCGGATTCGGTTGCCACATCGTAATTTCGAAAATAATGACGCGCAAGTTAATATACCAAAAAAAAAAAGCGCTTGCCTGCTATTATGTTCCGTATCTTCTGAGGCGCGAACCGGAGCGACTGAGCACGCTAAAGGTTATCCCTCAGCGTGGAAGACTCTACTGAAACAAACAGTGTGCCAGTGTTCTGCATAAATAAAGATGTTTTTCGTTACAACTACAAAGGGCTACATTTTAAATTGTTTCTCATTAAACATAGTTAGAGCCACATAGGGCAACCAAAAATTGGCAGGTTAACTCCTAGTAAATCAGTTGTGTAATTTATATCTCAAAGTCTTTTGTATTTCTTAAAGCAAAAACAATGCACGCGTGTTGTGTTAACACTGTACGCGATTGACACAATGATTCTAAATATGTTCCGTGGGTTATAGTGGCACGTTAAGCAAAAAAAATCGCATGAATATCATTACTTTCTAAGAACAGTGGGGAATAGAGTTATATATAGAATTCTCATAATCAAAATTCGAATATATAATATCGGGTTGCAGATATGTGCGCACAACGAAGTATTTTTTGTAGCAACTAGTACTGTTTCTCTCTCTTTATAACTCTTGATAAATACGTACCGTATTCTCCTTGGGTTTAAAAATAACGATATGATGAACAATTAATGTGCATTCTGACAAGCTTGTCACTGAAACGCCTCAGGCAGCTTCGGTAGTTACGATTATAGAAAGATAACCTGAATGGAACCTTTCAAATTGTTGTTGTATGTTATTCGTGTTGCTGGTTTTGTTGCATCGACTTGATGCCGTTATGCCTAATGCTGTTGTCATGGCAACCCATGTTGTTGTTGTTGTTGTTGTTGTTGCTGTTGCTGTTGTTTTTGCTGTTGTTATTGCTGTTGTTATTGTTGTTATTGCTGTTGTTGTTGTTGTTGTTGTTGTTGCTGTTGTTGTTGTTGTTGTTGTTGTTGTTGTTGTTGTTGTTGTTGCTGTTGTTGTTGTTGTTGCTGTTGCTGTTGTTGTTGTTCCCTCCCTCCCTCCCCCTGCCCCTAGTAGTCAGCACTGGTATTAATGTCGCCACCTGCTGATTCTACTACTCCTGTAGCTGATTTGTAGGCAGGTCGACCCCCACGAGTGCTGCGCACGTAGTTAGCGGGTGGCTACGGTTGTCGCTTGTTCGTCCTCTGCTTGCCGCCCCCCACTGTAGTCAGAAGCCAGAGAGAGAGAGAGAGAGCACACGACAAGGCTCGCATTCAAATTGGCTTGGCCTGCTCTCACTTGCAACACTTGGTAGCAACAAAGAGCAACAACAATAACAGCTGCAGCAGCAGCAGCAGCCGCCACACCAACAACAACAACGGCCGACGTAAAGGTGACGACGACGTCCGAGAAAAGCATGAAGTCCGTATCGGTGGGTTCCGGCGACGGGGGGCCAATCCGGGGCACCGCAAGGGGATTCGGGTTGTTCTCCGCAAAGGCAGAGCTGCGGCGGCGGCGGCGGCGGCGGTTGCATACTTTGGCGAGAGTCGGGTCGAGAGTTGCGCGTCGCCGTGCACATACACGTCGGTATCGTCGCCCTCGTTGTCGTCGTCATTGTAGAGCCAGGCGGCATAGACTTCGCCGTAAAGGCGCCAGGGCGGCCAGCGACGCAGCCGAGCATACGTGCAAAGTGGCATGTAGCCGACACGCGCCGCATTTCAACTCTCGTGCGACGGTTTCGTAGTCGGCGGTCGAGAGAACTCATTCGTCATTCACAGCGGCCTCGATCCGTCTCTTCTCCTTGTCCTCTACCTACTCTATTCGTCCATTCAGCTAGCTACAGAACCGCCGTCGTAGATGCAGCCGTGTGCTAGACAGCCGATGATAGACAGGTGGGACGATCTCGTCGCTCATACCACTGTGGCAGCGGGCTTCGCTAGACTCGAGAGAGTTACTCTGGGTTGCTGCGTGACGGCAAGATTCGTGACAGGAACAGTCTGTCGCCGTGGCCGCCGCCAGTGGTATGTGGCTTTAGCCTGGCCAGATTAAGGAGATGAAGATTCCCTCCCTTCACCCCCCCCCCCCCGCAGTGTAGAAGAGCCGGAAGAGCCGGACACACATTTACTCAGATACATTGATTCACACGCGCCCACATACGCCTACATAGTCGTGCTGTAGGCACACAGACGCCTAGGAGGCGCGACGGGGCCAGGACTCTTGACGGGGCCAAAAGGAGCAAAGGCGTTTTGCGGGGGAACAGGGCAGCAGGACAAATCGTGTTAATGATCATGCGTGCCTATTACTTTATTATCCTACCACCTAGTCGATTTAGCAAAAGCTAGCTCAGTTTCGACTGAGAGGGGACGAAACACGCTTCGTGATGTGTATGATGATCCAATTAATTGCTTAGTCGCCGCGCCAGAGTGCTTTCATGCTAATAGTATTCTTTAATTTCTTGATTAATATTATACTATTTGTGACATGGTAATGCTTCATAGCATAGCTTTTATCAAGATCTTTATGCTTTTCTCGGTTTATTTTCCCGTCGTGATCAATTATAGCAGGCTCTGAGGTTTACCTTCTTTGATAGAAAGCCAAGGAAATCACTCCGAAAGTGGCAGGCTTTGACTTCGAATAAACAACCTACCTATTGCAAGGCCATAGCGTTGCTACTCGCCCCTCTTCTTTATTTATGTTTTTTTTGTGTAGATGAGTAACTGGAAAATTATTTCACACACGGACACCACTGCTGGGAAATTGTCTGCAAGTGTGGGTCGCTAGGTGTGGGGCCCCAACCCACTAAAAAGCAGTCGTCTCCCCATCCTCTCAACAGACCGGGAATTGCATGTGCAAGTACTTCAAACAATCAGGGGAGGTGCAAGTCTACTCGTAGCTAGCTTCTTCCCTGGAGGCCTTAGGCCTACTTGCCATAGATTTTGCTATGAGTATATTCTTAAAATCTCCGTCACTTCGAGCCACTGAACCAAAGATTCTTGTATTTGCTTGCAAATGCTTGGCGGACCCCTTCCCAGCGTGTTTGGCGCTGGCTCCATTAAAAACGTAGCGGAGGCACGCTGGCTCCGCCCATGCTAGACACCTCAGAATCGTGTGTTCTAGTGTGTCCTTAAGTTAATAGCCGCAATGGAGGCACGTAGGGCTGGGAACTATCGCGATCCTAAACAGGTAGAACTGGAAATCCCCGTATCTCGTCAGGATCTGGGTGGTGTAGAAAGTTAGTTTTCCCCCACGCCGATTTAGGCATTATTTAATGCTTGGGGAAAGCCCCCTAATAATGTACCTACACACTTTAGTAGTACCACAAAATATAAAACATTTTTAATAATTTAGTTAAATTTTGGCCGTAACGCCTGTTCCGTAAAATTGTGGTTTTCTTTATAGGCTTACACGACTGTGTTCAAGGAAATATGATAGTGTCCTTCTTCTGTAGAAATCGAGTGATCTCTTATTTTGTGGCTGCTGTGGTGCCAGCTCGCTTGCTACGCTATTTGTCTGCAATGTTCATATATATATGGTGAACATTGCAGACATATATATATATATATAAATATATATATATATATATATATATATATATATATATATATATATATATATATATATATATATATATATATATAAAGTTGTGCTAATTGTACGGAAAAAAAACAATTATGTTATCAATAAAACTCACTTGATAAAAATAAAATTGGTGGTAACGATGATAACGACCTCTGCAATTCGGCCAATCGGATGATGTCAAGATCTGCGTTCTGATGTCGGCGTTAGAAAGACCAACTCAGAGGGCACAATTCTCTGCGCAGGCCACTGCTTAGTCGGCACACTCGACTGCTCTTTTTTCTAACGAGTACCCCAATAATTAAGTTCAATGAGCCTATGCGACCTTTCCGTTTTTGGAAACAAACGGACACGGCATGCAATCCGATGATTCTAAACCCTGCTCCCTGCGACAATCGCAAATTGTCTACAGAGTCACTCGCAGGAATAACAACATCAACAGCATATGTAGCGAGAACTAGCACAAAAGCCACGGCAAGAACAACAACAACGACGACGACAGTAACAACCACAGCAGCATCAGCAAGAACAGTGTGGCTAAAGGGGCGGGTTGTTCGGGTGTCAAAGTAGCAAGATGAGTCGACGCGGTTAATTGGCAGATTCGTACGCAAACCACGCAAAGCCGCGTCTGTTCCATCGCCCCAACAGGTGTGGAGTGAGATCAGAAGCGGTGAGCCGTGCTTAGGTCACCCCTGCACTTCGTTCTCCTACTTGTCTCCCCCAGTGCCTCCCACACGACGCCAGTCGGGGGTAGCCCGCCGACCCGGGTCACGGTGTCTGTTGTGGTGACTGCCGCCGCTGCTGCTGCTGCGGGATTGCTCTCTTTGAACTGCGACAGTGCAAGTTGCACTTGCATTCCCCCGGCGTCGGCTACGGTCGTTCAATTGCACTCGGGGGCGCAGTGCGAAACGGCTCTGAACTCGCGCGCGACTTCTCGATAGCCCAGTCCCCCCCCCCCTTACATAGGCCATGAAAAACAACACGGTACGACATGTACACACATGTACCACAACACACATAGCTTTCGCTTTGTCGCATCGGGCAACAGTCGTGAAAAGATCCACAAACCGCACTCGTTATCCGATTACTCTTGCCACACAAGAGTTTTCGCACGGCCGCCAGCCGTGTGCCGACCCTACAATGGGATTGTGGTCTACAAAACGATGCAATAGAAAACAAGTGGAGGGCGACGTGGCGCGGTCAATTATTTGTAGGAATAAATTTGTTTTTTTCCAAACTAGGGCCAATGACTCTACCCGAATTTGAGTAGCAACTGTCACTATTGCGCTATCAGTTAGGCAATAGTCGGCCGAAGTCTGAATTCATATATACTGGAAGAGAGCTGGGGTAAAGTGGGCACCAAAAAGTGGGCGGGTTCAGCCTTACCTTACGCAGCTTGACAAACAAATTACTTGCCCATTTAACAAGAACGAATACATTATTATATGTGAAACAACAGTAGTACTCTAATATATTTTAAATTGTTTCTGCCATATTGGATATTGGCCGAGTTCCTATCGGGTGAGAGTTCCGCCTCCTATCGGGCATTCACTGAGATAATTATTTAAGTATTTATCAACAAGCATTTGGTTTATTTGTCACATTTGTATCTGTAACTAGGAAAATGCTGTATGCAGGAAGAATACTCTAGAATTGACTAACTGTAAGTAGTTATCCCCCGTATGAGCTTCTGGCTAGTCGCGGCACTGGAAAAAGAAAAACGAATAACAAGGCCAGATTGATACCCCGGGACTCGAGAACGACCGTTACACGATTGGTAGCGAAATTAGCGAAGAGATCCGGCTGCAACCAATCTTATAAACACCCAGATCCAGCTGATCTCGAACCTCAAAGTCACGTCGGAAAGAAAACTTAGTAACCTTTTTCCCTAATGACCATTAATCCCTAATGACCGTGCTTTAAGTGGCTCAGCTATTTAAAATCGAGTCCACTAATGACTAGGTTTTTCCGTGAAGGTTTGAGAGGTGCGCTTAGTGCAGAGGTTGTTTCCCATAGATTGTTGACGTTAGTATGTCTCGAAAATCGTCGCTTCATACCATTGGGAGAGAAACCTCTTTTTTCGTCCCCCTAGTAATACTTCAAGTTGCCCTAGTCAATTTGCACTTCTCTCTGGGACCGCCAATAATACTTAACCATACTCGCAGCCTCTGTAGATATAGATTTTTTTGAACATATAATATTTGCAATATTACGTTCGTAAATTGTAAGCAATCGTGTTCATATTCACTGGAAATACCAGTAGGCCATATATATATATATATATATATATATATATATATATATATATATATACATGCAATCTCAAGGTTGTAAATCGTGCCCTATCATATATCACAGCAAAAAAGGCAACAGCCATCTACGTACCCGACGTCTCTATGCTTCATCGAGTCGATGACCGTTCGGTAACAACATCTTAGGATAGACATGTCCTGAAGTGTATTTCCCTCTTTTGGGTATCTACAACCACCCCCCCCCCCCCTCCACCATATCGTGCAGCCCCGTGGCATATCCCCTCCCGGCCCATCTAAGGGCAAAGAAGAACCCGCGCATCGTCCGACGCCGACTTCGTGGAATAAGCTAAAGCCTTAACTAGACAGTTACCCCAAGTTAGATCCAAGTGCTTATACATCCAAATATTATAAGCCGTACAAGATCTCAGCTAGTTAGATCGGAACGCTGTATTGTACGCAGGCATAGAAAGTTTACTTCGATACTTTTTTAGGCTCGCCCTATGTAATGTTTTTCCTCTCTGTTCCTCGTCATACCCTCGTCGTCAACAAGTGGTAAGCATTGATCCGCCAGAGTTTTCTTTCTCGCACGCCGGTCGCACCTTGCTGTCGGCGCTCAGCTCCACAAAACGTACACACCTGTCAGATCTGTCACGTCGTGCGCTGTCATTGCACGCCATCGGAGCAGAATGGCTATGAATGTGTTCTTCAGTCTAACCAGCATGGTTTGGCTGTGCGAGATTTTGCCTATTCTCCCTTCACCTATCCGCATCATATTGTTGTTGGCGCCTTCGAAACATCCCTCACATTGTGTGGGACAGCTGTAGACAGATGGATCTCTCTAGCCGTTGGCAAGCAACTTGCCCATATCGGCTAGAGGGAGCCATCGAAGCAATTTACCCCTGTTTAACCAGGCAAAAGCCAGGCAAAGTAGAAATATGTCCATTATCACGCATTTCGGTGTCAGTTTACTTCGAAGCGCCATAGACTTGACCTTACGCATTTCGACGGAAATGACGGATTGCTTTCCAACGGCTGTTGGCGCTACCTACACAGGCATAGCTCTGATAATATTTGGAAGAGCCACAAGCTGAGGACTTGTAAAGTGCTGGCCGAAGCTTGAACGGCTTGACTCTGTCAATAGAAGGCCACAAACGCCTATTTTTGCACGTAAGCTATATGACGTCCTATTGCACATTGCACTATAGACGTCCTATTGCACGGGCATCTTCTATTAACAAAAGCAGTGCAAATAGCCTCTACTTCTTCATTTATTACCACATCGGTCACTTTTCAGTCATATTTTGCGCTTTAGATACAAAAGCGCATGGCGTGCATAACACTGTTCATTTACCAGGTCCGATCATGAGGGAACACTCGCACATTGCCTGGGATGGAATCTTGGTTACAGTCAGTGCCTTCAAATACATGAATCACTACATCCTTGTAAAATGCACAACTTGCTTTGGCAAAGCGTCAAGTCAAGTTGAATGAATAATAAAATTAGACGTCTCCAGAAGTTACATATCTATATATCGCTCTGACAATCAATACATCTGATTGTTATACTATAGACTTAACCAAAACACGAGTTATCCTATAATAACAATAGGCAAATAAGAGCTGATTGATTGTAAATGTCCGCAGGCTTCAACGTAACTGCTTCGCCTATACGTACTGTATAGCAGACCAGACGATTATGCTATGGATCCACCGAGTTCCGATTTGTTTTGCCTGTTTGACCAGTCTGAATCTCCTGCCGTCCGCCGATCGCCATAGCACGACAAACAGTATTATACTATAGGAAGCTTATCGGCCAGTAAGACGAGGCATTCGTTTTAGCATACTCCTGCGAATGTAGTGTTCGGCTGCATGCTCATGGACCAGTCGAGCGTGCATAGCGTGCAGCATTGCACGAAATGTTTACGATCTGCAAGGATACAATGCAGCAGTTCCGAACAGGTACCACAATTGTTTGCTGATTAATTCAAGATGGGGAATTAATGGATGTGGTGGTGGGTGGTGATGATGATGGCGATGTCTAAACGCTCCCGCATAAACGATACGTTGATAATATATCTAAGCTGACGACCACATCACATCAGATCCTTCCAAACGACTGCAAGGCGTTGGTCGCATATATATTAATTCTAATAGAATATAAGTACAATATCCATATAGTTTACAGTCAGATTCTTTATTTACGACGAGGCGTATGCTACGGATATTTATTTATTTATATATATATTTATTTATATATTATATTTATTATTTTTTACTTATAACATGTACGTGAACGGCTTGAGGTTTACAGCAACAGTGTGCGTACGCGTTTACGAGCGTAGATAAGCGAATCAACTAGATAGGCAGCGAACTAGCAATATAGGTAAAAGAATACATAAGTAAATACAGAAATAAAATCGCATACAGTTGTCAAATACCTAGGCACATGACGCTGATGGGGAAAATGGATGATGCTGATAGCCATGCCATTGCCGACCGCTTCACTGCTGGTGCTCGGTGGCCTTCGGTGGTCAGGCGCAGGGCAGAGAGGGTGCACGGCCGGTTCACTCAATCGATTGTCCTCTGTCCATGGTTTGTGAATCAAAACAATTTGCCATCCCATTGACCCGTCATCATGACGAAAATGCTGATGCTGAAGACGACGACGACGACGACAACGATGATGATTTGGATGATGATGACGGTGATAGTGATGAATCCTGACGACGGTAACTTTGCTGATATTGTGGTAATTAGCCGGTAGATTAACAGCCGTGGTAGTACTATGAGTTGTAACAGAAGTGGTTTCAGTGATGTAAAACGAAAGTGTACCGCTGAAATATGGTTATATGAATAAAAACAATTATTAAAAAAAATACAGACGTAATTATGCTTCGAGCATAGGCAACCCAAATGACACAGTGATGAGCAGTGAGGCCGATGCGATTGTGCCCTGGTGCGGTGCCTGTCGATCTCCTGTCGAGATGTCGTCGAGATTATGGCATTGATTGAACGGCCTCGTTCTCCTGGCTCGAGTCTATGCAAAACGTCGTCGTGCCTACTCTTTTTATTGCCATTAAACGTCAATGACCTTTGAGTTTAGTGTGCTGCCGACCAGGGGCTGCTGACCATCGGATCGCAGCACAGGGGTCGTGGGTGCCGGTCAACATTTAAATTCGGCTACCGGCAGTCCGTTGCTCTTTTCGGCGGTGATAACAGTGGTCCAGTTGACCTAGTCTATAGCGTCAGGTCGTAGGCAAGCGCATATAGGCGCCTCTCTCTCTCTATCCCTCTCTTTATATTATCTCTCCCGTCTCTCTCTCTCTCCGTGGGGCACGGTAAGTAAAGAAGTAGGTAGGCATACCGGTAGGTATGTCGATACAAATGGTTAACTATAGCCAGCAAATAACGGAAGCCAGCAACAGTGCGCTCTATAGTGAATGAGAGAGACCGAGCCCGGTGGGTTGGGGTCTGGGGGTAGTCAGCCCGAGGCGGGCTGGCAGGCGAGTGGCAAAGTGATTCCGCTGGATTGATAGCATTATTGCCTTGATCTTTTTTGAATCGAGTTGGCGTGCCGGGCGGACGTGTTTGTCAATAATGTATACATATAGATAAGAGAGAGAGAGAATAGGAGGTAGCAGGAGGGGGAGGGAGAGCGAGAGGGCAGAAGGATAAGGAGCGCCAAGTCTAAGTGATGGAAGGGCAAAACGCAATAGTTATTGTTAAGGGGGTTGTTGTGAGCGCTGGTGCTGTTCTACTGTTGCTGCCTCCGCTGCCACCGACGTCAATGGTTGAAATACCCGGTGGAACAGTAGAATCCGTGTGTCTCTTCATTCTGGGACGCCGGCGCCGAAGGAGCGCAGAGCCTGCTACGCCCCCTCTACGCCGCCCACCTTGAGGAACCGCCATAACAGACCATGTTATATAAACCTCTCAGCCAAGATTTAACGTCCATGGGACTGCTTTTCGTATTGCTTCATAGACGGACCCCCATAAACACAAATGTGCAACGGTGGGGCTCGAACCCGCGCACCTATGTGACGAATGCACCACGCCACCGGACTCGACAGACCATGTTATATAGAATATCAGAACAGTGCAGTCGGTGCGTTCTTGATGATGATGATGATGATGATGGTAATGGTAATGACGACGATGATGATGATGATGAGGTACTACAAGAGTTTGTAGCAGCCCAATTGTGTGTAGGGGTGTAGTCGTGTAGTAGTAGTAGTAGTAGTAGCAGTAGTAAAAGTGGTCGTGGTCGTTGTAGGTAGCAAGTAGGTAATTAGCGTTCTGCTTAGCCTCGCCAAGGCAGTTGGACAAACTATTTTAATACGACTTAAAAAGAATTAGATAATAACAAAACAGCTATTTCGGAAAATAAATGTGACATTCGCTCAGGTCACTCGAATGCACATGACGCAACTCAAAGCGTTGTAAGCTTAGTCCCCACCCCCGGAGAGAGGTTGTGCTCGCCCACTAACAAGGTAGCACTACCTAGCAATCCTTTTGGCGGTAAAAATGCGTCTAATTCTAGAGCATGGCGCAAATAACTCGTTAGCACGCCGTTATGTTTTGATATATCTTAGAAGAATTTTTACACCCTACTTGTCGCAAGCGTACTGTCTACATCTTTAGTTCGGCATGTCTACTCTGAACCCAACTTTATGGAACATTGCGTACGTCGAGGTCCTGCGTCTTCCTTATCCCTCCATTGTTACAGCTAAAGACTACTCAGATTATCTAGCTATCGTAATTAGATTTCATGATAGCTCGTCAGAGCGCTAGAGATGACAGAAAATTGCATTCTAGAAAACATCGTCATCTGGCTCTCTCCGCATGGGCTTTGCCTCGTCACACACAAAACTGCATGCATTAATTGTCCATTGACGGCGAGACGTCAACGACTTAACAAGCTTCATACGTTCGACAAAAGTGCGAAAATCATGTACGGGTGTAGATAAATGATAGGGGAAAAAAGAGAGAAAAAAGGAGCACAAACAGGCTCTCCAGAATATACTGACGCCAAGTTTGATCTTCTCTGTCTGCCAAACTCTTGTGTGTAAATCAGGTGGCAAGAGTGTGCGACAATTACCTATTATCTATCTTGTAGTATTAGTAATAAAATGACATATCCATATTGCACGCATAGTGATAGTGAAGGCAACTTCAAATTACTTACAATACTATAGCGTTTTGGCATTTCCGTTCCTATTCATAGCCGGGGCTTATTAAGGCCACTTCGTATGCCAATATATTGATCAATCAACGCAATTGCTTCCTCAAACAATTTGTAGTTCTCTTTCACGTAACTATACATTATTATAGGATTATAAATATATAAATGGCACGGTTGCTGTCCTGTACTGCACAGTGAGCTTTTTGTTTTTGTTGTAGAACATAAAGGCTTAAAGCGGTATTGCTGCAGACCTGATAAGATATGTACACATTATTTTAAACTGGTAGATGCAACTCTAACTCCCTTCTATTCTACGAATCTAATGCACTCCGTTACAAGAATTGACCTAACATTTTCCAATACAACCTAGCATGAATGATAGGTACACACATTAAATATCAACTTCAAAAATGCACTTTGCTAATATTAAATAAGATTTTTTGGAACCATTTCTTTGCTTTTCAGCTAACTTAGGAAGTACTCGTTTACATGCATTATTGTGCTGCTATGCATACTATTGGTGGCCGCTCTGTGCAATTACCCGCGACAATTTGAGTCTGGTTAAGATTCACCTATTACAAAGCGGTTTCAATGATTTTTTTCTGGAGTATCCGGTTAAGACCACCACCTACGTCACAGAGGAGGTTGGACACCTGATGTTTTCGTCTCAAGGTCGCCTGAAATAAAAGCTATCTGTGCTAGATGTGACGTATACGAAATGCATATTGCGTACAGCTGCTATAATGCTGTGCTGAGTAAGTTATGTGACCAGGCTGGTAACCGTTACCGGTTCGTCTTAAGGTTCTGCGCGAAAAGTCACGCAACAAGCTGCCATTGCCACATTATATGCGCTTCGCTAAGACGGGCATTCGAGCGTTCTTACATGTCGCGTCACGCGAAGCACTGTCTTTGAATAGGCGACCACACATTGGGAAATAAATATTGATTTTTATATCTACAGATCGGAAATCCCCTGCTATAATTCTCCTATATTAATTTAGCTTTGGCAAGTAGTCTATGATTTGTGATTTCACCACAATTGCCTGTCGTAAATGCAGGTTATTTGATATATATATATATATATATATATATGGGGAAAGTGATGGTCGGCGACTCTGACACAAGGGGTCACGCGTTCAATCCCGTCGCGACACATACTTTCTTGAAGCGATCTTCTTAAGGTTTTTAAAGATATTCTTAAGAAGACTCTTCTCTCTCTCTCTCTCTCTCTCTATATATATATATATATATATATATATATATATGTGTATCTTAGTTTCGCAGCTATCTTAACGGCTCTGTTCGTTAGGGGTTCGCGCGTTAGGGTTCGCGCGCATACTTGTCGGAACGTTTCGGCCCCCACCGCCTCCCGGGCGGTTGCTGACAATCGTGACAGCAGGCCAAAGCAGTCGGAATCGCGCACAGATTATCGCAAAGAGATCGCTAACGGCTGGGCTCGTCGTGCCCAGCCAGTAAGGGCTGAGGCGACAGCGGCATTATATGCGGGTAGGCAAATGTATCTATCCCACTCAGTCAGTACGTCTCCCCACAGGATCGACAAGAGACAACGACAACACCAACACCAACACTCATCCCAGAGGCCATCGTTCCCGCCGCCATTCTCGTCGTCGTCTTCATCCTTGGTATTTTCGTCTAGTTTGTTAGGCATCTAACCAATGGAGGACGCGCTCATTGTGCTTCTTCGATTCGTTGTTGTCGTTGCTGTTGTTGTTGTTGTTGCTACGTACTGCAGCATATAATGTCTGTAGATCTAAGTGTAGTATCATCTCCGTCTCACAGCTAACATGAGCTATATGCCGTCGCCAGAACAAGCAACTACGGCGGAATTCTGCAGCAACAATTCAGACGCACCCGGTCATCATCGATAGACAGGAATGTATTGAATTGATTGTTGTACTGTGTTGCATGTCTGTCTGTCGATCGTCTTTCTATGCGACCGTCTGTAGCCGCGGTGCCCCGAAGCGTCGGACTTCCCGCCTGACCTATCTTTGGTTGAGCTTCGCGGGCGCCGGCTGGCTACAAGGGCCGCGGGATAGCGGGGGAGATGGGATCGTATTTTTCTTCCTATCTGACTACAGCATCTACAGAGGATGGACAGAGCCAATGGACACAGGGCTCGTGTCCATCCTGCGCGCACCGCCCTGGTCTATGTGAGTGCCCATGTCGATGTGTGGGCCCCAACACAACTAGGGCAGGCGATTCCAGCAATCTGGTCATTGGGCGCGCGACGGCCGGGGGAGCGGGTGGCCTTATCACAGAAATCCAGCGCATCATTACCTGAACGTAACGCACTTGGCCTCTGGTCAAATCAGTCTTTGGGCCGCTGGGTCGTTGCTATTTGTTGCAGCAGCAGCAAGCAGAAACAGCACAACCGTCGTCGTCGTCGTCGCCGCCGCCGCGACTGTATCTATCAAACATATCGAACGCTCAGTTGGAGCGTTGTTGAATTTTGGTGCAAATGCTAGCGAACCTCATGTTAGGACATTGTGCCCCGCTCGATCGAGCGACTGCCATTCTAATACTGCGTATGACGATCGCGCTCTGAAAGTGAGCCCCGTCTAAAGCTGGACTTAAATCCCTCCTTGATCGAGGTGGGATCACGGACAAGTTGAAGAAGAGCAACAACAACAACAAGAAGAAGGAGAATAATAAGTCGGGCTCGAATAGACCTGTCATCTATCTACTCGAGTCTGCAGCTGATAGCAGTGTGCAGTGTGTTTGTTACGGTGCCTATTTGTGTCAAAACGTCTTTTAGCAATCTTTTTAGCGGACTACGAGTACATCGTAGTTGATGACGAAAGAAGAAACTGCAGCATATATATATGGTAAGCTGACGACTTGATCATTTGATTAGAAGAAAAATAGTAGTATAGCGTCTTGGCTGTGCTGCAGCGCTTGGAAAAAAAAACGTGGAGTAGGCCATTTTTCACTAATAACGTCCAACACCAATAGCACTATAAATATGCAGCACTTCGTCTTCCCCAACGCTGTTGTTTGTTGTTCTGAGGGAAATTATTAACTAAACGATGCCTAAACTTAGTCCTCTCCCTATCGGTCGATAGCCACCGCTAAAATCGGCTCGCTAACACTCACTCGCCACATTTAACCAAACTGAAATGACCGTGTTGTGCATCCACCTGTTACAACTACATTGCAATAGTGTGCTGTCTTGGAACATTAAGACGATAACGGCCAACAAACTACGGAAGTGAAAATGGTAACCATCCATATCCAAGTCCTCATACTGTGACATGGGCTCCGGTTGCGTGGCCCTGTTGCGATCGC
Organism: Dermanyssus gallinae; assembly: GCA_003439945.1. Lineage (NCBI taxonomy): Eukaryota > Metazoa > Arthropoda > Arachnida > Mesostigmata > Dermanyssidae > Dermanyssus > Dermanyssus gallinae. The sequence continues at coordinate 386,334 of QVRM01004404.1, read as the reverse complement.
CGTCAGGCTCAGCACTACATGATATCTACCAGAGCGGGTGCAAGTGGACAGAGCGAAGCGAAAGTGGAAGCGCAAACAGGAGAGTGACTTGTCGGGGGTCAGCTCAACCTCCAACTGAGAAGTAAATGAGGGTGTAGAGCGCCGCAACATAGGTTACACATGATGATGATGATGATGATTCGGGTGATGATGAGGATGATGAAGATGAAGACAGAAGTTCACATACACACGCTACACAAGCTCTTAAATGCACGTACACGTCTAGATATGGACGCGCGCGCCCCACACAGGTGGGATAGATGCAGAACGCCGGGGGTGGTGTAAAGCGAAGCAGGGCCGGGCTTGAGGACATATTGTCCTGTTCGGGCGATAAGGGTGACTAATTGTAAGTCGCTGACTGACTCCGCCGCCGCCGCCACAATACACGCACCCACACACGCACACACACGTCGTCAAGTAACGACTTGGTTCATGTACCCCGCTTCGTTGTACAACGCTGTCCTGCCCGCACTGGTCGCTTGGTTGCCACCACCACCACCACCACCACCACGACCTTCTTGCGCCGGGTCAGGAGACGGAACATCGTGGGGTGTTTTTCGGACTAAACAAACGGCCCGGACGCGGGGGGTTGGTTAGCGGGGGGGGGGGGAGGGGGCGACTGAGTAAGGGAGTTCGGAGAGACGGAAAACTTGGTGGGAGTTAATGTTGTCCTCGCGCAAAAAGGAGCCCTGCTCGGCCGGCCATTGGCTTTCTTAGCCTGTCTTGGCTACCGGAAGCGGAACTCTCGGCGGCGGCCGCGGCTGTCGCTGCTGCTGCTGTTGTTGTTGTTGATATTGCTGGTCGACAATAAATGTTGGAGTTGGATGTAAGACAGCCATGATTGTGGTGCTGCGTTACTCACAACAATCTACTCCCTTCACATACTTTTGGCCTTAGGTTGATCGGTTGGGCAGTTGGATGGTTAGTCTGTCTGTCCGTATGTCGGTCGATCTATGTATTCGCCCGAGGGTGGATGAGGCCACCCCCGCCACCACGAGCGGCTTTCCGTTCGCGGGGGTGGCTCTGCACGCGACTCGGCACAAGGAGGCCGAGTTCACCACAGATTTCATCAGAACTAAAACTGCAAAGGTAAACCTTTGTCAACGAGGGTGCTGTAACGGTGTATCAGCCACGCCACGTATAGATACGACTGCACGACGCACAAATGCTCCTGCCGTCATGGTAGGCAGATTTATAGGCACAAGCGATGAGAAAAGAAAGAAGGCCAGTGAATGAGAAAAAGGAAGACGACAACAACCACAACAATATTCATTACAGTAACAACGACAACCACAACAATATTCATTACAGTAACAACGACAACCACAACGATATTCATTACAGTAACAACGACAACCACAACAATATTCATTACAGTAACAACGACAACCACAACAATATTCATTACAGTAACAACGACAACCACAACAATATTCATTACAGTAACAACAACAACAACCACAACAAAAATCACTACAGTAACAATAACAATAAGTACAGCAACTACGACCATGCCAAACACCTGGCGACGTCATCGAGACCCCTACATTGACAACCAGGATATGGAGACGCCGTCTCTCGCCGGGCACATGTTAATTCTGGTATAGGTGATGTTTAAATAGAGGCCAAAACGTGCTCCTGCCATCCGACTCCAGAATGCAAGAAACGCGCAAACGCGTTGGGCTCGAGCCGAACTCCCGGTCTAAACACCCGCCTGTATAGGTCTTTCCGTTATTGATCATAGATATACGTGAAATATTGGTATGTTCAGATAATCAGATTTGTCTCAATCTGGTTTTTGCCGTCAGGTTAATTTCAATTAAATACTTGCCGCACAAGTTGAGTTGATTGATTGCTTTATTGTACCTTGGCGATAAAATGTTGGAAGCAGCCATGTGGAAGCAGCCCTCAACCTCGAAATATATAATGTGTGCACACAACAGTAAAAACATATTATATAACGGCTCGCTACCTTAAAATACAGACGTTTTACTTCATACACAGCCAAAAACAAATTGTAATAATTTTAATTGCAATTTCGTATTATAATATTACTTATGTTTATCTGCATTATTTGTAATAATTTTATAACATGATTTATATACAAAATATAGTTTATATTTTTAATATAAACTAATACTCACATAATTTGCAATATGCTGGACAGTTTCATTAAATAAAAATTAAGCTACATTTTATCATAAACGCTTGTCATACTTTTTGTAAGGATTTGGGTTATTTGAGAGGAGTGTATATATTAGGCAAAAGTTATTTGTGTAGTTCACTATATAATCGGTGACCACTGAGTGCGCATATATATATTTTTTTATTTAAGCTACACAAATAAGTTTTGCTTAATATATACACTTGTCTTGAATCATTTAAATTTTCAAGCGTATATATATATATGTATATATATATATACTCATTCATACATGGTCCTGATTGCTTACAGAAACTCCGCGTTTGAAATCGTCTTCAACCGGCCCAACCTTTAGAACTGAGTCGACAACATGCTTTCTAAATATGTATTATAATTTTCAAACTAAAGATAATCGTCGGAGGTGGCAGTTCGACCACAAATAAAAGATGAAACTAGTAAAGCGCGGGACACCATTAGAACCATGCTGGACCCGGGGCCTTTGGAAGAATATCCCAGCCAATATAACCTCGATGAGCTCAAAAGCAAAAAGAAGAGCAGGGAGATCTTAGAGGGGCTTGTTTCCCGGAGAGACCGCGCCGTATTCTTAGCGGCACAAGATAACTTCAGTGGGGGTTGGCTTAAAGCCTTACCCTCACCTCAGCTCGGCACCATGCTGAATCCCAACCATTTCCGCATGATGTCAGCGCTTAGAATCGGCGCCCCCGTCTGTGAGCCGTTTCAGTGCAAACTGTGTGGAGAGATGGTAGATTCCAGTGGCCTACACCCATTGAGTTGCCCGAAGAGCGCCGGTAGATCCTCCAGACATGCTGAACTAAACAAGGTGATTATAAGGTCTCTTAGGAAAGCCGGTATACCATCTACACTTGAACCGAGAGGTTTAGTTTCCGCTGGCGAAGAAAGACCTAATGGGGTGACCATTGCATTATAGTCTCTTGGGAAGTCCCTTGCTTGGGATGCAACGGTTTCGTGCACCACCGCGGCTTCCTATTTACACCACAGCTCAGTTGACCCGGGGTGGGTGGCAAAGCATGCGGAAGCCAGAAAACGCGTTAAATACAGTGCCTATTGCCATGAAGACGCTAGGACCAATCAGCAAGGGAACCGAAGCATTTCTTAAAGATTTGAGTAAGCGAATTCAGGAGGTCACAAGCGACCGAAGAGAGGGTCAATTCTTGAGGCAAGCGTTGTCTTTGGCCGTTTGCAGAGGAAACGCGGCATCTATTTTAGGCGCCATGGAGTGAAATAATTATTTAAAGAATTTGCAATAATACGTTCAGACTTCACAATTGTAACATTATTTAACATGTAATAAAGAGCACAAATAATAATAATAATAAAGATAATCGTTATGTGCTGAGTCGGGCGTTATCATAGTCGTGCTAATAGCGGGTTTTCGTTGCCTTTGTTTTTGCAGATTCTAATCAACGTAGATAATTACATATAGATATATATATATTTTTTTGAGGACTACCCAGAACATGCACACACGGACACAGCGGCAGCTTCCTGCAAGCGCGGGCGCGGGTAAGGCAGTGTAGTACTCCAATCCACTCCAAAAACGAGTCACGTATCTTTCCCTCAGTATAAAATCTATAAAATACTCTTGATACTTTTCATGTTTATGCCTACTGGCGTTCGATCTTAAATCTGTAAATCTCAAGATCGCACAAGATCTAGTCGAGATCTAGCCGGCGATTTCCTCTCTCCAAGTCGCCGAACGTCCACACCCCACTCGCCAACATCAAACAGATGCACATTATCAAGAAAGAGATCATCACAAGTAAGTTTTCATTCGGGGTTAACTGGGATAGCCGGCAGCGAAAACTTACCAGCAGCCGGCGCCAGCGGAGCGAAACCCAACAGTGTCGAAACGATGACGACTAACGCAGCCTTTTGACGCATCTTCATTGGCAACAGTAGCAACCACAACACCTGTACAAACAAAAGAGACAGCAATGCCTGTACAGCAAAGGCTGGGATCACTCGTCAAAGTGTACGTGCATCATCCACCACTGCTCGCGCCCAAACGAAATGTCTGCCTGAGGGTCAGAAGAAGAACTTTGATCAATGAGTTTGTTCGGGGTCGCGCTGATCACGCGAGACAGCACAGTCACGATTCTCTCCGGCTGTTCTTTGTCACGGCCTTTTCTCGTCACTGGCTTCTGTGCAACTACACTGCACACAAGCATACACAAACACACACCTAGAATATCTTCAGCAGTAGGTTGAAGTCGATCAGCACAAGATCTCGATCGCTGTGTGAAAACAGCTTCGATTTCGGCCTAGCAATAAAGCTGGTTGCCCTCGTTGATGTTGATGCTGTCGGTGTTGCTGCCCCGACTTCTGTGTCAGTTGCTTGCTGCTGCTATTTTGGTTTTTGGCACTCATTTACTCAGTACTGGCGTGGGAAGGCTCCTGGCCAGTTCCGACTAACTCCAGTGTCCGACGTTGGGATCTCATCCAAGGGATAGTACAGGACCGCTTAGGACTAGATCAGTACTTAGTTCTGTCGCAAACTGTGCTACTCTCACCACGAGTCTGTTTGTTGTCTGTGAGACGTGCGTTTTTCGTGTGCTTCAACGTGCTTGAAGCCAGACCGCCATAGAAATCCGATACGCCCAGCGGAAAGTCAATGGCTTCCTTTCCTCGGATACACGACAACGACACCGTGATAGAACTAGATTTGCTAGACCATTTCACCTTAGTGGCACTGCTAGAATTCCTCGCACCTTTGCGACAGCCACAAGTAATGCTAGAGTACAAGCACAGCGATTCCTGGACAACACTTGTGTTTCCCCGGCACATGCCACAGTGCGGCACACATTCAGATCACGACGCTACATGCACGGCCGGGTTGAGACAAACACGTCGATATGCACGCCTGCGAGACACTGCTACTGCGCACTCCAGTAGAAAACGCAGTAGCAAGGTCTTGACGAATCCTTTTCAGCTTAGGGCGCGCTTTCTTTTTTCAGTTCTGCCTTCTAACTTGTTTTATCTAACCCTATCGCTTTCTCTGAATCTATCTATCGCTCCCACGATCTCTCTTTCTCACTCTCACTATATCTCTCCCTATCTATCTCTCTATCTCTCTCTCTCTCTTTCACTCACACGTTGTCCTCTGCGTGATTCTTTTCCGTCTGCCGCTACTGCTCCTGTGCGGGAATGCGTCGAATGCCGTCCACCACCAAAAGGTCACTACCGGTGCCTTCACTAAACCCTTCGTCGTCGTCGTTGTCCGCGTCGTCGTTGCCGTCGCTGGTTTTGTCGTTGTTTTCGTCGACGGTCTGTTGCTTAGATCGTTCTAGATGATCTTGGTCGGCCAGGGTGAACTTTCTTAGTGAACGGCGGCGAACCCCTGCACACCAGGGCCAGGGGCCCGCGTGATCAGCGGCGCATGCGCAGCTCGCCGGTGTCCCCGCCTCTAGGCCCGCCTCCACGTCGTGGGTTGGCCCCCCGAAGCGCCTATCTGTCACAGGGCCCTCGTCCGTCTACCACGAGTTCGCCCATCGCTTCGATGTTCGGCGCCCGAAGGCTCTGTTCGGCTGGGCACCGAGCCCAGCAGATTACTCGAGTAGCGCAGAGAGACGAAGCTCAACACATGGGGCGTCTCAATGTGCCTGGTCGGCAGGCAGGCTGTCTCTGTCTGACTGGTTGTTGCGCGTTCGCAACCCGCAAGTCGCCTGCATCCAGCCCCGCCCTACGAACGCCTACGTCCCAATAATGATTTCCGCCAGAACATTTCGTTGAGCCCGCGGCGTTGCGCTTTCAGCCGCCCATGGGCCTCCTTGACCAGTGCCCCATCGCCCAGCTAGAACGCCGGGGCACTACTGCGTTACTAGCTTTAATGTATGTACTAGCCCATAGATTTGCTTGCTACATTGTTGCACTTAGCAAACGTCCAGAGAAGCCCACGGGCACTGCTGGTTGCCCGGTCAAAAATGGACACAAAATGTTTATTGTATATGAAAATATATATATATATATATATATAATATATTACAATAGCGATTAATATATATATATTATATAATTAATAAATAGAACATTATTATATAATTATATTACAAGAGCGTGACATTTTTAGAGCTTGATAACAGTTCCTTGCCTGATTCTGGCATAGACGGCAGTTGACAACCAAACGAATGCCAATTGTTGCCGCTGACACTGGGGTCTAGTTCTAATCGACAACCTTGTGGCCCCGCACAGGTTGAAGAAGATGTAGTTTCGTATAAGTATAACTGTCGATCAATTCCCGTACCGTCCGTAGTAAACACTAGTGCCAGGTGTTTACTGTTTGCACGGACACAAAATTTCACTTCTAGTATGGCCCCTTATGGCTAAAATCAACGTATATATTAGATGTCACCATGCAAAACCTAGCCAAAAACGCACAAAACTAGTCAAGGGAAAACAGATACATGCCTAAATTTTGCCTGTTCTTCCTTGACAAGCTGGTTGTAGCTTCAAACGCAAAATCGACAAGTGCGAACTGATGTCCTGCGCCTGCCTAAGCGTGAGTGTAAAGTGAGACGACGTCGTTGAGCGATACGAGCAGCGATCGTTACAGTCGCAGGCAAAACGCCTGCTGGCGAAGAAGATGGGGGCACGAACGCGGGCACGGAAGTAGAGCATAGGGGACCAGCTGGTCGCGCAGTCTTCTAATTGTATTCAAATGGGCTCTGAGGAGTTGAACCACACTTTGCTTCTGCGCGAGTGTGTGTGCATGTAGTGTATATGCAAAAGAGCGAAGCTTGCATAGAGCTCCATTAGGGGGCCAGCAGAGTGTTGCGGCGTGTGACGAGAGGGGTGCTCAGCCCACGTATGAGTCCCAACGTAATCTATCTATGCGGCCAACAGGAGAAGGCCGCTGGCCAGCCGTCTGTATACGCAAAACAGTCGAGAAACGCCCCTCAGCAGAGCGCACCGACAGAAGGGGCAGAAAGGAAGGGTCAAGGCGCAAGCTCGGCGCAGCAAAAGGTAGCATCTTGTAAAGCTTCTTGTTGTCGATAGAGCTGCGGGCCAGTGCAGCGCAAACTGTGAGAACAAACTTTCTTGACTGCGACGTCTGTGTTAGTCAGCACGATTCGACCTCAGTACTGGGACGCCGCTAGGACAGTGACGACAACAGTGATGATCATAAACACCCCTGTTTGAGCTAGCATTGCGTTTATGTACAAAAAAACTCGACGCCTTTGTGTTAAAACCTACAACAAAATGTACACTTATTTCAATTGTGTTTATTTCACTTAAATTGAGTATTATATACAGTTTATAAAAGTTTTTTGTCCAGTAAGAGTAACTAAAGATAAGGCAAATAGAAGGAACTAAATAGTAGTTATGAAACTGCTGCATTATTAGTAACTGAAGTACTGTAAAGCTAGTTATAGAAGCCGACCTCGCGTAGAACCTTTATGTGGGCAGGTAAGCCTATGTATGAAGACGTGCCTTCTTAAAACTTACTAACTAACTAAATAGAGATAAAAACGGGGCATAGGGATGGTGCCTATGCCGTATCTATTAATAGCGGTATCTAATAGATATTGGCGTTCCCAAGCAACTGAAATCGCTTATGACCTCATACAAAAAAAGTTTCACAAGCATCGCTTCTCAGATATTTTTCTGTGAGAGTAATGATTGTCGTCATCGGCAGTCTTTGTCATGTAATTTTATGAACATACGATAAAATGTTTAAATCAGCTATTGCACAACACATAATCAGAGGCTGCAACCGGGCAAGAGGGCTAAATCGTCTGTAAGGTGCATTAAAGCGAGAATAAAGTTAGGATATGGGGGGGGGGGAGTTGAGATATGGAGGGGAAGTTATAAAATAGTTTCTTTCAATGACCAGATCTCGTTATCAACTAGTCATAAATGCTATAAAATTGCAATTAAAATTGCATAGCTTATAATTGTAAATAAAATTGATTTTAAGAAGAGGCAAAGTTGTTTGCAGTAGTGTTGTCCAATGTCAACACCTATATACACTTGGCTTGTGTTTCATCTACGTTCTTCTGGCAAGGCAATAGTAGTAGTAGCAGCAGCAGCAGCAACAGCAACGATTTTCATCAGTTAGTCATCGGTCGGGTTGACGGCGCTCAGCCAGCCTTTCGGCCATGAATTCGCAGATAAACCGTTGAGCAAATTGGCGGCCACCTCATTGACGTTGGTGAGGAGGGGGGGGGGGGGGGGTCGTTCTGCAAGGTTCGTTCCCAAAGTGTTCCCAGCATAGGCGGCAGATAAGGCACGTGTTGACAAACGGCGCAAAGCCAAAGGAGTTTCCACGCGCCCCAGCGGATAAGGGTGACGGCGCCCGGGCCTGTGTTCGGGCGGGCTGCTAGCCCTGGTAGGAAAGCGCGTTTTAAATAAGCCCAATTACGATGATTTGGCGCCGAAACAACGGTTGCCGCTAGCTGTTTCGTTATTGGGTTGGACACTCGATCACTATCGAGAATATCGTCGCAGAAGGTGCAGTGACGACAACAATAACAGCAACAACAACAACAACAAATCATCAACACCGAACACAACAACAACAACAAACACATGGAGCACAACAACAAAAACATCGGGCAGAACAACAACAACAAAAACTACAACCACAACAACAACAAAACCTGTAGAAGTACAGGTCAGACAGAGGCACGTCTGTTACCTGAAATACAACGGGTGCGTATTCATCTATACTATCAGTTAGTTGCGATTTGGTTGACTTCAATTGCACGGGTGTCCGGTGTTGACTTAAATGTTGGCACGTTCTTCAACAGGCAATAAAAGTGACGACAACGGTGACGACTTTGAATGTATAGATAATACGTTTTGGTGTGACAATATTACACAAAGGGTTAAAATTGTCGTATCTGACTGGAGCAGTTCGAAGCTACTAGGCGCTCTCATTTTTGGCTTCGTCAAGTGTCTGTGTCAAGTGCAACAACTTGGGCACATTTAACTACTAAGGAAATTGTCAACTCTTGCAGCGTTTCGCTTTCGTTGGCAGATGTCGGTCGGCCATTTAATGCGCTCGTCGATCCCGAGCCGACGGCAGCACAGGGTTCAACAGGGCAGCAAGCGTAGTAACGCCAATGCGTTGACTTGTGGCGGACTACGTTATCCTAAGAAGAAGGCAAGGCGCGCCAAAACTAGAATCGAGACGAGATAGATTGAGGACGAATAAGAAGGGTACCATCACCATCACCATCACCACCACCTTCGAGTTTTGAAATTGGCCGGCAATCAATCCTAGTTAGCTTCCGGTGGGATTTCCGCCAACCAAACGTCTCGTGTTGCTCGTGGAGCGACGATCGGCGAAGGCTGTGCTGACGACGCGTCAAGGGTTTCTTGGGTTCATTCGTTGGGGCTCATTCGTTGCTCTCGTTTGATGTGTGTCGTTTCATGTGACCCCCCCCCCCCCCCCTGACCACCCCTCACGACACACGTCCAGTATTCGCCTGCACATACAACTGCGCCACCAATAATATTACGGTTTTAGCGCGTAGCACGTACATCAGGTCAGACCCACCCACACATTTATACACACTTACGCATTTATATACTGCTACATACACACATACACATTTATATACTGTTACATACACACACAGCTACACACCACCCCACACACACACACGGCCACACGGCATAGGTGCCCCCGTACGGCCCCCAACGTCGACATGCACAGTTACCCCCCGTGATCCGCCGTCTATATGGCGTTCTGCCCTCCCGAGGGCAAATCTCGGCAACTCTCGGAAATTACGAAGTAAATTTAAATTCATGTTGTCTTTGCTGCTGCTGCTGCTGTTACTTAGGCTGCTCGTTTCTTGTTCGCGCTTTCTTCATTCCTGGGAAGAGCTTGTCTAGACAGTCTTCCTCTATACGAACCCCCCCCCCCCCCGTTCTTTCCCTGCGCGCCAGCAGTCAGCCTAACTGCAGCGTTTCTTTTCCTATGCGTCCTTCTTCCTTTTCGTTTTGCATACTGCTCCCTCACTGAGAAAATCGGTCATGGTTCTGCTAAATGAACGGATTAGGCGCTCCATTGTTCTCTGTTGACCAGCTTTGGGCGTGGATAGCAACAACAGCAACAGCAGCAGCAGCAACAACAACAGCAGCAACAAAAACGACAATAACAACAACAACAACGACAACATTGTCAACAACAACAACGACAACATTGTCAACAAAAACAACGTCAACAAACACGTCGACAAGGCGCCATTTTCTTAGACGCAGTGCTTCGTCGTCCTTTTCTATGCATGGCGGGTGTCCGTAAGGTACGGCAACCCGCCGCTCGGTTCGACCACAGCTGGTGGTGCCGCTGCTGCTGTTGATGTGAGGTAGCAGCACCGTAGTATCTGTGCTGATGTATGCGCCGGCGAGCGGGCGAACAAATTCTCATTGGGACATGCGAAATGCTCAGGGACCAACTGGATGACTTCTCATTCACTCCACACCCCATCTACCGTCAATTGCCGCCACCGCCGCCCCCCCCCCTCTGGTGCTTCATCGGAAAAGAAAAGTTGGCCGCCTCAACCAGGAGAGCTCGACCCGGGGAATAGGCGGGGGGGGGAGTGGGAGGGGGTACGGGAAGAGCTGGAGCTCGTGGAGAAGGCAGAGCTCTGAAATTCAGGTTAAATGGGGAGCAGACCGCAGCGTTGTCGTCGTGTCCGCCCAGTTGTACGCATCTGTACACACCCCACCAGCCGTTCACCCCACATACACATCTAGACCCACACACATCTACTGCTCGTATTAACACCCCCACACGCAGCCTTTTAGCGGGCGGTGGCCGTAGGGGCGAGCCGCTGCCATGTCGACGAGGCCGGTCTGCATCGAAGACATTCCGTAGCAGAAGTTGGGGAGGCAAGCGGGGGCTTTGTTGGAGATTGTTGCTCGAACGGGCTGGTCCCGCACCCCCGCTTCAATTGTGCGTTTCGCCGTTAGCCTCCGGGTGGGAAGTTCAAACCCCACCGATCGGCGAACTGATTGCTGTCCCCTCTGCTCAAGCGGCCAGACGAGCGCCCCGTAACAAGGGGCGCTCCCGGCATACTGGACACGTATGGCTTGCTCTCCTTATTGAAATCGACTCCTTTTTCCCAATAGAACTAAGCATATACGTATACACGGATGGAGATTAGATGTGCCCATCGTTAGAGAAATCTATATATATATATATATATACATAACTGACGACATAGACAATGTGGACTGTGGATTCGATTTCAGGCTTTCAGCTAACACGCCGCGCACTGAACTAACTAATAAAACCTTGATTTTGTATATCTCGTACTAAGTATGGGTAAGTATCAGCTGGATTACGGACCCTTCGTAACTATGTAAGATTTTTTTATTACACGCTGTAGTTATGTAAAGGTGTAGACTATCTACAAATCAAATCCGGAGGAACTGTAAGATTTATGTTCCGTGGTATATGGAATTACTGCTGTATCGTGCAGACTATGCCACAATATATGTCTTAATGCACCAGTGTCTCTGCTTAATATGAATTCGTTTTAGTTTTCATAGCGCGTAGGATTCGACACAAATAATCAAACACTAAATAATTGTGATATTTGTTCAAAAATAGGAGGAAAGTCGCTATGAGATTGGATTCTATACGGTATAGCGTTTTGATACTGGGGATGCGCTAAGAAACACAAGCGGAAGACTTGTGGAGAGGTCGCAGTAGCGGCAGCATAGCCACGTATTCACAAAGACAAATCAACGCCAAAATGACGAAACCTTATTACTGGAAGTAGAAAGCCTTCCAGGTGCAATGCCCAACAAAACCACAAAAAGTCCAGGTGCGATATTAGCCCTAACCGAAGAGTAGTTGCAGGAAAGGACAAAATGCTAACTAGTAAGAATTTGTATAACATAAATCTAAAGTACACGAGAACAGTTGAAGCATAGGAAGTGTAACGCTACTTAAAAAGATGCATACTTTACTGTAGACATTGGACCCACCGTCCTGTTACGGTACCTGCAATATTGTACGGTTTGCCAGCGTAGAACAGTGTGTACGAGGTTAAATGCATAGATAGATAAGAACAACGTTTGGAAAGAATTAAATAATGAAGAGAACCACAAATGACAAAAAAGTTTACTTAAAATTTTAATTATTTAAGTCGATCAGAAACTACGACGCCCAATGTTGAAAGCTCCTTGAGAAAGCAAATATCAAGGTCCCAAGACTATCATTGTTGGTCGTACTTCGATGTTGCCAAAACCCTGCTAGTAATCATTATGCAAAATGAGGATAAAATAGTCCTCTTTCAGAGTAAAGCTAACGAGCGGTAAGAGCCCTGAGACAAGCTACTCGCATAATGCTTATTTCCATACTTCTAGATGCGCCTTAAAACAAGGCAACGTAGAATAATGGACATAACAACACAAGCCGCATTGGTACAAAAGGACGAAAACCTGAAACGACGTAATCACTTAGATGCCCGTAACGACGTAATATACCTTTAGAGAAGACCAAAGGGCCGCAAGCACGGCTCAGCCTATTAACAAAGCAGCAACAATAACGGCATAAACTCTGACAAAATATACACAAGAGCGTAAAGATGGCAAAAAGCCGAAACTGTTTTTATTTGGTAAACTTTCGGCAGAGAGCCCTAACAATATATTTTTGATTTTTTGCGTCAATGTGTTCAGTCACGAGAAGGCAATTCGTTGTCGGTAAGGCATTAATTACCCACCAAATAGCTTTACTCGCGGTAAGATCTAAGTTTAGTTGTGCTTGGCCCAAAAACATTTATTTTTTTTTTAATAGAGACTACGCTTTTATATCTGCTGCCAAGTAATTCCTGGATGCACTAGCTATGGGTTATCTGAACCTCTTAAAAAGCTTAAATACAGCCACGCAATTGACTTAGCACATATGATCATGACTCGAAGATTTTTTGTGTAGGCTCTTATGGGTTTTTGTTGCCGGGCGATAAAACATACAACGTTCTATTTATATTTTAATACTACTATGCTAGAGCCGTGGCTTCAGATACTTTAAAATGTTGAGGCAAACGTACAATAAACTAGGGAGATGCATGCGGCACTTGTGGCTCACAGAAAAATCGCAAACTTGAAAAAATAACAAAGTTTTTAACATTGTTTAAAATGACTCTTACCCATATTACCCATCTAACACATAGCTGCGCTTCTATAGGTATATTTTTTATAGACTTATTTCTGCAAATAGGCAGTAGACCAACAATAATTATATTTAGTTAAACAGGTAACTTTAGCCATATTTCGCTAAATCTCTTCTATTGATGTCGTTTGGCCCTGTATATCGTAGCACTTCTAACCTACGCAGTTAAGTTATGTTTATATCGCACCAAAAATAATACTTCAAGTAAATTTGATAAAAGCCTCGAGAGTAATCGTTACTGTAACATGTGCCCTTGGCGAATGGACTCGAAAAACAACTGGCGGCTCCACTCTGCACTGGCATCGAACCAGCTCGTGGTTAAAGGTCGCCCGCCTCCCAAGCAAGCGAACCGTCGTCAGGAAGGAATCGGGCAAAAGACAGAGAGAGAGAGAGACAGGGAGGAGGAAGGGAATTTGGAATCGGGGTGGGAAGTTAAGTCAGCTCGAACCTGTCGCGTGTGGAGGAGACGCGGCCGTATCGGAACCGTTTTGTTGGGACGGCCGGCCAGCCAATAAGTTGATGGTGGTGGTGGTGCCGTTGCAGCTGACTGCACGGCTATTGGTGAAAGTTGTTGGCATGCCAGTAGTAATAGTAGTAGTACCTCGGGGACGCTCGACAACATCGCTCGATGACACGACTACGCCAACGGGGGTAACGCTTCGACTTTTTTGTGTGCCCACATGCCTAACATCCCGGCCCTCCGCCCGCCTGAATGCCTGCCTTCAGGACACTTGCGGGAAGGGCCCCAGACATTCGAGGCACACAACAGCCGAACAGCCGATCTTATGCGTTTAATAGCCACAAGGACAGAGTTATTGCAACTGTGTTGTGCAACTCCCTGACCCCCGACGAGAGGCGCAATGCTGATTTGCCCGTGTCAGCTTCGTCATTATCCCCGGCGCCTCTGTCGACGTCACCGTCATCGCCATCGTCATTTTGATCATCGTCATCATCATAAGCGCTTCTTTTTCCTTCTTTTCTTGGTCTCCTTTTTCTTTTTCTTCTTCTTGGTCACCTTGAAGCGTTGTAGCAGCCAGCCCCCCCCCCCCCCTATCTAGACCCATCCGCCACGGCTATCGCGCATAGCTTCTTGCGTAGATGCAACAAGGAGGCGAACGGTCGAGCGCCGTGCTTTGCACCAAGACAACAGAGAGGGCAAATGTCAGCAGAAAGCATAAAGCAATACACAGAGAGAAATAAAGGGCAAAGGAGAGAAGAAAGAGGCAGGGCAAGAAGGGATGGATGAACAGGAAAAGGCATGGGAATAGGCATGCCAGCGGAGAGGGTACAAGCAACGTCAACGCGAACGATGAGACCATGTGCTCTTCAGCCATATCTGCTGCTGGGGCAATTGCGTAGTGTACGAGTACGTAGTGCTGTCTGTGTCGAGCCCGGTGGCGTGGTGGCATGCGTCTGCGCCTCGCGACCGGAGGAGACACATAGGTGCTGCGCGGGTTCGAGCCTCACCGTTGCACCGATTTGTATTTATGGCAGTCCGTCTATGAAGCAATGTGAAAAACAGTTCCGTGGATGTTAAATCTTGGCTGAGGGTCAGCCCGAAAACTTTACTTTAGTGCTGTCTGTAAGCGGGTTCTTCTGAGTCGAGCGGTTTCGACTAGCGACGTTGGTCATTGAACGGCCTTTGTGTCGTACCAGTAAACGGCGGATTAGGCAACCACCAGTCACACCCGCACTTGGACACTCGTGACAACTATCTTGGGCACAGGAAAATAGGGTCTTTTTTAGTAAATAGAAGGTATGTTTTTGCCGTTACTCCAACTATTGTGGTTGATCAATATGGCCCCACTTGACAAGCATGGCGGCATAATGGAGATCATTTTCGTTTGATGGCTACACCGTGGTTCACTTTTTATTAAAGGTGGTGTTCGTAAACTCCATAAGCTCATCGATTGCCACCTATGCTGGAAGAAGACAGCAAAATCGCGTTGCTTCTGTACGCTCCCTTGAAAAGGAGCGTCTTTAGAAGATTTGTGTTGAGGCTGTCTTTGACATAACATGGCTGGCATATCTGAGGTGTGATTTGTTTTTTTGTTTGTTTTTGAAAACGATGTTCAGCGCCGCGTTCGACCTGGCGCGATTGAGATCTGATTCCAGGTCGCTTGTTTTTGTTCTTCTGCTTTAAGAACCGGGCTGTTCAAACTTTCAGTTGGGTTTGTCTCGGATAGGACGTCAGGTAAACTGGCGAGACGGGTTGCCGCAAACGGCAGCCGAGCCTCTCGTAAACAAGCGACGTGTGGTCACGGCGTAGCTAGCCAAGACGGGGCCGAACTGCAACTGTCTGCAAGCTATGCCAGCAAAGACAGTTATCGCTGTCTGAAGATGCTTTCTTAGTAGGTGGCAGATAGACAGGACAGAGCGGAGTCAATCAACCAGAGCGAGATAGCGATTCAAGCAAGAAAGCATCTCACATCGACTCCGATTGCTGCTTCGGGGGGGGGGGGGGGTTAGCTGGCACCCCCTCGGCAAACCGTTGAACGAATGCAGACGTGCGAACGAAGACGTTCACCCCTTACCGACCCCTTGCCGATGGGGAATTGCTTGGGCTGTATAGACGTCGTACAGTCAGCTCGATAAGCTGTTAGGTGCATGCGACTAAAACTACGACGACGACGGCAACGACAACAGTCGCAACAGGAACAGCAACAACAACCACAGCACTATTATAAAGGGGCGGCCGAAAATGACCAAAGAGACGTAAAACTAGCGGGAGATGGATGTACATATACATCTGTATAAGGGCTCCCTTTTTATATATATATATACATATATACATATATACAGGGAGACAAATATAGAAAAAAAAACTAGTGTGAAAGGAAGAGGGATAGCTACGAAGGCATATAAAGATGAGAGAGAGAGAGAGAGAGAAAGACTGCACCAGTTGACAATATGTGGCGGGGACAACAATCTGCATAACAATAGTTAAGATTGATGCTTTCTGATTGGCTATATTGGCGCCATTGGCAACGTTGACGTCATCGTCTTTTTGGTGCTCTTCGATTTCGCCAACTGGTTGTCGTTGTCAATCTCTCCTGCTGCTCCAACAACACCCGGTGTTCGCTCGAATTGGCCCTCCACTAGATTTCTCTATTTCGGTCTCCCTCGCGCGTTTTCTCTAGTAGTGTTCCTTCGTAATTTCATCTCTCTCCTTCGAGAGAGATTTCTTCATCTATCTCGCTAGTGAATTCGTTTCGTCGTCCTGATTGTGCGTAGGAAAGCTCGTAGTCGAACGAACGAAAAAGGAGAGCGCCGTCTTTTCAAGAAGCAGTTCGTTCCTACAAAAAGGACTACAGTAGCATTTTCCTTTCACGTTGCATCTCCATCTCTCTCTTCGTCTTGCGTCGGCCGTTTACGTTAGCGAACTTTTGCTGCTTCTATTGCACTTATAGCTGTGCTTCTATTGGGCTGATACACGTGTAAATTCATCATTGTCATACCTCACCGTTTGCTTCTTAATTATGATGAGCACTGCGTATACACAGACGTTCACACATCCCAGCCCGTAACCTTCAACGGCATAGAGTTCATGTAATATCCACTAAAATCTCTTCCCATTTCCCACTTTAAAACCCAACCTTAAGATAAGTGCTGCGTCGGACATCTGTTGATTTCCATTTTAGAGCCCCGTTGAGAAATGTGTTCAACAGTTTTGTGCCTATCACTATGAAAACACTTAACCCCTATCAGCAAGTAAATAGAATCGTTCCGAGCGAGGCGTATTCCAAACGTTACACGAATGACGGGAAAGGCATTTTGACAGGCAGAGGACGCCACCTGTCGTGTGTAGGGGTAAAGCTGCGCTCATAAAGGGCGCCATGGAGTGAGGGTCCGTCATGCTTGAAAACCCGTTGTTTACACGTTTAGACGTCACACAATTGTGAAATTAAGTAATCGGCGAACAAATATAAGTGAAAGGGAAATAAATAATGAGTGAAAGGAAACTAAATTGTAAGGAAAATGGCAACACTAATCGCACCACAAATTGCTGGAGCGAATGAATCAAGCAACAACCATCATCAAAAAGTCTGAGACTTTTTCCCTACACATGATGATCTGTAGTAAACACACTAGTCTAATGCTACTGCCCCGGTGACTATATCGGGTAAAAACTATACAAAAAATTGCCATACGAATAATACCGGCTGTTACCTCACATAGAGCATGCAGATGCAGTATGTTTCTAGTACTTAGTTTACAAAAAAATTACAAAAATAGTTTACTTGCTGTTATATAATACTAGAGTGCAGTAGCAGTTGGGGTATGATTTAGTAAGTTAGTATTAGACTAAGGTGTCGCGTGCAGAGTACTGTATATATATATATATATATATACATACGGCAAAATTGCATTTAATTTTTTATCGAGCTTGTTATTACGCGGAGATTGAATAAACTCACATGCGGTCTTGCGTTATCTTGGTGGAAGCTAACGCCATTTCTATTTACGAATTGTGTCTCTTTCTTTGGAGGGCGGCAAACACTCGATCGAGCTGATTATAGTAGACACCAGTCTCTATCGTTTGGCCACTGGGAAGAAACCCGTGGCGAACAATGCCTACACCAGCAAACACAGAGAAAGATCTTGCTGATCTTGCCAGGTCTTCTGCGGTGGTTGGTCTGGCGCGCACCAGGATCTACGTTTCACAGTGTCGTGAAAAAAAACAAATGTTTGTCATAGGTAGCAAGTCTATTGAAGAACGGACACTTGTTGTGTCTGGCCAGCCGCCGAAAAGAGCTTTCTGCTAGACGCTCTGTTTTGTTGTGCAACGCCTAAATCATGGTTGGTCTAACTTAGACACAAAACCATGGGCACACTGGCGAGTGATGACGGTTGTATGACACACCCCCAAGTCCATGGACAATTCACGCGTAGTCTCTTACGCGCGTAGATTCTGCTCTACAGTTTCGTGAAAGTGGTCGTTCTCGAACGTTATAGATATACCCCGTTCCAGAACGCGGTTCATCCCGAAGGCTTAAGCTGTTGGAACGCAACCAATTGTCGCAAGAGGTCGTTGAATTGTTGTCCTCGCCGAATACTCTCCAAATATTTCGACCAGTTTCCGCAACAGTAATACCTTTTATGGATTTCTACACACAATATCAATATATATATATATATATATATATATATATATATATATATATATATATATATATATATATATATATATATATATATATATATTATATATGTAAGCTAAATGCACACGTCCGATACACAGCTCAATCGGCCATGCACGATCGATCAGCACACTGGCTGGTCACAGGCCGGCAATTGTGTTATTATCGTTGTTGAGCTCTTTTTCAGCGTCTAAAGCTGACCTACCGCCTGTGTATCCCTATTTCTTCCCTATTCCCGCCTCTCCGTTCCATTGATGGCTAGATCGCAAACATACCCTCAGTCTACGGCCGCTTCCCCGACTCGCCGTTGACCACGGTCGGAGCGAATTAGTGGGCCATACACACAAGACTACAGCTAGACTGGATTCATGAATATGTGATGAATGCGTGTTTTATGTATGTACATTTGCGGATAGAAGGCCGACTTAACCATTACTATCATCATTTATCTGACTTCAGGCATATTTCCTACTAACAAGAGTAGCGCATCATTAGGAGCACTAAATAGTATATTATCTGCTTAAATTACTTGACGTAAAGGCAACGTGTGTCGGTGGAAAAATAGCCATATCGCCATGCAAACAATGCTCGTTCTAAGATGATTATATGGTTGAATTAAGTTTTTCACGATAAAGTGTAATGATTCGAATGCTGTGCTTTACTTCTGCTTGCTCTATGGATAGTAGCTGCTATGCCACTTGGCATAATTCTAGTTAACTCATCAGCGATTATGTAGTTGTGGGATATTATGCGATCGATTTAATCCCCGTTATTATCGAATGTTCTTTACGCGAGGCTCATTGAGAACAGAGGTTAAATCATACCCCTATGAGGCAGTCAGCGACCATGCTGCTACAAGGACTATAGAGAAAACCATAGATATCTCCACATGTCCGCCTATGATGCCGCTTGAAGTTCCTCTGATACATAATGGTAACATGTGGTATACATGTGAAAATGCTGACATTCAAGTATATGTAAAAACAAATTATATTTATATATATATATATATATATATATACATATACGTACAATGGAACTTTCCATACATTGCTGCTTCTCCAGAACGATGTTCGAATCCATCCCGTGATAACATCCGCATTGAATTTCGCATAGATTTCAGTTTAAATTGTGCTTACCAGCCTCGTGAGAGGGCCTGGTTCCGTACCGGGCGTCTCCTCAGGTGGCAGACAGGAGAACGCCCTCCAGTCTGTGGTGGATACTGGCCACATAACCCAGCGCGTACCATACCAGCTGGAGTCTGAGGACAATTTGCTGCAAACGAGCCAATTCACTCGGCGAGAACGCGTTATAGAGCACAGAGACTGCAGTCGTGCGCGGCAAACCAGATGTGTGGTCGGAGAAAAGAACACACACATAGACGCACTCCACAGAGGCCATTCGGTTCGACAGCGGGAGGAGAAAACGGCGCACAAACATTCACCGAAGGTATTACCATTGTTTCGGGGATCACTAGGCTACACACGCCAGAGGGTATTTAGTGGGTATCGCATATGGTCCTAAGCAGCCAGTGTCGAGCCTCACATTCACACCACCATCAATATCGGCTGGGTGCGCGTATATGCAATTTTTCCCTCTCTAAGAAAAAGAAAAAAGCTTTCGAAGCGCTGGTAGCTCTTGAATTGCACAAGCAACTGCCCACTCGTGACGCTACAGAAAAGATTTAATTTGTAGGACGCTTTACACATAATCCACTCTGTTTTTGTCTGTTGTATGCAAGGTTAGCTAAACGCAAGGCTTGTTTTGTGCTGGTTTAGTTGAATGAACGCTCAGTTTAGTAGCCGCGATCCCCGATTAAGCTCAGACTTCCATAGGCGACTCTAAAGAGGATATCCGCAGAGAGTAATCAGCCAATCGTTAAGTTAGTAACACGCAAATTTGTCTTGCTGGCAATTTAGGTGTTAGCCTTCTCTGCTGAAAGATGAATGCCAGCGAAACCATTAAGTCAAATGACGAAGTTTCACATGACGAAGTTTTAAACGTACAAGATCTAAAGGTCATGAGGGCGATCATCGAGATTCCGAACAGCTAGTACAGCATCGAGTGGTTGCACATATCTACAGAGCTATGGCCATACAGCTGTTGTAGGAACAAGGGCCGCTGATTTGGGAATCTATATATACCGATATATAAAATCTATACCGAGGAAGATGGCTTAGTGGCAAAAGCCCTTGCCTTGTATTCGGGAGGCCTGGGTTCGAGACCAAGACCGGCTACTCCTAAATTGGTTTTCATGGTTCCCAATTTAAACAAGGTGAACGCCGGAATGGATTAAATATCGACCATGATCGAAAAAAAACGGGGAGCAAAGATGTCTCAATAAAAAGAGATGGTGCATTACCATCCAATAAGTTAAAAATAATCTATTCTGGCAGTTGCCATCGTCAGCAATACCCTGAACGGCTAAGAAGGCCGCTATCCCCCTGAAGAATTTCAGGTTTTTCAAGAATTGGACTAGAATTAGACGCTAGACAATGCTGTCGCATGTGTAGCGGCCGAGTGTAAGGTTCGATCGAAGTTCTTCATGCAAGCGCTATTTTTAGCCTAGCGAATAATTAATTTTTTTGTCTGACTTTGTGTATCTGTTCGTGTATACTCGCCTTCACTGGCGTCTCTGCAAGTCAGACGTTAAAGTTAAACGGCAACGACCAGAAACGACGAGAGATTCTGGTTTCTGCATCTCGAGAAGTGTCTCCACGTGTGGTTTTTACTGCTTCTGATAAAGTGATTGTTTTCCCTTTAGGTAGTTTTGCAGACCTCTGAATATGTGGTAGCCTTACGGTACGATTTCCGTGCGGACAGCGGATGCGACAAATTTTTCGAATTTAAGCTTGCTGTTTTGCAGGGGCTGGGTAAACTCACATGCGACGTTGCGTCGTCCTGGTGGAAAATAACGCCTTTTCTATTTACGAGACTGCGTCTCTTCTTTTGGATTGGGTGGCCGATTCGACCGAGCTAATCACAGTAGATACCGGTGTTTATCGCCACGGGCCACTAGGAAGAAACTCGTAATGAACGATGCCATGTTTATCCCACTAAACACAGAGCAACATTTTGCGCGAATGGATTAGTTACTTTGACATCTCTTGGGAAGGTTGGCTTGAAGCGCATTAGGATCTTCCACGTTTCACATTGCCGTAGAAGACCCACTTTTTATCACAGGCAACAATTCGATTCAATAGCGAGCACTCGTTTTATCTGGAAAGCCTAGGAGAGCATTCTGTTAGATGCTCAATTGTATTGCAATCGCTTAAATCATGAGGTACCCATTGATACGAAACCATAAGCGCGAAAGCGAGTGACTGTGTGACACACCCCGAAGTCCATGTCGAATCAAGTAAATGGCCTTCTATTTCGGGTGTGCTCACTATGAATTCGTAGTATAGTACAACCGTTCATATATAATTTTGTATTGGCTAACAAAATCGTTGACATCTGACTGTTTAAAATTAAATACGCTAATTGTCAAAATTGTTATTTTTTAATATTATTCCTATTGTGATGATGTTTCGATAAACGCGCAGTTGAGTATGTGGTAACGTCCGATTTGGCACTTTTCACATTATTTACATACGCACGCGTCAATTTCCGAACAATTTCCTTTCAAGCATATGAAGTGGTGGTAACCACCCATGTTGTTCGGCAACTTACTGATCTATTTTTCTGTGAAGACAATTTATATTTATTATTGCAAAAAGCAGGCCGCCCCTGGACAAAGATGCCCATTACAAATATCATGTTGTGGTTTTCTCTAAAAAGATCTAAACTTTGTTAGCTTCTAAGGTTTGTGTACTGAACGATATCTTGTCCAGCATAAATCTTCTACGAATGACTTCTACTAACTAGTCCCCTAGACCACGCCGCCACAGCCGCCGTGGTGATGGGCCCGTGTGTGCAACCGCATTAGCAAGTCCACTAAACAAAAGAAGTCTTGAGAATCCTATTCTCGCAGAATACGCTCGTCGTTTTCCGCAAGAATGAGGCCTTTTCGAACTCATACCAAACTGCAGCCCGTTACTGGAACTTCTCGCTGTCCTTTCCCAAAAACTCATAAAGCAAAAACAGCGACTGAGATCACCTTACAAAAGTATCGAAGAATCTACAGACTTGCGCTCACATTGATGCCCTGTTTTGTAATCATAGCAGACTTTTAAGAGGCGTTGCGGGCATTTAAAGAAACACATCTGAAATCGATGTCCTTTCTGTCCAACCTAATATATATACATACCTAAAACGCCAGCAATAATGAACCTTCCTTATATGATGGGTTGATCCTGCAAGTTGATACGGCATAACTTAATAACAAAGCAAGGATCATACACTTGCAGCACCCACGCTGCGTTCAATGCCAACAGAACGCAAGGGAAAGAGAGATATCGAGATAAGCTTTTCTGTAGGCTAACTTTGTTCTGCTCGTCAATAGGTTGCGCGATCAAAAGTCAGTGCTTCAATTAACGCGATCCGCTCTCCTCACAACGGAGACGTTTAAGCTCTCCGCTGATTCTCCTTTGTCCGCTGGTCCTGCCTTTGATGGGTTAGCTGTTCGAACAGTATCGCTACCCGCAGCAGTCGCCACATAACAATCATGAACAACTGCTCAGTCCGAACCATAGTGAGCGGAAGAAAACGCACTATTTGCCGTGAACCGCAAAGATGACTGTTCCGAGTTCATAGAGCAAAAGCAATAATATATATATATATATATATATATATATATATATATATATATATATATATATATATATATATATATATATATATATATATATATATATATATATTCAGCGTGCGCTTAATATTCTCAGAGAAGAATAGGTTGCGTGTTCGGCCCTATTGTATAGACTCGGCAAGGCGTGACATAAATTCAAGAGAGGACAAAAGAGACTTTAAGAGACTGTGCAAACAAGTGTGTGAGTTTAGGGGGTGTATAAAATAAAAACGAAACGATGGAATTTGTCATTTATTGCCCAAACGCATTTTTTGTCGATCAACCTAAATCTTAATAGACTGTGCATATATATATATATATATATATATATATATAGAATAGAATAGAAAACGCCTTTATTTACCGAATAAAGGGTAAGAAGGAAAGCTAGGTGGGCAAGGACGCCCCCAAAACCTCCTTGTTGTGCAATTCTCTGGCTACACGCCAGGCGAACATATTATTGACTGTTTCAAGTCTTGGAATACATTTTGGTAAAAACATTATTTGACTTCTGCGATTATTCATTGTCACGTCGAAAAACGGTTGATAAGATCGGCACTTGAAAGTTGCGATAGTGCTCGCGTGTCGTTGTTCTTCAGTAAAAACGAGAGCGACGGAAGGTTTACAGCATTCGGGTCAATATTACATCTTTTACAGAGCCTTTTTAGAAATCTTCTCTGAATACCTTCAAGCATGCCTATGTGCTTGCACAAGTATGGGCTCCAGACAGGTGAACAATATAAAAGTTTGGATAGCACAATTGCTTTATACAGACGAATATACACCTTTGGGTTCTTGATGATAAAGCAACGGAACAGCTGTTCCCAAGTGTAGATGTTGTTTTGACTAGCTCTCTTATATGTACAGAAAATGTTAGATCTGTTGACATTAATACACCGAGATCCCGAGCAACATTTGCGGTGGGCAGAATTGTCCCGTTAAGCTGATACTCCAGATTAAAGAAGCCATGTTTCAAAACGAGGCATTTCGAAACTGATAGCTCCATGCCATTGTCAATGCACCAGCGGCAGATGCCATCGACAGCAGACTGTAACGCAGTGTGCGCTGAGGGAGAGTCCAAGGGAGCGTATATCTTTAGGTCATCGGCGTACAGTAGGTATTTAACACTCGACGGAATATAAGATTTTATGTCTAAAACAAACACTGTGTACAGTAAAGGAGAGACGCAGCTCCCCTGTGGGACGCCGGACGGAGCCAGTCGTGGCTCACTGAGAGCTTCCCCGCATTTGACTCGGAACGACCGATTGTGTAAAAACGCGGCAAGCCATTTGCGCGTTTGTAAATGAACCTGGAGCGTCTTCATCTTGTCGATAAGAAGCTTATGATCAACCCTGTCAAAGGCACTCTTCTGGTCAAAATATATACAGTGAAAATCTTTTTTGGCATTTATGTACAAGGCCCAATCGTTTGTCATTTCTAATAGTTGCGTGCACGTAGAACGACGAGGTACAAATCCGTGTTGAAAAGTATCAAAAAAATTATTCACAGTCATATAGTTAGTTACGTGTTTGACTAAGATCTTTTCAAAAATTGTGCAGGCGATGGAACACTGAGCCACAGGGCGATAATTCTCAACGCGCTTTTTGGGCCCCTTTTTGTGTATCGGTGTGACAATGCTCTGTTTGAAAACTTCTGGGACTACGGTGTCATTGTATGAACGTTCGAAGATGAGTTTTAATGGCTCCGCTAAAAATGCTAGCTTTTTAAAAATATATAGGTGGGATGCCATCAGGTGTATGGCTGCATTTGGGTTTCAGAGATAAGAGTTGCATGTAAATGTCATATTCGTTAAAATCAATAGGGGAGTCGTTGTAGCTCGTAGGAAAATAAGATGTCGACATGGGTGAGACGGAAGTCACTGGCACCGTGTTGAACAAAGATGAGAAATGAGCTGCTAGAAGCTCAACCTTCTCCTCGTCTGTCGATGCCGATAGTGAGTTAGATTCCAGGGTTGGTGGAGACTCGTTGCTTGTGAGGCGCGAGTTCGCGTAGCGGAAGAGGGACCGGCTGTCCTTGACGCTTATGCTCATCTCGGTCAGGATGCGGAGACGCTTTGTTGCTTTCATGAGTTTCCGATGATATGTAGTGGACGAAGCGGGATCAGGGAGCGAGGAAATTACTCGCTCGAGGCGGGCTACGTGTGAGCGCAGTTTCAGGAGCTTCTTGTCGACCACAAGAGGAGTAAAGGCTTCGTTCAGAAAACGACAGCACCGCATGAACTTGTTGTACATATCGTTAGCATCATGGCAGTCTAGAAAAAAAACCCTCCAATCGATGAGGTTGAGGTGGTTGGCCATTAGCTCAATGTTCATTTGTTGAAAGCTGAAATTACACAGCATTTTGATTGTTTCAGAGACGTCCGTTATGAGACTGAACGAGATGAGCTTGTGATCAGAGCTGATGATTGGGTCGCGGATGTCGGTGTTGTCGACAGTGTCAGGATGAGTGGTCAGCAAAAGATCGAGAGTAGAGCCAGCATGATGCGTGGGACCATTGATAAGCTGAATTAGATTGTTCTCAACGATGCAGTTGACGAAAACCGCTTCCATTGAATCAGCGGAGGTGGTTTCCGCAGTAGCCCAGTCGATTCGAGGTAAATTAAAGTCACCAACAATGACCACGGGACCGTCAAATTGGCAGTAGAAATTGATTGCGTCACAGCTTTCGTTTATTCGTTGCGCGCGGCACATACTGTCACCGGAATTTGATGCATAAAAACAGCAGAGGCGAAGCTTGTTGTGCGGAGTTAGTAGATCGACTGTGATGTGCTCGCCGGGTATATCACATGATACAGGTATAACATTTAAACGAGCAGAGACTAGAATGCACACTCCACCGCCTCTCGACCCGCGATCCAGCCGGAAGCATTGAAACATATTATTGAAAGTGAGTTCGGCGTCCGTTATGGACTGGTTGAACCAGGTCTCACACAGAAAAATGAGATCAACATTATTGGCTACACAGTAAGAGAAAATAGAATCAATGGCGCCTTGTTTTGCCGCTGAACGAGTGTTTAAGAAAATACAATTTAACCGTCCATCATTTGTTCTGCAGTTGCCTCGTTTGGGGCTTCCGATGAGGGTTGGCTGGCGGGACTGTAGTTGTCAGTGACAGTAGCAGCAACACCATCAGATTTCTCGAGCACGTTTTCGTGAGGCAGACGACCAATGAAGGACTTGATGACAGCCCCCGACGCCCAAAACTTGGGATCAAGCACTGTAATTTCGTCCTCGTCTTGCACAAATAGACTGAACGACGAGTATGTATTGTATCTGGATCGCAGTTTCCAGACGGATAGCGAACCTTTAAGCTTGGGCGCGGTATTCCGATGGACGTCCGAGGCAGTGACGCCGGGGGCAATCCGAGAGATGAAAACGCGCTTCCTGTTGTTTTCATCTCTCGGATTGCCCCCGGCGTCACTGCCTCGAACGTCCATCGGAATACCGCGCCCAAGCTTAAAGGTTCGCTATCCGTCTGGAAACTGCGATCCAGATACAATACATACTCGTTGTTCTGTCTATTTGTGCAAGACGAGGACGAAATTACAGTGCTTGATCCCAAGTTTTGGGCGTCGGGGGCTGTCATCAAGTCCTTCTTGATATAGTTAGAGTGTCATAAGGCTATTCCATCTAGTGATCCCGTAAATGCTGCGAGCTGAAGAAAACCCAGGCACGGGATGGCAACCCGTTAAGCAAAAAGAGATGTCCAATAGTCTTTCACCTCCCTGAGTACCTGGAGACACAAACGGCATGAAAGGCCGCAAAGGCGTGCTGAGCCAAGGGTGGGCCTGTGCGCGCCAGTGCGCTCCTGTTTCAAGAAGAATCTGGCAAAGGGAGATTAAGTTTGACTTATGCTTGAGATTAGGACGATTGTAGCGACGGTTGTCCAAAAAAACAACTTGATTACAATACCCTAAGCGGAGGCGCTGCATGTAAAAGTCCGACAACAATTCGTAATAATAAGGCCAAATCTCCATGGCCTCAAGCCAGCACTCTCAAGTTGGAAGTAGAGCGGTCAGACTGAATGTCAAACTGAAGGCGAGATGACAGCTGAGATACTTTGCAGAGGGGCAAACGAAGGTTAGAGATCCATCATCCACAAAGCAGAACAATAAGCCCTATTGAGGAAAACCTATCTAATCAAAATGATCAAACTAATCGATATCCCTTGCTGTACAAGATGTTAGGTAGAAGGGCACGGCAAAAGACTGAGCTGAGGTAATGGCCCGAGACTGCAGATATACATCGGAGAGAGCACTTTTTTGTACAGGAATGGATAGCCGAGAGAGACCTACTAGTACTTAATGATGGAGTGATTGGTACTTTTCCACTTTTCCAGATAAAACCAGACAGTTCTTATAGACCTAACGCTGATCAGCAAATTGGAGGATAGGGGAATGGCACGTCGGGCAGGAGGCAGAGTCTATGGGTTATCACAATTTCATCTGTTTTAAGCTCAGAATACCCAACTCACGCACGATATACACAAGGAAGTGCTGGCAGCTTGACAGGCTTGAAGGCTGAATTACTGAGGGCTGTAGCCGGCTGAGGGAAAACCAAGTAAACGAAAATCAGCTCATTGACATGCTCATTGCGGCATGCGAGGGTGGGCTGTTCGCGCGGGGGCTAAGGCCGCCACCCACACAAGTGCTGGTGAAATGAAGAGATCACCAAGGCAAGAAAGACATATTAAGTTCAGGGATTTTCACAAGGACGCGGACCTGGCTGCGTAGAAGAAACCGAAGAGGGGACTGTCCGGACGAGACAGACGTAAGGCAAGCCGATTTCCAACTAGTCAAGTACAAGACCGCCCCAATGAGACTAGTCATCGTTAAAAGCATGGCGCGAGCGTGAGAGATTAATAGATACGGTGAACAGTGACATATGGGGCCTACCCAAAGTGTCATGACCAAGCTTCGGAGAACTACCTTGAAGCTCACGTTAGACGTGCTGCTGGAGACAATCTCTGCTCTCATTCCGGCGCAGCGCTGGAGGGGCAAGGAGCTCCTGGTTGCCTTGGAGGATATTCTGAAGGTAACACTAGAAGAGATCAGATTAGCTGAAAGACGGCTGGCTTTTAAAGAGGCCGCTGGCCCCGACGGCGTACCCCCTGGGATGGCCAAGCAATTTATTAAGCGGTGGCCGAAGGTCTTTCAGACTTTGCCCAAGAGACTGCTTAGAGGAAGGAGGTTTCCCAGGCTATGAAAGAAGGTAAGCTTTGTACTAATTTCCAAACCCGGAAACAAGACGGATCCCTCAGCTTATAGGCCCATCTGTCTTCTCGTCACCTTGGACAAGTTTATGTAAGTAACGTATGTGCATGCTAAATTTATTAAACCTTCCCAAAAAAATTTAAAGAAAAAAACAGCTTTACCGGATAAACTAGTTTGACTTCTTGGTAAAGTGCTACGCTAATATAGTTGAAAGTCTTGCAAATTTGACTATTGTTGCGCTTTTCACATATAGGAAATCACACCTGAATATTTCGCCTATAGGTTGGTAGTCCACTGAGACAGCACTGGCCGCGAGCTGGATTGGAAAATCACCGCAAGACACAGAACTCCTCTGAAGGTGACTTTCAATACGATTTTTCTCTGAAAGCGACGTTCTCAGACGATTTTCCACAGTAAGTCGAAGAGTGAACTCTACATCCGACAAATA
The DNA here is from genome assembly GCA_003439945.1 of Dermanyssus gallinae. Taxonomy (NCBI): domain Eukaryota; kingdom Metazoa; phylum Arthropoda; class Arachnida; order Mesostigmata; family Dermanyssidae; genus Dermanyssus; species Dermanyssus gallinae. The sequence continues at coordinate 357,434 of QVRM01004404.1, read as the reverse complement.
CCGAAGTATTATAATAGGAAATAGGAGATTTGTTGCAAAAGCCCTTAAATCCTATTTAAGTGTTTCCTTAGTTAGGGACACGTCTAGTTTTTTTTGGCTAAGTACCGTAACCTCTGTTTATAATATGAGGCAGCAGTCAGAAATAGAGAACTATTGAAATGTTGCACGACGCTTGGTTGCTTGCCGTTCCTTTCGCGTCCACAGACGCATTTGGTCGATGGCTTGTTTTGAACTACCAGGAGACTATGAGTACCTATTACTAAAATAGTTTCCTTATTCCTAAAAATGTATAATGCACCACGTCCATCCAACTCGTGCCTTGGCAACGGTATTAAGCTATGTGTCTCGTTTTGACCACGACCTCGTCTGCTGCGAGCCTATATGGTGGCAAATGAACTGCCCTATGCGATACGTTCGTAATACGTGTAATTACGTCGATCCTTAAATATGTGCTATACTTTACAAGATACATTTTGTCATCTGCATTTACGGCTAGAAGGCGGATCCGCGGATCCGCCTGTGGACGAATTTGTCACATCAAAAAGATGCAGTCACATTTAGTTCCTCATGGTAGCAAAAAACAAAAAGTTGTACTCAAATGAGCCTTTCTAGGTGCAATTTTTCCAACTTGCGAAATAGCCCAATGCTGTAAAAATTCGATAAGTTCTGTACAAGTTGTTTTGTTAAAGAACATCTTTCAACAATAGCAAACAATCGTTAAATATATGTAAAAAAGACGTATTGTAAAATGCTTATCTAAACAGAGGTCTAGTTAGGTCAACAAAATGATATGTTTATATTTATACCTAGGTTTACGTCGTTAGAGTAGAGGACGAGGCGAATATTGTGTTTGTACTTTATTATCTGTCAGGTGTATATCAGTGGGATTGCAACTTATGTTTTGTTGTTGTTGCCTTGCTGGCTGATCAGTTGGACTGCGTGACGCAGCAATGAAAAAAGGGCCAACCAGGCAGGCACAACAGGCAGCTTCGAGAGCTGAGTGTGCGGCCAGATGCGCGAAGGCTCTCGGGTTCCGAACCGTAATAGCTTAGCTGGTCATGCTCGCTAGAATGGCGTTCGTAGCGACAAGACTGCGTTCTAGACTATACGTAGTAGAACAAGCGGCCGTGCACTCGACGAGTATAACGAAGCGCTTGCTGTTGTATCAGGAGCAGAGGAGGAATACTCCTATCACGACTACAAGTATATCACATTGAATGGAAATCATCGTTTTCATTTCCGTCATCACATCCGACAAACCAAAACCCTTCACCTCTTTTCCGCCAGCTTTCGTCCCGTTTGTACCAAACATGATAAAAATACATACACTGGAATGGTTTACAAGTTGGTTATAATTCATCATAATACTACTACTACTACTAATATTAATTATCATCACAATAATATTCATATTTGGGGGACGAAAGGCAAAGGTCTACAAAGATGCATACGTGGACATCCCACAATTGGCAAAATATGAAGACTATTGCTAATGAGTCATGATTTACGCTCGATCGACAGGGTGCTTTACAAATTTCGATTGCACCATCTATCCAGTTACAGCTGGGTCGTCGACATCTGCGTTCTTGCCCCGGATCCGTCGTAGACCGAACTTATTGTATCCTATTCTTGCACGTTAGAAAGAATCGGGTTTAAGTCTGTACAGTGTCATTATGCACTGTGACACTATGCACTGACGATGTACGTAACTTCATTTGCGTCGTTTGCGACGAATCACAAACGCGTTTGTACTTTTTGTGCAACTAGTTACGCATACACTTGGTTTGCATTCGTTTGTGTATTCGATATAAATATCAGCTGGTTTGCTTGATTCGTGCCTAGCCGTCTGCTTGATCCCGATAAAGTGTACGATCATTGGCAGCCATGACAGCGACGTTTATCATCATCATCATGGCATTTTCGGTCACGAATCGGCGGCTCTAGGCAGATCAGTACTGATCTACGCTGAGAGAGCCAGGCCGACTCCGAATGAATCCAAACTGTCTGCGTGGCACAGAATCACTATCGAACCACTACTAAACGCTCTGGACGATAATTTCTCTTATAAGTATTTACAGCAGCGAGCGACCGGTGGTCACGCACGGCACGTTGGTGGTGGCTGGACACCTGTGTGCCAGCTGAATCATTATGTCATTATGCGTTCTTTGCGATGAACTGAATCGAATCAGCTGGCATCGAAAAACATACGACACGGGAGGGAGGGAGGGAGAGTGTTACGAGTGTTACGCTCACGGCCCTGCGTGGCCGATTCGCCAGGCTCCTCCGGGGCGAGCTGGGATGATGATCATCAAGCACGATATATATATATATATATGACCGTAGGTCGTCGTCGTCGGAGGTAGGTAGGGGCCTTGTGGGCGGCCGCCATCGCCTTCGTCGCGGACGCCCTCAGACGAGGTTTCGATTGTACGTGAACAGGACGGTCATGAGCGCGATCATCGAGATGCCGGACAGCGAGTGCAGGACGGGATAGCTGCACGTGCGAACGAACACGGGCAGCAGAATGTGCAGCGAGATGATGAGGAACTGCACCAGCTCGATGGTGCCGAGGTGCCGCTTCCACGTGAGGTAGGGCGCGAACCGCTTGCCGAAGCTCGCCAGAAAGATGTACGAGTAGAGCATCATGTGCACGCACATGTTGACGCAGACGCCGAACACCGCCTGGCCTTCGACGCCGTACGTCAGGCCGTAGACGCCGATCGCCACCGACACGCAGTGGTGGTAGACGTGGAACGCCGACACGCGGTGGAACTTCTTCTGGAACACGTAGATGATCGTGCCGACGAAGTCGAACACACGCACGTAGAGATACGAGTACATGAGGCCGATCACCTGCATGGTGCGCGGCGAGTCGTCCTCATAGTCGACGCCTGCAAATCGCCGTCAACAGCAGCAGCAACAACAACAGCAACAACAACAACCACAAAAGGCCACAAATTATATACTGGTTAATTTAACAAATCTTCCCTGAATGTGAAACTACGTGGGCAACAACACCCTTACAACTGAGCTATTCATATATGAGCTTCAATAACTGAGACACATCAAGCATGTAGTTTTGCAGCAGATTCACAAGTGTTTTACCTTATTACATGAACGCAATCTTTCTACGGTTCTACGGCAGGATCGGGGACTTTAAATCGTCTGCACGGTTGACAGGTTTTAGAAAAAGTTAAAGATAGCCAATAGTCCTTTGTAAATCTACCGCACAAGTTCTGGCCGACGAATCAGTGATTGTTCTGAGTCGTCGGTGCCCGTCACATTATGCCAAGCATCATTAGCAATACGCTTATCTGATTACTCATTTCGCCTTTTCTCTCTTGGGTTCTCTGTCTTTGTTTCTTCCTGCTTTCGCGTAATGTTCTTTTGTTATGACCACTATGAGCGATGCTCCAACGGCCTAGCAACGTTTGCCTTCATCTGACCGGTCGCTTTAGGGGGGTTTAGATTAGACTATTAGATTATTAGAAGATCTTAGGGGTTTAGATTCGAACCGTCTTCTCGTCTATGGCGTTAACGCTTGTCTTAGACCTCTGTGATTTTTAGATTAGCGCAGATAGATAGATCAGTCACTTCGATTTCAGCCGCGTTTGTGCATCGTAATTGCCTTGTCGCAAGCGTAAAGTCATCGGCCTCAGTGATGCCTGATCATTCTAATGGCTTGAACATAGAGCCGCTTATCAAAGCGCTTAACCAAAAAAAAAAAGAAGCTAGATTTATCGACTATGTTTGACTAAGTAGTACTCTAGCATTTGTTTTTCGATGTTATTTGTATGCTCGCTTCTCAGCTGCAATCTGCGAGTCTTAAAAACGATCGCTTGCAAAGGAAATATATATATATATATATATTATCGCACCGACATCAAGACCACGACTTCTAGTATAGTTGAATCGCGTTCATTTCCTCGGACAAAACGTCAGATTGGGCAAATTCTGGAAGACTAATGTATTTTTCTTTGGTTTCCTTGTACGCGCCCCATGAACGTGAAGAGTAAGCTCCTCGCCCTCTCACTCTCCCCCCCCCCCTTTACATGTCCTCGGGCGAGAGGTTATCCCGGAAATACTTTAGTGAGCCTCGCTCTATATGGCTGCTCGGTGGACGCTACAGCGACAACGGTAAACACGGCCAGCCGGCTGGCAGACCCACCAGGCCGTCAATCAGGTACTGCAGTGATGCCATCCGCAGGGTGGCGTAATTTAAAGAGACCGCCAGCCTGTAGCGGCGACAACGGCTGAGAATGCTGCAAGCTCTGAATAGCTAACATATAATCGTTTTATTACTTTACTATACTTTTAATACTTTCAAGATCCCTCCCTCGTCCACGTTTCGCTTCGACGGGCGTCGACTACTGGTAGTCGATTGCGTTACAGCACTACGATGACTCAGAAAGCGTATTGCCACCGGCATAATCCGGCTCATCTGTCGGCGCACGCAGACTGTGACAACATCCGGCGCCCATCTCTATCGTCTCCTCGGAGAGTGAGAATGTTTCCGCCACCGACCAAGAAGCGACCGCTAACGGACAGAACAACAAGTGACCGACTTACCACCGGTTAACCCGCAATCCGATGCGTATTAGCGACTGGTCACACTACAACAACGTAACGTAACAACCTAATGCTTCCCGATTAGTAGAGGCTCTAACACGCACGAGCTTCACCCGTAAACAAAACGTTCTGACCTTTACGCACGAGGCCCGAAATCATTAGACACACTTGTTTACTCCAAAGTAAAGTGATCTTTTTTAAAGTGATTACTACTGGATGAGTAGAAGATCCTGGCTACAATCGATGCCATTTGTTCGGACATCACAAGTGTATGTTTTGAGTGCTAGTACGCTTTGATCAATTTATATATATATATATATAGCGTGCATTTGGCAACATTGATAACAGCAAATGTCTGGCGCTCCCTTTCTACATATATATATATATATATATATATGTATATATATATATATACATATATATATATATATATATATATATATATATATATATATATATATATATATATATATATATATATATATATATATATATATATATATACAATATTTTGTTTTTAAAGCTGACTTTAGCTTTTCACCTAAATCTGCTTTCGTCGATGATAACACTCGTAATGATAATAAAATGCCAATAATTATAATAATAATACTGTGTAAGGGTACAACATTTACCAGCTTTAAACTCTCGCATTTACTCGTGATTTGTCGATTGATCAAAAACACAACACATGAGCGCACAGACGTCCCAATAAGAGCTGTATTATTATTGTTAATACTATTAGAAGAGATGTACATACGGCATATTGTTTGGCAGATCAAGGGCTGTTTGACTACTGAGACGGGAAATACCGAACGTATCTGCATCTAATTTTGACGCTTATTCTGTCCCGACGCCAATTTGTACAAATTGACTGAGCAAACAGCTTAAGCGAGCTTAACTACAGGAGAGCATTCACCGAGCGTGTCGAGGATTTCACGTATGATCGAATACTTCCTCAAACTAGCGCTTGTAACAGATAATTATAGAAATCCCAATAAATTGTACTAAGCGTAAAGGTCTTCAAATAAATTCGCGGAAGACGAAAGCTATGAAGCTTCGCCGTGGGGGTCGATTGGCTGCCGCAGACATAATACCCTGTTGTGGCCAACCGCTGGAGTTTTTCAACTCCTTCCCGTATTTGGGTCTGAGACTACACTATACGGGAACGACCTTTACCCAGCACATCGGCGACAGGTGTCGGGCAGTTATTGCCTCTATTCATACAGAGGTGAGAGACCCTTGACGACTGTCTTTGAGCTTAAGATTATGCCAAGGCAAATTTTGCGCAGCTAGAGAGATGTTTCACAATATATATATATGAAGCGGGTTCTTTGCTTGCCGCGGACGGCAAGAAGCCGCTTCGTGTACCTACTGGCGGGTTACGGGCCGGCAGTGGAAGCAATCAGAGTCAGGCTTAGGCCACTTATTACAGGACCACTTCAGCATTTTTTTGTTGGAGCGACAGGGAAAAGTGACCGAGGCCTCGGCAGAGGTCGCGCAGTTGGATGTGTACCTCCCCAGGGAGCTTTGGGAAGGAATAGCATGCACTAGCCGGCACGTGTACACAAGGTACATTCTGCATGGCTATCATCACATTCGACCCAATGATTTCACCAAGTTAGCGATCAATGTCGTTACCGGTTCTGCTCGCAGATATGCGCTAAATACCACGTAGCGAGCTGCCAGACCCATCGGCGGTCTTTGCACTTTTTCGCCCGGTGGGACGGTCGTTAAAGTGTTCAAATTGTATATCATGAACTGTATTATAATTATGTAACATCTTGCAATGTTATTGCAAAATAAACAAGTATATATATAAGTTGTACTAAAATATATTCTGTCGGTATGACAACGACAAGCACAGCAACAGCAATAACAATAACAAAAGCAACAATAGCAAGGACGACAACAACAATAGCCACAACGATGTCAACAACAAAAGCAACAACACTCGAGTGCAGGAATCGTTTTAGGACAACTAAAGCGGCACGTTATCGCGTCTTACGCGGCGTAAAGTCTTACTACGGTTTCTAACGTTACATTGAGTACGCTCTAACTATTGCGTTTTTAATTATTGCTCTTAAGTTTTTTACTTTTATATATGCTACAACCATTAGAACAACTTTCGTTTTACTTCGCTGATACTGGAGGTTCTATGCGGAGGTCTATGCGCTCCGTTTATCATTATTCCCTTCGAATGATGGTCTTTATCCCCATTCCATCTCGCTGTCGGCTCGTCATTTCAGCTTGTAGTTTTTTTAAGCCCGTTTTTCCTTGTCATTATGCCAGTCTCCACCAGCTCAATACGCTGCTACCATTTGCATTCATCCTTTAGCATGGCGGGGAGTAAGTCTGTCACCGTCATGTCTAGAAACGCCATTTTTAGTGAGCCCTGTCGTGTGTTCTCAAATGCTGGACAGTAGGAGATTTTGTGGGTTCTTTCATTTCCATCTTTATCGCACATGATTCGCACATGATGCACTTGGCGCCGGAGCCTTACTGGAGTCTATACAAGTATTCTGGAAGCAATCGTGTCCGCCAGTACCTGCGTGAGATAGCGGCCGCCCATATGATCTCTGTTAAACCATTTTTTAAGGTCAGGGATGACCTAGGGGGGGACCAAGGCTCGGAGACAGACGCTTAGATTCTCTAAGCGTCTGTCTCCGAGCCTTGGTTCTTTTGAGTAGCCGGTTTTGTTTCCCCTGTGTTCGTTCTATTGATTATCCTGGGCCATGGTATTAGCCTTGCTACTGCGATAATGGCCGTTGTTTCTGCACCTCTGTATGCGCTGGTGATTTGTATTGCCAGTTTAATTTGCCCTATTTTTTAGTGCAGCTTCATGGCGTTTGGCCCCGTATGTTGAGGCGGTGCGCATGAAAATCGAAATACACATTTGTCCACCAGATTCCTCCAGATCTAGCTTTAGGCCGTGCTCTACCACCAAATCGTAGGGATTGGATGGTAGAACACGCCCAATCGTGTACCATATCAATGGCTACTTGTGCTCTTTCTTGTAGCGTGTCCGCCTCACGCGCTGTAACCGGGATGGCTGGGTCGTCTACGTAAGCGATTGTCTGGATGCTCCCCAGTCTGCAGAGTCTCAATGCATCGTCGTACGCCATGTTAGGGCAGAAGGCTTAGTATTGGCTCCTCGGGGACGTCGGCAGTCATGGCAAGCTCTGTGTTCCCATAGATGTTTGATCTGCTGCTGAGGTACGACACTATATTCTTACAAACTTACAGGAAGATTCCTCTTTAAGTCATTACATCTATAACAACTTACCAACACAATAAGTTAAAGGCGTTGCGGACGTTAGGCATAATAACCACGCAGAGCTCCCCGGAACAATGGTTTCTTTTTCTTTGTTTTTCGGCCTCCTGTAGACAAAACAGGCTACCGGCGGAACCGGTCGATGGCAATTTCCGCTAATAATCTGATGCGGAAGCCAGGCAGTCAGTTCGAGAATGCTTCATGTTCTTCCAGTTCCGCCGCTAGCCTCATCTTGATGGCCGTTTCGAATGCTTTGCCAAGGTCTCCAAAAGGCATATTGAGCGAACTGCTATTCCAACTGCTACTGCTCCGACCGACTGCTATTGGTGCAATGAGTTTTCTTTTAAACAATCAACAAGCAATACGTAGAAAGAATTCCAGCCAAGTAGGATTCAATTCTACTCATGACAATACCTCCGTTGTTTTTTTTTTTATTCGAGCGTTACCCGCCTCTAAGTCGCTACTATGCTGAGACGACTTTTGTGCAAACATACGATATGTTGCTTCTTCAAGCGTAGCTTAGAGATGGTTGTACGACGAGAAGTGTACACAATACGAGAACGTCGATAAAACTTTAAAACAAACAAAACTCAAAACACTCGTGCAATCGAATGATGCTGCCCAATCAAATGGTGGTGGTCATGTGGTGATGATGATGATGATGATGATAATAATAATGGTCTATGACTATTTATGCTTGTGTATTCTTATATCCTCTTGTTTGCACTTGCACTTGCACGTGCGATTGCGCGCGTAAACAACAGACTAGCGCCCAAACAAGAGCATCCAAGGCAAAGAGAAGAAAACATCGTTTCGCCGGATGTCATTTCTATAACTGACACCCGTGCCGTTGCCTTAGACCAGCTTGCAATTTGCAAGCGTGTACCTTTAAGGGACCACCTCCTTGCGCGTTAAAGCAGCAGCCGCAACAGCAACAACAACAACAACTTGTCGAGCGACAACGAAAATGGACGAAAAGCGACGATCACGTCATCGTCAGAAACAAGCGTCGTCCTGTTCGTTCAACCAGAAGAGCTAATTCCTTGACAAAATGTCAAGTAGTCAAGTAGCTACACAAATTTCGCCAAGTCATAGTAGTAACATTACCGGCGTTATTACCGGGATTAGTTGGCAGATGTATACGAGTACTACCCCCCATAAGATAATATTTTTTTGCCCGTATTCTCACTCGACCAGTCCCTTTGTGTAAAGTGGCGCATAATTAGGGGGGAGGGGGGGCTGATAAGCCGAAGCGTTCAGGCGCGACAGCAGCGGTCTGATATTCGCTCGGTTCGCATTGTTGCAAACAATGAGGTGCATATATGTGTATATATATATATATATGTATATATATATATATATATATATATAAATATATACATACATATTTATATATATATATATATATAAATATATACATACATATTTATATATATATATATATATATATATATATATATATATATGTATATATATATAAATATATACATACATATTTATATACATATATATCTGTGGATGTGTGTGTGTTGCGGACTCCTCTATTGTTTAGGACAATGTGTCTGTTTTGCAAACCATTTGATTGTTCCGCACGCCAATTAAAGGGTGTCGCCAACACTCGGCATCACCCCCGCAAGGAAAAAACTGATATGACGTCTTCGCCGATACGGCTATTAGCAAACAATCATATGCTAAAGTGATACACTGCGGGAAGCGAAAACGATCAATCTCCATAGTACTACACCGTAGAACTATGCGCCCTCCGAGGCTATTTCTTGCCTGTTCGCTCAGCGAACGGCAACAAATATATATTTACGTATGTATTTAATATTTATAAATATATATATATATATATATATATATATATATATAAATATATATATACGATATATATATATATATATATATATATATATATACGATGAATAAGATGTTATTTACTCGAATGTAGTATGTATACACCATTCTTGCGTCAGACAAATTGCGAATCGCTTTTCGATTTTTCTTTGTGCATGCGGTTCATAAGCGAGGCTCCGAGATCGCTCAAAAACAAACTCACTCGACTATGCTGCCGACGTGTTCTGACGCGTCTTGAACAAGCCAGTTCGTTGCAATGCAACGTTGAAAGGTAATTTAACGAGGCTAATCATCCTTAGCTATATTTCGATCTAAGTCAGCTTGGTCGTACTCAGCATGGCTGTGGCACATCGAGTGCTGGCCTGCAGCAGCGCAAAGCTTACCCTGACAGAGGAAGCTGTATCCGCCGCCGAAGTACGTGAGCGGAACCGTTCTGGCAAAGAAGTAGAGGCTGGCAGCCACCATGGTGAACGAATAGAATCGGGTCGCGTTAACCAACTCGAACGGTTTTCGGTTGGCCATCACCGCGGGGATGGCACGCTTCACCTGCAATCAAGAAAGACATCGAGAGGCGCGTTCACACGGTGTTACGGTTAACACACGAGCCATCAAAGTAGCTTGCAGACACAGTCAATCGGATCAATGAGCTAACAACAAATTTCAATTAAGAACACCCGTTTTGTCGATTTGACAACATATTTTGTCGAATCAGTATGCAAGCTTGTGTATAGATGTGCTGTGACGTATGTTTTTATGTCACACGTTTTTTTGTTTCTTTCAAACAAAATAACTATATACAAGAATGTTTAGCGAGTAATAGTGCAGTTAAATTAGAAACCGAATACAAGAGCATGCTCGACTAGGCCGCTCAAAGTCCGTGGAATACTATGACAATATATGTTATAAAGTATGCTCTTTTGACAATATACATATACGCCATGCTCGTATGTGACACTGTTATCTTAGTGTAATTTCTGTGTATTGGATACGCAATGTCGGCTATGTGTACCGGCGTAGCGATGGCATCGCTAAGCGAGGTAGTGGACAGTAGATGGCAGATAAAAGCTCTGATTAGACTTGAAGGGCGGCAGAAAAAGAATTTCAAATGGCTTCAAGAACGGCAGACAAAAATATCCGAGACGGCTTAAGGAATGACAGAAAAACGATCAGATAGCAGCCTGGCGAATAGCAGAAAAATAGCTGACATAGCTTAATGGAGCTTACGAGGCGAGTAAACTCAAAGCTCTTTATTTTTGCCATCGTGACCGTCGAATCAAGACAGCCCATAGAGCAACCGACGAACGGGAATATAATAGCAGCGTTCAACGGCAAAAAAAAAAACGTTGTGGATGCGGTTACATACCAGATAGACGTAACAGGCGAGCAGTGTGATGAGCAGTTTGAGATCTCCCAGCAGAAACCAACCCTCGGTGCGGGGATCCTTGCTTGGCAGGAACGGACTCTGGATGGAGGCCGCTGGTACAGCTGTCGCCGCAGAGGTCGCCATGTTGGTTGTCGGATCGTCGCTGTAAACAATCGTGAGACACGGAGAGGACCACTAAAGGGCTTGGCTCTGGAAACGGAGACACGCATTACGCAAACAATAAAACAAAAAATGTAACGTTTTCGTAAAAAGGATTCTTTTCTGCTTCGATGATATGTACGCAGATAATCTTACATAATTTATAACATATCCAATTATTGTCAATAAATTTCGCCAAGTTAAGGTCTTAAGTTACGATCTAAATATGATTCGAACTGTTGGTAAAATATATATATATATATATATATATATATATATATGTTTGGTTTGTTAATAACTATTTAGCGGAACCTGGTTGCGGAGCAAGTTATTAGCAAACCGAGCATATATATATATATATATATATATATATAGAGTTATATAGGAGTTATTAACGAACAGAACATATATATATATATATATATAAACATATATGTTCGGTTTGTTAATAACTATTCAGCGGAGCCCTATTGTCAACCCCAGATTCACACAGCCCCATTGTTGTTGTAAGTAAATAGGCAAAATGTGAGAAAAATGCCATCTACGAATGTCCGTAAATTTGCGTGAAATGATTGTCTTTTTCACTACTACCAAGGAGTGTGGATTTGCCCGCCTCGACCGCAAAGCTCTTGGTGCTTCTCTTAAAACTTCGAACTCGAACTTAAAACTGTGTACGACGGTACCGCAATGCGGTGGTGCGTCGATCGGCTTGTTACTAAAGATTTAGATGTGACGGATCGACCACAGTCCATCAGGATCACTACGGTCACACAATACCATTACTGCATATGCAAGCCTTCAAGAGAAGACGTCTATGTTGTAATTAACAGTCAATTCAGGTACGTCTCGAGCTTCTGCAATTGTAGATCGTACTGTCGTATTCATCACCACCGTCTACTAGCGCCCGTCCGCTCGCCCATACATCTGTGGTGACTTCCAGCAAGTTGCTGAAGAGCCTATCGCATCCGCCTTATGGTTTTGACCTTGTCTGTTCGAATTACATCTGTTCCGCCCACTTCATAGTCTCTCCTTACGAAGAGGTGTAAACAACATAATGACAACGTAACAATCATTCATATGTTTACATCTCAGATATTACGTAAAACATTTCCTCAAATATTCAAGTTAATTCACTAATCCTGCGAACGAAGCTGATGATCACATCCTGGCAAATGTCTTAGAACCGGTAGTGTGTTCGCAAAATTATTGCGGTTTTTTTTTCCGCATCGAGCCGGCAGCGGTTAACAAGACACACTAAAACGTAGTGAGTAGAACAACTTCCATATAGAATGAACTCGTTCAGATAGGCTTATCTACGTCAATCTTGTAAGCCGTTTGAATCCACATCTTGAATAATCAATAACATAAAAAAAAAATATATATATATATATATATATATTAAAAAAGCGAGCCTGCTGCAAGTATGTTTACAGTATAAGTTCTTCCGTATGCGTTCTTTGAAGAAAAACAAGAAAGTTGTTTCCTGCTTGTACATTAGACGTTCTGCGCGCATTGCAGTTGTCTATGCCATCCCTATAACTATATCCGCAATTAAAGCATCGCCGTTTCGGAATGGTTTGTGAAGCGAGCGGCCATTTGCAAGCACAGCTGTGAATTTTAAAGAGGATTTCAAAATTCCAGATCTTAATTTGATCGTGTCTGTCTCGTTGCGCGTTTCCGACGTACAACTTTAAGTGTTGTGAAATCGCATGAGCAGTATAGTGTGAGTACAATATATACACTATATATATATATATATATATATATATATGCATATATATATATATATATATATATATATATATATATATATATATATATATATATATATATGCATATATATATATATATATACAATATAAATATATATATATATATACAGGTACGTATACCCGGAGAGGGGAGGAGTGTCCGTGTTGGAGTAGACATGGAGAACTCTGCTAAAGCTGATGATAATGATTATACCACCCATGTTCCCGTACGAGCTGGCAAGGTAAAAACAAAGAAAAAAAATCCCGCCTAAATGTCGGTCTGTTCCTTATTCACTATTTTGTTTGTCCACCCAACCGCCCGCGCACTCGTCAGCCGCTCAGTGAATTAGTCTCATCCAAGTGGTGTTATTCTAGCCAAGCAGATCCGGTTGTAAATGTCATCCGGTCGTCCCACGAATGTATGCAGCAGCAATAGTGGCAGCAGACAAAAAAAGAAAAATAACAATACTAGTTGCGGAAAGTTGGCGAAAGTACGACAAAGAAGTGGCGCAAATACGACGACGTCGACAATGAAGAATAAGTAGAGGAAAACCAGCAGAGAGACCACAAAGACAGAGACGAAATCAACTCTGCCCGTGTTGCGTTCAGAGCCCGCTTCGCTGGCTTCAACGGCCACCGACTACTGGCGCTTCAAAGGCTGCCCGCGCTTCCGCTGCTGCTGAGGGTACTTTTTTACTACGAGTTCGACGTTACGATATCTTTACAACAAACAGCACACTCAGCATCGCGTGCAATAATGGGCTACACTTCGCAAATTATCATCTCCCCCCCCCCCCCCCCCCCGCCTCGCCCCTCGAAGGTGGCCTCGCAACAACCGATGGAGACGATGACAGCAGCAGATGACAACCCCTACAGCATAACCTCGACCGCGCTAAACACTACCGTTGGCAGACTTCGCGGGCGGTCAGTGACCACCCGGACGTACGCACGGGGGGGGAGGGGGGGCGAAGTCGGACAGATAGACAGACAAATAAATACAGCTAAACAGTGGGTGTCACCAACGTCAGTATACGGAGCCTGTCGACATTATAGTCTTCATTGCCGTCGCCACCGCTGTTGCTCCTTGCATTTGTTCTTGCTGTGCTGATGTTGTTTTTTGTTGTGCAGTTGCTGTTTTATCGCTGTTATTGTTGGTGGTGCCTGGGGTATCTCGAGGTCGGCCTAGAGGGGGTCGCGGTGGAGGGGCATAAGAGTGAGGTGAAACTATTCATCGTCGTATCTGGTTCATTCTCATATTGAGAATACATCTAACATTGCTACTCATACTGATGTCAGATGATCCCGGCTTGTCATTCGAGAGGGGCTGTGCAGGAATCTATTTGAAAGGGCCAAACAGGCAGACACTAACAAGTAAAACGATGTATGAAACACGGATGTTCTGTAGGGAGCGTGTGTTTGAAAATAATTATAATAATAAACTGAACTAAACTAAACTCTAAATACTTCGTATACGCTTGAAAGCAAAGGCGAGCAATTCTCTTCTCAAGAACAGTCAAGAGCGACCGATGAAACTAAACGAGAGTGACGGCTAAGTGGTGACACCACTTAGTCGAACTAGTGGTAATAATATCTAGTTTAAGAAAGAGGCGGATATCGATGCGTTTACGCGTATCGCACGCCGATGGTGCCGAAGAGTGTGCGGCTTCCGCGTCTATAGTTGTTCGTGTTTTTTAGCGGGGGAGGGGAAACACTATCTCCGTGGTCGGAGTGATTCTCGTCGTCTCACGTATGGAGCCCATTAGTAATCTGGCGTGTTGTCAACACATTACGCTGGTTTCCCTATCCGGCACATGACGTACTCATTCACCAAAAAAAAACCCTAACGGTATAGAGACGCTGAAAATTCTTCCTCCTTAAAACATTTACATTTTGTCGCGCTGCCGTCGGCAGCAACAGCAGCGACAGAAAGCCGTCAGCGTTTCGTCAGAAGAAAAAAAAAGATAGACTCTCTTCTCTTCTTAGCCTGTTTAGGGAAGGCGACGTTTGGTCGTCACAGTCCACCAGAGTGAAAGAGAGCACGCAGGTTAGTTGGACTGGATGTTTTTCTAACGGTGTATCTAGTCGGCTAGGTGATGTGTGAGACTGCCTTATAATAGTAATAGCTGTTAGCAGCTGTTCATATATCGGCATTGGCGGTCATCGGCGGAGGTTAACGACGTGTGGACCTGTTAGCGGCCGAAGACTTGCGTTTATTATCCATCTATCCACCTCGTTACGATGCAACAATACAACCGGTCCCACATCATAAAAGCAATGAAACTCACATCGATCGTGACAACCACCCTAAGCATATCACCAGAAACGGTGCCAATCAAAGAAAAACATTTAGAAAAACAAGAGGAAAAACATGTAGCGTTCATATATATATATATATATATATATACAAATATATGTGTGTGTATTTCTTCGGATTGACGCGTGGTGAGGCAATGCATGAATTTGAAGAAGTAGTGGCTACAATCTACACCGCGGTGAAATTTATGAAAAATAGGCGTCTTTTTATAACTATATTTTTCCGTCTCAAACCACCGTTATATTGCCACCATACTTTGTCACACGTGTTTGCCCTATTTTTATAGGCGTAAAAATATGTATATGTTTCGATGAATCTACACGCGGAGGGGTGGCCGTTAGCTCAGACGACTGACGCGCTGATCAAGTGGGACTGAAAACGTTGTGTTCTTCACTCTTAGCTGCGGATACGGGCTTCACTAGTGGCGCTTCAAAGCTAGCGTCAAAACGAGCAAATAATTCACGTTGTATTTTTCTCAATCGTTATATTCCTCTCCCTCGCGCTCTTTCTTACCTATATATATATATATATATATATATATATATATATATATATATATATATATATATATATAGCCTTCATCATAGCTTTTTGTGAAGGAGCAGCATGACGGGAGGTAGCGATGACGGCGTGGCGGTCAATCGATTGTTTCGTCATGTCCCGGTGATGTCCCGTCGACCTTCGACTCAATGCTCATGATCGCCACGTTGGCTGTCGAACACACCAAATACATATTTACCGTTCAAGACACGTGTGCTGAGTGGTACAACATCACGCACCACATCATCTAGGCTGGCGCAACGCTATGCTCAGTTGAAGTATATGGATAAATAATATAGTAACAATAAAGTAGTAGTAGTAGTTGATTTATTTTTCGTGTAATGTATGAAGTATATGTCACATACATCACGAAGGATTAGCCAAGTGTGCAATGTGCCTAGCGGACGTGTACAGTGACTATCACGTGTCCGCTTCGTTTAGGTCAGATCACGACACATCAGTTTAGAAGTGTGGCCCGTACTTCGTATGAAATGTATCACTGATAAACGTATACGTGGTATTGGTAATAGGATAAATAAGAAACACAACACAATAGTAACAGTGGGCCATTAAACCAAGTGGACCAATAAACACTTGCATAGCTAAGGTAACGCAGGTAGTACTTAACGCAGGTAGACTTCGACAATTTTAACAAAGCCTACCCGTAGTTTAAAGTTTGTTTGCGTTAGTTATACGAGGTGATCTAATACTGGCAAATGCAGTGTTTTGGACATGCGTACGCTTGACAAAAAAAAAATCCGCGTCTGTCACGAAGACGCCACCTCGTCGCTGAAGACTCATTGAATTCCGTCACGCATTTGTGTCTACGTGAGAAAGCGTTTTGATTTGCCACGAAAGAAAGCGATAACTTTTGTCATTAAACGTGTATTTACGCTGAAGCTAGACTGATAGACTTAAAGAACCTATTATTTAGTTTTTGTGATATTTTATGCGCTCTATTAATTATTTGTGGTTAATGCACACATATATATATATATATATATATATATATATATACGGTAAGTGTATGGTTGCTAAGACCAGTTTACAATAACTACGTATGTATTTAATGGTAAAATTATCGACTTGCATGTGCTTCTGCTGCAGTTGGCCATAAAACCGATGAGCTTAAATAAGAGGGCTTGAACGAGTATCGACGTGTTCATTTTGGCTTTGTAACTAGTTTTTATTGATTTGCTTGAACGTTTTCACAATCTCCACAGTCGTGACATGATGAGTGATTTTCTCTGGCCTCGACCGATAATGTAAACGGTAGAACCACTTGACTCTGGCAAAAACGACTGTAAAGAAAGCGCTCATTATCAAAATGGCTTCGACGAAGTATGTGTTTGTCTGTCATTAATAGAGTTTTCATATTTACGGTAAAATTAAGTTGACTTCGTTGCATCGAATTCTACCTTGCTTGTATAAATATATATATATATATATATATATATATATATATATATAATGTAAATGGTAGAACCACTTAACTCTGGCAAAAAAACGACTATAAAAGAAGCGCTCATTATCAAAATGGCCTCGACGAAGTATGTATTCGCTGTCTTTACTAGAGTTTTTATATTTACGGTAAAATTAAGTTGACTTCGTTACATCGTATTCTACCTTGCTTGTATATATATATATATAAAAAATACAGGTCTTATACCCGACTGCAAGCCAATGGTTTTGCCACTAAGCCACCTCGCTATATATATATATATATATATATATATATATGCAAATTATCGCAGTATTCCCTACTCTGTCACCGCTCATACAAAATTACCTGGAATACTGCTTGTCTTAGTAGACAGCATCTATTTAGCGTAAGCAGCTTCCCCTGCCGGTACGTACAAACTCGTAAAATTATCGCGTGTGACGACGCTATTTACGTTATGAAGCCACAGCTTTATGCCTTTTCACAATTTCGCATACCGACTTGCTTTTAGACAATGTTATGTTTGTCTCAACAAAACAGTCGGAACAAACGGCTAACAAGAGGCATTCTGATGGCAACAACTGGCAGACGCACTTACCGTATAGCAACTTTTTGTATCAAACCTAATCACTTACAACATTGAAGGCAACCCTTACCGATCGGGCCAGCATACAGAGCTACTGTTAAGCAATCATAACACATCAGTGGATCAAATGCTAAATTGGAGAGGACCTTGCACAATCGTACCGCAAAATGCATGTATGCTTTTCTGAAGTTCTGAAGAGCGACGGAGCTGGCGCAAGGCTCGAGCTTTAGGAAAAATGCCATTTCCTACTCGACACTAGAAGGCAATGGAATGTCGTGAAAGCAATCAAGCGCTTTAGCTTGACACGATCGAACCTAACGTAGACGGGAGTATAAATGGCTAAGATTTTATGAATTTCACAGACGGCTCAAACGCCAGGTTGCCATGCGTTGTCGGCATCGTCAGCTGATTTAGCGCCGACGGTCTGACACTAGCTTTCCTGGGGCTCCGACAAATGCTTGACGTGGGTTATCACAGCTTGGGATAACATGGCAAATATTTATTTATAGACGCCTAGTTGCGCAAAGTACTGCAGCTGTAGCAAAACTGACCAAAGAAGAGGTCGACGAGGAAACTTAAATCGTGATTTACGTTCCAACAGATTTCCTTCGAAACTTTCGGTAATGTGAGACACACCAATTGTTGTCCCTAAAAAAACTGGGTTCAAGGATACCTACAGCACCGACGGCCCGACGAACAGGGCCCTGGCTTTTTTGCTCAGTTATATCTCATTTTTGCCGTAGCTTATCGTGCAACATAAATGAGTTGTAATCGTTGCTTAGTAGCTCTGGATGAGAAGTCCCGTTTCTGGATAACTTTCAGACGGGAACAAGAGGTCATTGCTATTCGCCCGTATTCGTACGCGCCGATGATCTTATACTGCTGGGACAGAAGTGGGGCAAAGTTTGAGAGCTTTTACGCATTACAGCCGAGTTGGAAAGGAACCCTAGCGGTTACGGCATACGCGAACATATAACCGTTTTGCGGAAAATGTTCTTGCAAAAAAATCTGGTCCAGTTTCTTGGAGAGGAGTTTAACAAAACTTTTTAGCAACCAAGCGCACGCAACCAGACGCGTGGTAAAATCCAAATCACAAACATCTTTGAAGAAAAGACCCTAGTCTGCCTACACTACAGAAGTGATACAGGAAACAAGCTATGCGCGAATACGTCCCAGTTGAGACCGAGGATCGGCACCACAGACTTGGTGTCGAGCCGGAACACTTTCGACAAGGGTCCGGAAACTGTTCGGCTTTTACTCTACAGAATACGGTAGACAGGTTATAACGGAAGTGCGGTGTAGATCAGACTTGAGATCGTCGTTTAAGACGAAGACCTCAAGAACCGCTTCGCTCCGAATGGCGACCCAGCTTACATTCTGGACGAACACGCTCTTCTAAAATAGAGCCTACAAAGTAAAAGTGTGCTAGTGTGTTGCCAAAAAGGATGTAGAACTCAGCGCGCGATGTAGGGGCGGCCGTAACGTTTTCGCCTATTCTGCTAACGAATTGGTATAAAATCTTATCTTTGTGGCAGAGATAGCATCCATTAAATCTCAGCACAGGCCATATAAATCATATATCAGGCCGCAGGTAACGCTATGACAATCAACAAAATGCCACAAGACTTGTGGAACACGGCCTCCATACAAAGACCTGTGAGCCGAAAACATTTCACGAAATGTGACTTCGACAAGCGTCACTGTAACGATGTGCAAGCCGATAACACACTCGCAACGATGCCATTAAGTGCTCTCGCTGGGCAAATTACAATGACAACCTTGCATGTGTAATGCGAACCAATTTTGTGTTACTGAAGTAGCTGACTCAATAGCTAAGCAAAAGTACCGAGTCGCCGCAACCATAATTATAGACAGAAAGTAAAAATGAGCCGGAAAGTGAGGACCGGCATAGTTTTGTTCAGCTTTTATTCTTTTGAATTTCTAAATTTACCGGCCTTCAGAGAATATCAGAACTTAGATAGCTATTTGCCGCGCTTGGTTGGTCGACGCGATGTCTGTTTTGTAATGTCTGTCTTTTATGGCAGCAGCTCCCTCGTAGAGGAGGCTGGTAACCATGCGTATAATAGGCTTTCGTGAAAACAGCAGTCGCTGCACTTGAAGCGACTCACTAAGACTTATTTTTAGTTTTGCCCTCTAAGACGTTTTGCGCTGTTTTGTTGCCATCTAGGGCTAAGCGATATTTTCTGTCGCAGCTTAGTAGCAACAAATGCGTCCTATGCGTATCTTAGTGCCTTAATTCATAACGAATACAACAAAGTTTTTGTTCAGTTTTGTATATGCACTCGTTTGAACTAAACTATAAATTCAGTTCCTAGTTATGTAAATAACACCACGACCCCACTACGGAACACATTCAACCACTATGTTCAAGCAGAAACTATATATATATATATATATATATATATATATATATATATATATATATATATATATATATATATATATATATATATATATATATAATGCTTATAGCACCTGCATGTAGCCCGCAAGACTGCGTCGCGAAACGGGTCTGACTCTCGTATATAACGTTACTTTAGGTGGGCGCTGGCAGAACTCGATAGTCTACGGATGGCGGAGGCTGGTAATCTACAGAATGCTTGGGCATCCAGCATGCATTTTAGATTCCTCTCTTGCTTTTCACTTCATTGCTCATTATTTCTGTTCTCTATTAACTAGGCGTTCCACGCGCAAGCCACTTGAACATTTGGTGTATCGACAGAGATCGCGCCAAATCGCTAATGCGTATATAATACAAGTGATATCGTACCAACACGTATACCAACCAACCTCCGATTTAAACGAAACAATCTAGATTCTCGTATGTCCGCGATCTTTTACAGAGACTCTAGTCCTAAATCGCCTTATTGTTGCTTTCTTATACACATATAGCCTTTACATGGCCCCACGTTTCGACCATTGCAATCATAAGTTTGAAATTGCGTCAAGGGTTGTCTTCGAGCATGGAATTTTGAAAGTCGTATTCCAATCTATACAGAACAAGATAGTAGAGAAGCTACCGTAAAAGACGACTGCTAGACAACTAAAATAAAAAAAATTACAATACACAAATAAACATAATATTATCAACATGAACACAATACTGAAAAACACATCACAGTGTTTTCGAAAATACGCTTGCTCATGCATATCTATGACATAAAAGTGATTATTTTGTATATAAAAAAACCTGACAGGTATTGAGGCTGTTGAGCCTTTGGAAGACTATACGAACAGCGACCTCCCCCGTCAGCAGTGATTGTAGGAACTATCTCACAAATGAAGGAAGCCTTCACGAGCATCGTGGCACAAAGCGTATTTGTAGTATATGCCTAGTATATAACCATATTGTCATGCTGTAGAAGGTAATCGTTTTTGCAAGCGGTCTCAGCATCACGTCGCGTACTATTTTGCACGGACTGTGGGCGTTTGACCCAAAGCGTTCTTGCTGTTGTCAAGTTTCTGGCTAGATATGAAGTGGCTCGAAATCCAATTCAACATGTAGGCTAAATGCAATTTGAATTTCTCGCACAAACAATGAAACACTGTCAATCCGACACGCCTTCAATCACCCGCCACTAGTTGCTATTATCAGAACTAATTTCTTTCTAGGTCGACTCTTGTAACAGACAATGAGCAACACATTATCTCTAGCAGAAAACCTGCTGTCTGCCGTCGAGCAAATTTCCATGAACGTTCCGGGCTTACCAGTTCAAAATGATATACATCATTTTGCTATCTGAGTTGGAACGTGAACAAGATCGGGGTAATTAATATACATCTCCCTCTCCATACGCGGTGCGAGACCAGTAGAGGGAAAACGTATATCGAGGCAGAGAGATTAGACAGAACCAGACAAACACAGTTACAAAGCCACTTTTCCAGTGTCTCTTCTTTTTCTTGCTCTTTCATGACCAAATACCTTTCTTTAAACGCGGCGTCGGGGAGACGATGTGGTGGAGATAATCAGCGACTCTGATGTCATGATGAGTAGCCGTGGGCTAGTAATCCCTGCACGACGCCTAATGAGCAATAGATGCTGAGGACCTGTTGCTTTTATAGCCTAGTAAATCCAAATAAAAGTATAACTACTTGAACGAACGATCTAGGTAACAATCAATCTGTACCAAGCGAGATGCGTAACGCGTTACACTGTACTCCAACACGTGAAACGAGTGAACGGCGGCAGGTCGTTCGCCGGCAGTTCAAGATGAATTCGAGAACATTTCTGCGAAACTACTTTATGCCGACACACAGAAAGATAGACAGACAGACCGACAGATAAACAGACCGACAGGCATACCAAATTACTGACAGACACTTTAAGATGATTGTGAACACGGAGAGAGGTGTTCCGCGTATCCAGTTGACGGTCTGGAGAACAGTCAATAAACCAGCCAAAAGCGAACTGATGGCGAACTAATGAACAAACCAACAACAAACGAACTAACTAACCGTTGGAAACACTTCACGCGGAAACTGCTCGCGAGCACAACGTGAGGTAAAGTCCGTGAAGTGTGCACGTGCTCCTCGAAAGGCAGACGTGCGGCCGTGGTGAACCTGGTGGTGGTGGTGGTGGTAATGGCGGTGGTGCTGCCGCTGCTGCTGGCGTTGCTGTTGCTAGTGCAACTGAGGCAGATGGGTTTCAGGTTGAAACCACGGCCACGTTCCAGCTAGTGAGCCACGCCAGACGAGGCAGTTGGTTCTGCCACTAAAACCACCACAACCACCACTACCCCACAACCACAGCTACAATGTTGACTGTTACGCCTGCTGCTGCTACAACTACGCTCCCCATTACTAGTGGGGGATGCTTCTGGAGCGGCGCGGCGGGGGGGGGGGGGGGGGTGAAACGCACGCGATCCAACGTCGACTATGGGGCTAAGCATAGTAGCAGTCTGACAGCATCAGAAGCATCAGCAGCAGCATCAGTCAAGGCCTGCTGCTTGCTGGACGCAGGCAACACGAGCGATCGGCACAGGGCGACGTCGACATCATCATCATCATCACGACGCCAACGACAACGGTAATGGGAAACGTCCAGCACCGCGTTCTACTGCCTTCGTCGTCGTCGTCGTCGCCGCTGCCACCGCCATCAGTTGAAAGGCCGGCGGGGACCGGCTGGGGGGGTGGGGGTTAGAGCAGGAGGTTTGAGCCAGAAGTGAGCGGCGAAATGCCGCAACGACGGCCGTGGCCGTACAATGACTGCCGACACCGAAAGGGCCCTTCTACAGTTGCAGCTGCTGGTGCTTATACAGCTGCAGCAGCAGTTGAAGCTATAGTTACGCTGCTGTTGTCCGATAGCCTGCTCAGCCAGCTTGCCTGCCAGCCTGCCAACTTACCACCGCTGGCTGCGGCTACGGCGGGACACAAAGACCCTATGCTGCTAGATGGCGCGCCAAAGGCTGAATCAACGCGAGCAGCCGCAGCAACAATTGTTGTCATTCTTGTTGTTATTGTACTTGTTGTGGTGTGTGTGTGTGTTACCACCCCACCACCACCACCACCGAAATTATTAGGGAGACAGACGCAGGTCAGACAACCGCAGGGCAAACAAACACATAGGAGCCACCGCATCTGTAGTAACAACAACAGTAACCACATCAGCAGTAATAGTAACAGTAGCCCTAGTAAAATTGATGTTGAGCTGCTGTCCTTTCAAGGCCCAACACTAGCACGGGTGTAAATAGCCGTGCCAGTTATAGTTCTAGTTCTAGTAGTTGTAGTAGTATTAGTAATAACAACCATATATTCCGTGGCCGTATTATTAATATAGTAAAAGTCGTCGTCGTCGTTGTAGTAGTAGAAGTTGTAAGTCGATACTTTAACGAAGCCAACCGCGGCCAGATGGCGCGCTTTGATCAGATCGCAGCATCGGAAGACGAGGGAAAAGAGGAAGGGGGAAGAGGGGAGGGCGGCGATACAGGGGCAGGGGGCGAAGACGTGGGAAAGAGGGAAATACGGAGGAGTAGTCCCCAGCCAGCAAGCAGGCAAGCATGTCTTGTCGGTTGACACCGCGGCCGTCGCTATGATGGCCGTGTTACGCTGATGACACGGTAGTGATGAGGACGGCGTTGTTCGTGGCGTTGGTTCGCTGACTTTATGTAGGCTCGCTCGTCATCGACGACAGCCTTTGTCGCTTGCTCGGTTGACTGGTTGGGCGATTTGTAAGTTGGCGATCGCTCGGTCGCTAGCTGCCTGTCGGTTTGGCTCGGTCGTCTGCGAAAGCCACTGGCTGGTGCGGCGGTCGTGGCGCGCCGTTGGCCGTCTCAGTTACCGACGCGACGTGAACGTCATGCCACCGGAGACTATGGGGTCACGCGTACAGATAGAGAGTGGGTAGAGGGGAATAAGAGAAGACTAAGAAGATAGATGGATGGAAGGAGAGAGAACGATGGACGGAGAGAGAGAGAGCGCGCGAGAGAGATAATGGACATCAGTAGAACGAGGCAGAGGGGACATAGACATCGGTAGAACGAGGCAGAGGGGAAAGGGGAAGACATTGTCAGACGTATGGGTCGATAGAGGGAATGCAGGAGAGATAGAGAGAGACGGGTAGACAGAATGAATGGGAATTAATTGTTAGAGAAAGCGGTTGCTAAATGGAAAAAGTGGCAGCCAATGAGAGATCTATGGAGAAGTCGTCAGAATCGAAGGATTAAACGCGCCAGAGAGAAGGATAAAGAGAGAAAAGATCAATAGAGATCAGAAAGACGAAAATACTACCTCTGGACGTCAGCACATTTACACACCGGTCACCCTAGCAATAGGGACCAAACTGTTGTTAGAGTGCGACAAAAACAATTATTAATATTAATTATTGGTATTATTGCTGCTCTTGTGGTCATTGACGTAAAAACTGTACTAATCGCGCAGAATCATACGACGGCATGACTCGCTGTACTGTCTCCTGCACGTTTTCGGCTGCTTGCACGTGGCGGTTTCATCCACTGCATTGATTCTTTTTCTAAGCTAAAAACAAGCCTTGAACCCGTAGCTTCTGTAGCAGCAGCAGCAACGCCGCAACAGCAACAGCATTACAAACAAGCGATGAAGGAGAATGGAAAACAAGCACAGCCGCAAATTAAATCCTCCCATCGTACGAATAGAATAATACATGTGATATGCAAGTATATATGCATGCAGAGGCAAGTAAGTATACGTGTTTGCTCGCGTATGTATATATATATATATATATATATATATATATATATATATATATATATGAAGAATAATAGCTCTCTACTAAAACTATCAGCTAGGTTGTTGATTCTGTTGAGATTACTAACTATAGATTACACGTATTTTTCGGCCGTTCCAAATTAAGCTATTTATGCTGTGCGTATGTCGGCGTGTCGATGTTGCTACTTTGACGCTATCAGACCGTCTAATCTATTTTTATGCAGCGTTTGCACCCACGATCAATATATTTGATATCCATCTAGCAAGGGATTAGAAGGATTTTGGGTTCAGAAAATTACGACATGTTTACCAATTATCTGAGCCAAACTGGCTGGTCGGAGGTCTTGCATTTTTGTAATGTGAATGCGACATCAAATTGTTTTCACAATAAATTGTTCAGTTTCTACGAGCAGGCGTTCTCTACAATAGCCGTTCGTGGACCAAAATGACTTTCGACTCCAAAAAAAGGTGGCGTTTCTCTGAACTGCATCAGTTCTAGAAGGATCTTGAAAACGCTAGTCTAGGAGATATTATTCCACCAACGATAACGCTGGCTGAGCAGAAGGATGCTTATTGCAGCATTTTGAGACAGCTAATGCTCTTATATGCCTAAGCATACTTAAAAAAGTTCGCCTTGGTAAAGCATATCTCGCCATGGCTGTGAATACCAGAAAGCCATTCGACTTTGTTGATGGCGAAGGAGCGCTGGGCGGCACTAGTGATCCTTCGACTGTATGGGCTTCAAATTGCCCTCCTCATCACGGTGTACAGTGCCTTAGCTGAGACCCACCTGTGTTATTGCACCATAGTGTAGGGCGGAACGTGCACGCATGTCATCAGCGCACCACATACACTAGTGGCAAAGGCTAAAGCTGCTCACGTAAGCTACTAACGCCTACTTGCGTAACGTTTGGTCTTAACCCCTGAACATCTGTCAGCCCGTTTTCTGGCTTTAGCGTAGCTGTTTAACCGTCAAACAGCGTATTTGCTTTAGGACCGCAGTTTTCGCATCTAAAATGTTGCGTGGTCTCGCTCGACCCAATGAGACCATATTCTAAGTGACCACTACGACCACTGTCAGTCTACGACATGAGAAACCCACTACCTCTAGTCTATACCAGACGTTTTCTGCGAAACGCTCCCAACGGTTACGGCCTCACTGACCGGAGTTCTCTCTCAAAAGGCAATCGCTGCGCGTTCTATGCCCACCTCCTTCCAGCAGAAGCTGCATGTCTTTATCGCATCTCCGTAGGTGTCGTGGCGTCTCTACGTTTGTTATGAGATCAGGATCTCCTGATTTCCTTCCCGTTGTAGCATATTCAACTGTTTCGTGTGCTTTGCATGCTACTCACGGTGTGTGCTGAGCCAGTTACTTCGAATCATTTGATCTAATTATTCTTATGTATATGCCCGAGATAGCCAATGTGGCAGTCAGTTAACCACTCATTTGTTTGGCGAACAGCTCGCGTTAGCCCGCGAATGTGAGCAATTCATTTCTCTTGTTCGACCCTGTATTTACATAAGCGACAATTATATATGTATTGCATATATTACCATTACCTCCATATATATATATATATATATATATATATTCTTTCTAGATGAAAATCAAGTGAGTAAATGAGCGAGACACAATGACTGACAGAAGATATGAAGAGAGATTTTTAGAGAGGGCGGATGAATGCTCGTCGGGTGCTCTCCAGGTCACAGTCTCCGAATGGTCCCTCGAGTCAGAGCACTGTACATAGCAGCAGCAGCAGCAGCGGCAGCACTAACGGCGACCACAGCGGCCAAAGGCGACCCCACAGGTGAAGGCCATTTGACGTCGAATATGGTGAATGGCCAGACTACATAACGTTAATTGGGGTAAACAGCGTCCAGACACCACAAACGCTGCTGTCATGAGGTCTCTTTATCTATGCAGCCCTGACCGGACACCGACAACGGACACAGCATCGTTCGCTGTTGTACGTTGGCAAGAGATGAAGTGTACGAATAAATACGTACATCTATCTGGTTGTTTGCCGGGGCGATGTAAGACGCAAAAGGCGGCGCTGACGTTATCACATGTTGTGACGTTAGAGCGATTCTCGCGTCTACTTCAAGCCTTCCACTAATCAAGCGTCAGTGTTTTGCCGACGTCAAGATTTTTTTTGCTAATTAGTCAGTATAGTACATACATCGTGAATATATGTGCGACGATCTTAATGTTCCTATAGGGCCATCTTCCGATATTAGCAATTCGACTGCAGTCGACGAGGCAGAAACGCCCAAAGTTTTCCTTTCTCGCTCCCTTAAGCTAGATACGGTTTACTTCACGCTATGTGTTGATTAAGTGCACCGCTGAGTAAGTGAAAATACTTCCCCTTTTACATTGATAAGTTGTAGAGTAAGGCAAGTCAGAAAGAAAACGAACTGTTTTGGTTTCTGCTAAATGCATTCGGTGTATAATGCATTACGACAAACGATAAGCGACCAAGCGACGATGTTATAGTTCAAGGACGAGACAAGCTTATATTGTGCCGTCGAGATACATACATTGCGTATTCTGGGTTAATGTGTAAGGCCATCCAGCTCCAGATCAGTGGGTAACGTAATAAAATAAGCGGCTGATTCTCTACGACTATATCCGTATCTCCAGTACAGCTGGCTCTGCAATTGCGGTATGTTTTTCTATTTGAATGTCGAAATAACCAGCCAACGCCATTTTATATTAGATGTTAGAGTACAGCCTAGCTGTTTAAATATAGTAGCAGTTTTACTGTTTGTTCCAGTTACACCCTCGACTACTAAATAAAAAATTCTTGCGGCGCCGAAGTAATACGTAACGAAACCAAGGAGCCTGTCATACAAAAGCCTTATATTCAAACGCCATGACAATATTTGTCGGTGGTAAATCCTGGTCTTTAATTACTAATATTTGCAATTCGAAATTGATTAGTAAATTAAATACAATGAACTTGGTGTTCCTTTGAGTATTACAGATCTGTTGCACTACCCTGTTCGAAGGTAGCCAATATTGCTAATTAGGACATAGTGTAGCCATATCAGATAATGGTTATGCCTAAAAAATGATTGCACTCAGGTTATGCTTGTTGATTTTCTGCAATAAAATTGCTTCTGTATAGTTTTTTGTAATAAAATATTCTCCCATATAGCTAATAATATTCACCTTGAAGTTCCCTTTATGGGCGGAACATCTCTATTTTTCGAAACCTCGAAGCAACAGAGGCCGAAGCGCAGCAGCTACTAAAAGATACTTGATCAAGCAGTTGTAAATTCACAAATCCGCCCGCCTGTTGTTATGAGGCCCCGTTCGTTGCGATTTTCTGGCAATGCTAGCTAAGCAGACGCAGCTTTGCCTTCGGCAGTTTCTCGACGGAGATCCAAAACTAGAGAAAACGAGTAATCTCACCAGAACTGCAAGGTGAATAAACGCTAACTACATACTGTATTGCTTGTCTACGCCAATCGAGGAATTTCTGGCTCTGCGAGCATCGTGCCTTTCTGGAACAGCTGACAGCTGCGCCCCGTCAAGACAGCCCACTTCTGATTCATCAACCTCGACTCTTCCGGCCATGTGATGTTTACGAATTCTCAGTTGACAGACCGCACCATTAGGTCGAATAGGATAACACTGAACTACAATAGGTCGACAAGTGTGAGTGTTTGAGTGAAACACCGTTAACACGACAATTGTACGTGTTACGCTTATCGAGGACCATCATGACGTGTTTATCTTAACAAACGTCAGACAAATATATTACTAACGGCGAAAGCCTTGGGAGGTACTCGAAGGTAACTGATTGATTCCAAACGCAGATTTATTAAGGTCATTAGCTTGCGGCATTTCAAATTGTGTCCCAACGCTTTGACGTCCTCGCTTGACGGCGAGCAGTAATTGGGGTAGGACCGTTGTAGTTTGAGCATTTCTATTCTAATCTCGTGCTTATATCGGAAAATCAGGTAAGGCAACTTTCGCCTTATGCAGAATCATGTAAAGTACAGCCAACGCTTTAGAAGCTGAAGACAGACTAAATTTTCGATCCGCTGGATTGGATCCGATTGTTGCTGCTATACATATCGAAATGAGCGGGCTGCGACCGATTTGACTCCGTAGGCATATTCTTGTTTGCCGTACTTTTCGGTGACATGCACACTGGTGGAGGGTTGCACAGATTTCTTTTAAATTCAACCCCACTAACAGCTTGCTATAGCTGCTCGCAGGCCAGAATAAGCTCAAGTATAGTGAACGCAGGCGCGTGCCCCCACAACGAACTACGGCTCGACAATAAAGCACTAACTCATTTATGCGTTCTGAGCACGCAAGATCTCCTGAAGGAGGGTCAACTTAACCAGTCGTTTAAACAATTTCTGTAGAGACTGTGCTTCGCGAAGCACAGAGACACGATGACATATTTACAATGTATTGTTAGATATAACGCTAGTTGCTCATTTGGCTCGGATGCAAATTTTAAGGGAGAGCTTTCTGTTTTTGAAGGAATATATCACTGGCAGCTTATTAAGGCAAATACCACGACAATGATAGCGCAAATTTGATTTCATTCCCAACAAACAAGGATTTAATTCTGTTTTCATGTTTGTAGAGCTTTGTCTCGTAGTAGTAGTAGTAGCAGTAGAGCGTTCTTAAATGTTTTTTTTTTAATCGTTTAGATTTATTCTTATCAAATTGTGTCCCATTGATACCACATGATAGCATGTATGGTGCGCAGTGATTATGTGTAATCGCATTTGTACAGCCCGATGTAAGTTGAAACACGATACAGAACAAGCCCGAGCAGGTCTGCGCCATTAGGCAAACTGGGCATTACTAAATCACTAAGATAGAAGATATTTTGCGACAGCCCGCACTGTTAGTACGCCACAGAGTAGCTGCGAAGCTTTGGCAGTGCTAGTGTTGCCACGTTGTAACCTATGCGCGAACTAAAAGATGAAAACGCCAGTAGAATCGCTTGTAGAAGTGCGCATGCAGAACTTAACGCGACGCAAAGCGAATCGTCGAATTAGTTACGTGGGTACGGTTGTGCATCATTTCGTTATTAGGGCTACTGAGCATGATTTGTCGTAGGTAAGGATAATGGCCATTGCAATTAGACCAACGCTCTGCGGCGCTCTGACCTTGATGGCCCACGAGGCGACTCGGTTATGGAGCAAATGATAAGGTGAACGAACACGTGCCGAATCTCTACGGAGTCGACCAACTAAATTACCGTAGACAATTCTATGTCGACTTGTTGTATGGTGTAACACAACACCTAATGAACAATGACCAACGACAAGCCGCTCTGTCAATTGCTGTCAATATCCGTTTGTGGGCAGATTGCTGGCGATTCCAATCAAAGCAGTCTTCCTACTCCTTCTGATCTCAGCTCTCCTCTCCGAGCTTCTATGTTCAAGTTGGTGTTCACGAAAAGAAACACAAGTTCGTTCCAGAAGGCGTGCTTTTGCCTCAACGTTAGTATATCTGCGATACGTGGGCTGTGCTCTTTCGCCATCACGACTGCGAAGTGAAATGCTACCACCATCAGCGCAGTGAAATGCGACTTCGATGGCTGCTGGATGCGTTACGTAACCCAGCAATGCTGGCAAACGCCTATCGTCGACGGGTAAATCGATCCAGTCGTAAGACAGCAATGGTAACAACAACCGCAACAACAACAACAACAACAATAACAACAACAACAACCACAACAACAACAACAACGCCGCAATAACAAAGTTAACAGCATCAAGACGACGACAATAGACATTGCAGGCACAACAATCACAGCAACAATTGCAACAATAACAATAACAACAACCACAGCAACAAGAAACAGTGTCAGCCCGCTGGTGCCGCGTCGGCCGAACTCCAGAATTGTGTTGCATATTTCATCGACATTACGAAGGCCGTCGACGCCTTAACCGGGCCAAGTGTATATTTAATACGCAGCAGCAATAGCCACTGCAGAAATTACAGCAGCAGCGGCGGCGGCGTCGATACCAAAGACAGAGAAAGCGACGACAATCAGGACAGAAATATTTAATATATATAATAAAATATATAAAAATCAGTAGCCGAAGCAGCAACGACAACAACAGCGGCAGCAGCAGCAACAGCGCTGGCAGAAATAGCGGCTACTTCGGACTAACCGCATTCCGTCGTACACCACCGTCCTGTGACTGTATGTACAATCAGTCAGTGTATCGATCGGTTCGTGTAACGATATCTTCTCGTTGGGCGCGGATAATAGATAGATAGATATGTATCGATGAATGGTATTTATTATGCGCGCGGAAAATACCGCTGCCGCGCCACGCTGTAGAGTGTAGACGGGCAAACGCATCCATGACAGCATTAGTCGACATTGGCTGCTTATACATACATGCATACATACATGCACACGGATCAGTCTCCAGCAGAAGCCGGCTCGTCAAGAGAGAGAGAGAGGGAGGGGGGAGAGAGGGAGGGGGGAGGGAGAGGGAGAGAGCGAGGGGAAGAAGGTCAAATAGCAAGGCCAGATGAAGACTCGAAGAAACGAAAGCGGGAGGCACGTAGATTTCTCCCCCAGAACCCCAGACAGCCACACACCGGCTTTACGAGCTCGTCCTCAAGTTGAAAAATGTAGAACAAAAAGCTGACCACAACGACGACGACGACAGCAGCAACAACAACAACAGCAATAACAACAACAACAACAACAAACATAGCAACAAGAACAACAATCATCGAAAGTGGCCACGCCAATTCCCGCTGCGCTGCCAGTCACACATGAAACCGATGAAGAAAAACAGCTATTCAGGTCAACGCCTGCTACAGAAAATCAACCACTGCAGGATATGCAGATATATATATATATATATATATATATATATTTATATATGGTAAACTTATATATATATATTTATAAATATATAGCTAGATGTTTGGTATTAGCAACAAATGGCGGGTTCTAGTCAGTGCTGCGGCCTTTTCTACGGTCGTCCTGTGGCACAGTTAAGTGACCCACTGTTTCGCTGGCCGCATTCGCTATCGTTGGATAGTAATGTCAATTTCAGTCAACGTTGCGGCTTTCGTCGCAAAGTCGCAATTGTTGCTCTAGCTGTGCTTGTTGTCACTGTTGCGGACTGTGTTGGGATTCTTGCGAGGGTGGTGTGTCTTTGCTGTCACGCTGTAATAGATATTTAAATCAACTCCTAAATCGACGTTGTCATCATAGCCGACGTCGACATGACCTGCTAACTACTTTCTACGCCGTATGCTGCGTGGAACATATTTGTGAGGACCAATGTCATTACGTGTAACCCTTAAGCTATCGATTCTGTTCTCATTATGTTTAACTCGTATGCTTTTTATGCTCGTAACTTGCATGCTAACGAATCTGCATGAACTACACGATGCAGCAAGTCGACGTCTGTATGCGGTATTAGATAGCGTCGCATTGTCAAAGAAAAATCTTTAGGGGCTTTGCTAGTGCTTTTGTTCTTTTCTTACAGTGAACATTGTTGCAATATAAATGCAGTTCTTGCCTATTCTGTGAGGTTGATCTATTCACATGTAGATCCAGACCTCATTACCTATTGTCTGTTTACTTTATCTTAATATATATATATATATATATATATATATCTATATGTATATATATGTATGTATATATATATATATATATATGTATATATATATATATATATATATATATATATATATATATATATATATATATATATGTATATATATATCACGTGGTTTCATATGTGCCCTTAACTTTCATATTTTCGTTACAATTTTTATATTACTTATTACAAACTTACTTACAAACAAACCTTCTCTATACGAGTCCCGCTAAGAATACGCAACGTTTTATCTACAGTAATGATATATATATATATATATATATATATTTACTTGTGTAAGTGCACATACACAGTATATGGGGTGTCCAAACTCATTTTGGTCAGACTTAATGAGTTTGTAGATTTCGTTAAAATATGCATGTTTTTGCCAATGGAATGAGGGCGAAAATGTCTTGTCTAGGAGCAACATAACTTTAGCTTTCACGACGTGGTTGGCCGTACATTACCTAACAAAATTAGCGGTTGCAAGATAATGCGTTGCTCAATGGAGAAATGCTGGCGTGCGGTCCGTACGCCCGCTAACATACGCGCCTCTGTTAACATTAGCGAAAATGGCTTACGAAATCACATCACGAGATGAACCACCAACGATTAGGTATCAAAATGATCCTCATAAAATGCGCGGTTTAAATGCGTTTGTTTAACAGAAGTAACGGTCGAGCGTTTACGTATTGTACACAAAGAAGAAAACACGAGGAATTGCAGGATCTTGATATTTGCAAAGTGTTCTCAACAAAACTATTCTGTTTTCGTTAGCGACGTTGGATGTCTTCCAAACGAAGCAACATTTTCTTCTGAACGCGCTGGTATGTCCAGTTTCGACGGCTCCTTCTCTTGCAACTGCACATAATGTCTGCCCAAAACAAGAAAAAAATAGTAATTCCACTCATACTGGCCGCACCATTAGTGTGGGCACCTTGAATGTTTCACTTAAATTGAGTATATAATATAAACATTATGTACAATATTGGCTGCATAACTCTTTATCTGAATTGACTCTGTTCAAAAAGCAAAGTACTGTAACAATTTTAGCTGCGGAGCTGCGCATTTACAGCATGATCACGAATAAACACCTTGAAGACAGCGAGAAACACACACTTTGCGCAACTCGTGCTTTTGTGAAATCTCGGTGTGGTTAAACATTTCATGTGGAGTAAAAATTGTAAACGTTGTAAATAATCCATATTTGCACACCAAGCATTTAATTCACTTTGCTTTGTTGTGTATATAGCTTGCTTCTGTTCGTTTCAAGTTATATCAGAAAAAGACAAATTTAATTTGTGGTAGGTTACCTAACCCCGTCCCATAGCAGTTGCCATTTTACACAATAATAGTGGGCAATTACAGGAATAATGGGAAGAGCGTTTCTGAAGTTAAGTTTTTGGAGGTTAAACTGTTAAAATGCATTAGCTCGACCTGTAATGCGTTTGATTTGTCGTCGAGCCGAAATGCCCCATATGCGTTCCCCAGAGCGGAAGTTGTTGTTGCTGCTACCGTATCCGCGGTGTCACCGATTCCAGCCACCGATTGCATGACATTAACTGTTTATCGATCGTAATTCAACGCAAAATCTACAGATCTTAAGAAATCGCGAACACCGAAAAGGGGGTCATGTCGCCTCATCTTACTGCCTGAATTGTCTGTCTGTCTGCAGTGCTCCCCGCTAGGAACTTGTTGGCTACGGCAGCGACACTCAGGTGTCCTGGAGCGAAACCTTTCGACAACGAGGCCGCATTCGTGGCGGCAAAAACCGGATTAACTTACCTTGTGAGAGAGAGAGAGATTGAGTTGACTGTCCGACGTGTGCAGTGTTACTCGGAGACGGCAGAGAAGAATACGTGGCAAATACGTGTCGGCACAAGTTGTCTGCTGACTTCAATTGTTGTCGTAAACCTTTTTCAACGTCCACTACAAGACGTCAAACGCCGGGCTGGCTTGCCTTGATGTTCTTCGTTCTTCTTCTTCTGCAGCGATCGTCTAACGATAACCACAAACTATCAATGAACTGAAGAACGAATGACTACAACAACTACGATCAGCCTTAACCACCGGCCCGCACTTCACTGACACGTTGGGGCATGCATGCACCACCTAACTATTCGCCTAACTATCGCCGACTAATTAACTAAGTAGCTAACTGGCTTAGCGCCGCGCGTCGTGAGAGCCTTTTTTCGTCGACGGCCTGTTTCGTTTGGACGCGACCAAGTGTTGGCATGCGCGTCCAGCCGACGTCGTTCAGCTGCGTCGTGTGCACTAAACGAAACGAAGCGCTGACTGAGCCGAGTGTAGTTAGCCGAAACTGCACGGACGGCTCAGCCGCAGTAGCCGCAGCAGCAACCAGTTCAAGTAGTGGCTGGTGCTACTGGTGGAGGTGGTGGGAGCTGTGCTAGTGGTGGTGGTTCTGGTGGTTCTGGTAAGAGTCGATGTTGTGATGTGCTGGCCCGACGACGATTCGAATCTATCTATGTGATTTGGGTCGTGTGCTTCGCCGGTACCCCTGCTACTACCGATGCCGTCGCCGCCACCACCGCTGCCTGCTGACGTTGTTGTTGCTTTTCTTGTTGTTGTTGCGGCTCTTGTTGCTGTTGTTGTTGTTGTTGTCGTCGTTTTTCTTGTTGTTGTTGTTGTTGTTGCCGCTGTTGCTATGTCGCTGTCCCTGGGGGAAGAAGAAAGAGGGGACGAGGAAGAAGAGACGGCGCCGGCGATATGGGCCGATTTCGGTACAGTAGTTCGAAGACGAATGCACGGTCGAACAGATTCGTCGTCGTCGTTGTCGTCGTCGTCGTCGTCGACCGGCGGTAGCAGCAACGAGTGTCTGTTGGACGTCTACGATCGCTGCTGCTGCTGCTGCACAGTGTCTGAGCGTTGTGTCCTCTCGTCAGCGTCGATGCTGTCTTTCTAGCCGCTGTCATTGTCGTTGTTCCTTTTCTTGACGCAGTTGTTGCTGCTGCTGCTGCTGCCTGATGCCGATGATGTTGTTGTTGCTATTGCTGCTGCTGCTGTTATCGCTGGTACTGTCTGCGGCGGCGGCGGCGGCGGTGGCGGTAGGCGTCTTCTGTTAGGGTCTCGCCACGTCCGTTGTTGATTTCTGCCGTCGTCGGTCCGCCTGGTCGTCTGGGAACCAATGAGACAGCGAACCCAAATATCGCGGGCGGGGGCGGGAAGTCGGGGGCGGGAAGTCGGGCGAGCGGACGAATCAACCAAGTTCTATCCAGGTAACCAGTCAACGCACAATCTTCAGACTGCTTGCTGGCCGTCAACGCAGCGGTGAGGACAGTAGCGGCCGCGGCTGTCACAACTTCAGCGGCGGCTGTTGGGTTCCAGCCGGTGAGGTGCGGGCTGATGTCGTCGAGGTGGATGGAGGTAGTGGTGACGGTGGAGGTAGAAGAGATGGTGGTGGAGGTGAAGGTAGTGGTGGCGATGGTGGTGGCGGAGGCTGTTCTCGGTGGCAGATTCCGATCACTTGCTCGTGAGCTTCAGAAGCCGTCTGCCAACGGTGCCCCAACGGGTGATCGGGCGGTAGCGGCGGCAGCAGCAGCAGCAGTAGCAAATGCCTGCCGCTGAACCGAACACCGGTGCCAATTCTGCCGTTTCCACAGCCTCCATTGGTGGTGGTGGTGGTGGTGGTGAGGATGCTACTGCAGTGGCTTCTTCTTTTTCTTGTTCTTGTTTTTCTTCTTATTCTTCTTCTTCTTCTGTATTCCTCTCCACTGTACTGGTAGCAGCAGGGTACAGCAGGGCTAGTAGTCTAGCAGCAGAAGACATGGACGCATCATCACAGCAGCGCCCTCCGCCGCGGCAATGCCCGTCTTTGTTACCACCGTCCGCCGCGTCCGTTTATCGCCACCATCGCAGTTACCACCGCAGTTGCTCCACTGGAACGCTGCTACAATAAGAACAACGTAAACGACGACGACGACGACATGAGTGCTGATGAGGGTGGCGCAGGTGATGACCATGCTGATGAACAATCTTCAGAACCTCGCCACCGCCGCCAGAAGATCTGGTCGATTGACGTCGCACAAGCTGACCAGCTGATCAGTTGCCTGCTTAGACACAGGCAAGCGGGTGGGCGGTTGGTTGGTTGGTTGATTGGTCGGTTGGTCGGTCGTTGTTGGCACAAGATCGAGTCCGGTCCAGCAATCTTTGCTGGGCTGCTGAAATGCCTACTGTCGCGCGCCTTGACGATCCTCGCCGGTGTTCGTTTGATTCACCTGTACATCACGAGCCCGTCGCGGCGAGCTACGGGAAGATTGAACGCGGTAATGGTGATGATGATGATGATAATAATCATGATAAAAAACAACGACAGCAACAACAACAACAACAGACTTAGATGATGAACAGAACGAAACAGAAGTCAACGAGTTAGACTATAGGCTCCCGGATACCGCCGGCCATTCTTCTGATTCGACCGTCATCAACCCCCCGACGTCGTCGCGGTGGTGAATCGGCACCCCCGAGCACCGCGCGACATCATTCCTACTGTGTTGCTGGTACTGCCGCACCTCTATCGGCTCAAGGTACCGGCGACAAACCAGTTCTCAGAAGCACACGACGAGTAAAGAAGCACCAACCAGACAGCCTCAAGGGTCTGCACAGTGCGCAATCACGGCACCTCGTTTACTCGAACTGCTCGCGCGGCTTCTTGGCGGCTTCAATCGAGCCTTGCGCAAACGCCGAATGTCGCACGCGCCAGCTCGAGACACCCCCGAGAAGCGGCGGGGTGGCGCGATGCTCCTCGTCCCCTTCCGACCGCTTGTCTTGGTCGTTCGAAACCTGCGACACCTGAGGACGACCACGACGACACTCGACGGGACAGAGCAGGACAGGTGCATGATCGCTGATGAAGATGACAGTCCGAAATCGGGTCGAGATTGTACGCCGAAGCCGGGGGAGAGGGGGGAGGGGTGGGGTTGAATGGCGGTATCCTCACAGCTTAGCGAATCGTCACGATTTAGCTCAGCTTGTCACTCTCTCGATCTTTCTTTCACTCTTCATCAGTTTTCAGCTTGAAGTAAACAGGTGTATTAGCTATTAGTTCATCTCTCTTAGTTCATGTCGTCTTAAAGTAAACAACCTGTTGGGTTTTGCTTTTCGAGCGGTTGTCAGAACAGCAGAGGTATTTCCACAACGAGCTTCCGTTAAGTAACTCTGAACTTAGAAAGAGTAAAAACGTTTGTCTGTTGCCTCCAACGGACAAGGAAAGTTCGAACCCGTAACCTTGTCAACACATTGTCAAAAACAATATTGTTTACTTTTTCGAGACTTTTGGACAGTTCGACTAGCTTTGGGATTCATTAGCAGCAGCAGAAGCAGCGGCGCCGCCTTTCTTCCTTGTTGTGAGTTATTCACAAGGACGACCATAAAAGAAGATATTAACCGTATGCCTACAAAATGAGCAAATGTTGTAACGTACGCATTTGGAGCGATACATCCGCTCGGTGTGATGCTAGCGCTGCGCTTACGCAACCGCGCAGCCATTACGGTAATTAGAGATTGAATTCATTGAGTATCTCGTATGACCATGAGACACACGATTCTCAATGCACGTCAAGAGCGTCAGGTGCATTTAAATGGAACAACGTCGGTGTAACGGCGCTTCGACGCGTTCTAAACTATTTCAATGTCGACAGGCCCGGCAAAACAATGCGGAACTTGACGATCGTCGAAACGAGCTGAACGCGGCCGGTCTCCGAACTATACGTATAGCGCAGAACGGAGGCTTACGGTTTGAATGGATTCTTATTGAAAAGCAGGAACTGCGCATTGCGCGCAAGTATGTGTGCGCGTGTATTGATTGATTCATTGACATGTATACCTAAGTACTCATGTCACGTTTGTTTTATATCAGGGCGCGTGAAGCGGCATCATATATGTTATCTAAGTATCCACACCATTGGACCTAAAGCTAAGGCGTTCGACAAATCAGTTTGTCCGCAAATGCCATTTTTAGTCCCAGTCTCACTTCGTCTCCCGATATCTTCGCTCTTGCCTACTGCTGACGATTGTATCCAATCTCCCTAGCTGAGACTTTAACTAGGTGATCCCACTTTGTTTTCACTCTTAGCGCCGTCTTCGACATCTGGATCTGTTTAACCCATCCGTCAACTGCGACATTCCTAATACTAATATACTAAACATTAGCGTACTTTGTACGTTCCTTTGTATACATTTTGATATTACCCCCCCCCCCCCCCCCCGCCCGCCCTTCAATGAGTAATCTGGCAAAACTAAAGCTGTAACCCAAAGCAGATATGATTATTTTTGTTTATGTACCCCAAAATCCTGCGCTGTGAGCCAATCTGGTATTTACTGATGTCAATCTAATAGTACATACATGGCCTTCCATATATTTCGTGGCATTATGTACTTTTATTTTACCCCCAGAGATCTTTCGTTACACCTTACTGCGTTTTTTCTCTCTTTTTTGGCCTTCTTCTTTCGTCCTATCTCTTTTTCCTCTATTTAGCCGGTTAGCTTTATTTGCTTCCATTGTTGCCGTCGTTGCTGCTGTTCTTGCAAGGTGCAGTAAGGGCAGCCCTTCAATGCCACCACCAAATTCTTGTACTGGCTGAGAAACTCCAATTCTCTACCCTGTAATTGTAGCTGTTTTTTCCGCGCTCCCACCCTATTTAGTACTATAATTATAAGTAGACGTGCCTAAGATATGTACATATGCGAGCATTTACATGTATAACCCCACGTGTATACGTGCATATATGCAAGTGTCCATGACTCTGCAATGGCTATGGCAAGACAACGCGCCACTTTCACCATTTATAGTGGCTGATTGCTAAGTGACATTCTATCACGGTGGTTACCAGCATAGCCGGAATCGTAGACAGGAAAGTCGTAAACAATAAGATGACAATAGAACAAAAGGCTATCCAGCTGTCAAAATCCGATTTAGATTACAGCATGAAACGACTTATATATATATATATATATATTACTATTAGACTATTTTAAGCCTCCCATTAGTTTCGTTCACTCAGTGATTAAGGGCATGGCAAAGGTTCGCGGCGTGACCGAGGATGCGACCGGAATCGGACAAAAAAACCACCACTCTATTGAGTCTGGTACGTCATCTGCTGGCTGCTATTAATCAGTTTCCTACGTCTAAATAAACTTTCGGGCTGAGTCCAATCAGCCAACATTTAACGTCCACGGTACTACTTTCCGCATTGCTTCATAGACGGACCCCCATAGAGACGGACCCCACCTATAGTGTCTGCTGCGGTCGCGAGGCGCGGGTAAATGCACCCAACACGCCACCAGGCTCGACAATATCCTACGTCTGTCTGGCAGTACTTTTGCGTGCCAAGACTGTGATATGAGACGGCGCTCTGGTGCAGTAACACATATATATATATATATATATATATATGGCAGCGTCGTTGTTTGCACTAGAATCGAATTTTCTACCTATTAACGTTAGCCGTGAAAGCTATGCAAAGTATGCTGCATCGCCGTCCGCTACGAAACCTTCTACAACTAACTACTCTGTACGCATTGTCGCATCAACTACCGAAGGTCATCCGACGAAGACTGCTACCCTTTGTCGCTTGCAGTCAAGTGTTTGGCGTGGCTTGTGTAACCAGCGCTATAGAACAACGGGTGCTTTTGACTTGACTTGACTGACTTGAATGAGCTACATAACCGACGTACGTGACATAAATCAGAACGAGAACCTATGTCACTTATCAGATGACTATTAATAATAATAATAATAATAATAATAATAATAATAGTAATAATAATATTAATAATAATAATAATTACAAAACTCTCTGTGACTGTCGGGACTGCTACACATGAAATTGATGACAGCAGATAACGCGGCAGTCGATCACACAATCAATGTGTGATAACAACAAACGAACTATCAAGTAGTAGTAGTGGTAGTAGGAATAGTGCATTTACGAATTAATCAAATAGTTTACCAATAGCAGTAACGGCAATGATATCACACATTACAGTAACTGCTATTGGCGACAAACGTATGATTTTAGCATGATAAACGTATTACTGAAATTATTCGTTTATTTTGTCTTATTAGTATTTGTTAGCCTGTGACACGCAAATTGCGTCCGACCTTTCATTGGCTCTTTGGCCACGTCTGCTCGATTTGCCCGACCATCGTGATGACGCTCTCACAGCGGTGACTGCGGCGAAACGCCGACTGACCCAGTTTACAGCTGAATGCGCATTTTCCTTTTTTCTTTTTTTCCTCTTTCTCTCTTTTTCCTGTCTCACCTTTTATCTTTTCTTCCACCTTCTCCTTCTCTTCCTCCCCTTCCCCCCCTCTCTCTCTCTCTCTCTCTCTCTATCTCGCTCTGCTTCCCGCCCCATCTCTCGCTTATCGCAACGTTGTTTTTACTTTTTTTCTTTACTTTCTTCACCAATTCGCCACGAACCGGTGTTCCACAATGACAGCACTGTCGTTGTTGCTATGTTTTCCCTACGTGATTACACTCATATATATATATATATATATATATATATATATATATATATATATATATGATATCAAACCAAGCTAACAAACGCGTATGTACATGCACGATGCTAGATGACGATAACGCCGACGGCGCTTGAACCGCAGAAACCCGCGGGTGACATTCTCCTTCATCGCTGCCACCATTAGCTAAGTCATTAACAACAACAACAACAACAACCGCAACAACAGCAGCGGCAGCAGCTTTGGGAGCAACAAAAACTTAACAACAATACGAGAAGCGGCTGTGACAACAACGGCCAGAAGTTGTCTCTATAGTGATTTTGTCGAGACGAGTACTGTTAGGTACGAAGAACGCAAGAGAGAGAGACACAGAGAGATAACGGAGGGGCAACAGAAAACGACAGGCCTTCGTACGAAACGTCTTGAGGTCAGGGACTTCATCGGACCGTCCTCGGTGCTACGCTCGATTCACAGTCGACAGTGACAGTAACAGCAGCAGCAGCAACTGCAGATGGATGTTTCAAATGGCTATGACGTAGACTAAATTATTGCATTAAGACTGCTGGCTACATTCGGAAAAAGTGAAAAGCGTTCCGCTTTTCACTCCACGCTTACGGAAACATAACGAGTTCCCTTCACAGTGCTCCACACAGTCGCAAAAGTGAACGATTTCCTACCATCTGGTCAGATTTGACATACGAGTATTACGGCTGCTTCCTTCGGTGCGGCGCACACTGAAGATGTCTAGCCAATCCTTATCTAGAGAAGTGAGATACCGCTTATGCGAAGATCAATGAGGGCTGGTACGCAACCGGAAACGCCAATCTGCCATCTGCCCATTAACGGATAAAAGCGATAGCTCTTACTGTTCTGGAAATATCAAAACGGCTAATGTGGAACTTTCGCGCCGCTTGACGGCCGTTATGACTTGCAGCTGTAAGAAAGTGAAATCCAGACGTTTCAGTGAGTGTTTGCGTCTTGAGCAAGAATCAGCGCTTGGAATTTTAATTTTCCACCATTTCCAAAACCGTACCTTGTTAGAAGGTGTATTGTATATTGTAATTGTCTAAGTGGCTCAGCAGTAGGGCCCCATTTTATCAAGAATCCATGGTTCCAACACCAGGCAAATCCATAGTTCCAACATCAGGTAAATATGTTCATAATATATATATATATATATTTTTTTTTAGACAACATATTTTTGGTGTTTGTACGCTGCCTTATATATATATATATATATATATATATATATATATAAACGGTAATTTTACATTTTTGCGTGTGTTAACTGATCAGTAATAAGATCATGGCTTATGTAGTGATACCTGCTTTATCTGCCGAACCGGCGCAGAATCCGAACCGATATCGCTCCAGTGCTCTTTGTGCACGAATTAGTGTTATACATCATGTGTGCACAAAAAGCCGCGATATTACAATGGCATACCTGTCATAATTTGCCGACAAAAAACGATCCTGGACAGAGGCGGCGTAATATAGTAATGATATAATACCAACAAGCCCTAGAAATTTGTCAAAACTGCCAGTGAATCGTCGGCTTATCGCGAAACGACAAGGTCGCACTCTACGCCCTTTGAGAGTACATCATGAAAATGATACAGGACTTCAAGGAGCTCAAAGGTGTACGCAGTTTATTGCACCACAACTGGCGGACGCCGAAGATTGCAACAAACGCAACAACGAGAGAATCCGCATTATGTAATTAATTCTCAGGATTCTGGTCGTTGTCTTGACAGAAACATTTTCCATCTAACATGTTGATGACCCTGGTTATTAAAAAAAAAACAAATCGATTAGTACTATTAAACGACGCACCGATGTTGGGACTGTAACAACATGGTTGTTTTTTGCTGCTTGTTCGGATTAATCCTGATAGAATGCGACACGGCTCCGAAATCACCTCCAAGCATGCGGCGTTCCCCTGCTCTGGTATGGTAGAGACTGGTTTGCGCTGAAGCAAGTTCCACTGAGAGTCCTTCCAACAATCGTCCTATGACCCAGCTGCAGCTGCTATTTACTCAATCACACGAGAACAGTGTTGACCTATAAACTTCACAAACTGTCTATTCCATCTGAAAATGACTGGGGCACTTTAAAAACCTTCACCTACGCAGATGCCGTACCTGACGAGACCCTCACTTCACGCGAGCTCGAAGACTCGATAGGCTGCGATTCTTTGCTGAGGCTCTTGATAAACAGTTTAGTATAGACAAAGTCAATAGTGCCCTCGTTCGCAGACGAAACATCAAGGATTGGGCCAGATTTGTAAGGAATAATTACCCCGGCAAGGACATCTCCTCGTGTCCATATGGCAGTTCTTTTCTAACGGATGCCTCTCTGAGGACACTCTGCCAGCCAAGTGAAACGAATACCTTCTCAAGGTAATATCAAACGGGGGGAAGACTTACCGGGCCCTTCCGCGTGGCGGTCGACATCAAAAAAGAGTCGGGTCTACAAACTACTCTCAAGCATACGCACGAGGCACATCACGGAGTTCTTGATAGCACGAGCGTTTTTTCCAGGTGAGCAGCATGGCTTCAGGACTGGGCGTTCTATTATCTCAGCCGCCTGTGACGTACTTTTTAGGCAGATCACAATCTCATTGAACCGGAAAAAAAAAACGTTTTTATTTATTGACTTAAAATCTGTCTTTGACTTTGCACCCCGTGATATTGCCTTAGATCAGTTGGGGCAGGCTAGAGTTCGAATGCTCACTCTTCTCGACGCACTTCTGCAGGCTAACCAGGTTATCCTCGACGAGGGAATGCGCAAGCAGGACACGTTTAATCAGACGACTGGGTATCCGCAAAGCGAAAATCTCAATCCATTGTTATTCGTAATGTTGCTCAGCGATCTGCCACACATCGTGACAAAGCAGCATCCAACAGTCATAATTCTGCTCCACGCATATAAGCTCGTTATGTTCAGCAGAATTCGCACTGATATCAAGATGCGTTTCGCACACTTAATGCATATTTCTCTTAGAATGGCTTCGTAGTTAATGTGTCAGAAACAAAAGCTGCATGTCGGCCGAGGTTCAGCGCGG
The DNA here is from genome assembly GCA_003439945.1 of Dermanyssus gallinae. Lineage (NCBI taxonomy): Eukaryota > Metazoa > Arthropoda > Arachnida > Mesostigmata > Dermanyssidae > Dermanyssus > Dermanyssus gallinae. Next base: position 313,217 of record QVRM01004404.1, on the reverse strand, counting down.
AAACGCTGCGGCTGTGGAAGGGTCTCTCCCATCAGCTGCAGGGCTTCCGGAGATCCCGTAGAAGCTGTTTTTATTCCCCATAATTGTTTGCTTATGACAATAAATATTATACATATTGTTAAAATTACTATCAGGTAAGAACCTGAGGAATTGGAGGCTTCGTATATCTATATCAAGGCTGTAAAGTTTTGGCATGGGGGGAGATTACGAGGACGCGGAGATAAACTGTGTGCAGCTCGTAGAAAGCTTTTGCTATCTCGGCGTAATTTTCTCATTTCGAGGAATAATTTTTTCACAACACGTAACTGAGCCTTGTAGAAAAGATTTTTCGCGGCAGCGGGTATCAGAAGTCCAACACAGCTGTTCGCTCACAATCACTCTCAATGTGGAATCCGCAGCTGCACACGGTATTCAAGTGACGTGGAAACATCTTAACTCTTCGCATTGATGGCAGTTTGATAGGGTGAAGCCAGTGTTCTTCAGGTGAGTACTTGGCCTTCCGTCACATTCGCGCAACAGTTTAGCATACTCCTACATGCTCGTGGGCTCAGTACAATTTATCGATAAACTCGTAGACCTCTTCAATTTACCACAAACAGCCTGGAATTCGTTTCCGTCTGGGTATTGAAAAAATGTCTCTAGTCTATGAATAATTGTATTTATCACCAGCTATGACCAATCAAGCCTAAAAGGAATCTCTCCGTCCATGTCGCCATTCGCTACAGTGTTCATGGATTTCATAATCTGTATGTCAGTCTGCTGGTTTTCAGGACCTCAGAAAGGACTGAAATCGTCGTTGTGGCGGCCCATGCCCCCTGTATCACGTTACCGACAGTACTGAATACATGTCGCTTTCTCAGCTCCAGCGAGAGTACTCATAAACCATTTTTACATTGTGTGTCATTCTAATATGTCCATACTAACATGCCTAATCAAGATGCATCTGTCCTAAATTAATTCAAAGACAAGCAATGAACACAAGTATTAACTGTATGCCAACCTGTTTGTGGAATGTATTCACCTGGTGCCGGGACCTCCGTGATCAAGAATACGGAGACTCTAGGAGGAGACCTTGCTATTGCACTTAGGGCTGAGACCTGCCACTCTCCCAACCTAAGAACGATGGGCCATGTATTTTTTGTACTTGAATTGTTTTTCTTCTCTTTTAGTAGTTCTTTTGCCATATTATTCGAACTATAAAAGATAGTCAGTGATAGTTTGCTTCATTAAGATTATAATATTATTATTATTATTAGACCCGGGAACATACGCAAGAGAAGTGACTTGATTCCCAACGATTTAGCTAAAAAGGCATTCAACAGATCATATTTGCTGTCTGTAGTAACAGGACGCGCAGAAGAACTCAATATAATTGTCAAACTAGCTGCGCCACAGCTCCGTTGACACTGGATGGGTCGCACAACACGCAGACTCGGGAAATTGAAGAAATATCCTGCACTGCTTTTCATTGTACGCGCCGTGGGCTAAACCAACACACGAAAAATGCTAGCACGAATAATAATAATAATAATAATACTAACAGTAAGCATAACATAACAATATCGTTGACGGCAAGCTAAAATGAGCGAACATGGATACACGATCTCGTCGCATTTAAGACTCGCATACTGTACTGCACGCACCGGTGAGCAAAAATTGGCGAAATAGACGAATACCATTGAGCAGTTCCCGAGCGTGTTGATCTCAGTTTGCTTACACTGTATTCAGCATTCCCAGCACACGCTGCCATACTAGGATATCGCCGTTTGGTATCGCGCGTAATCAGAGTGGGCCGCCAAGAGAGTGGTAGTCTCTGAATCCTGCCTGTAAAGTGATGAAAAGGACACCGAAAGGCAGGCAATTTCGTTTGTGGGAACCCGAACGCGTCCCGACATTAGCATATAGATCTAGCCGAACGTGCAGATAGCATGCGTCTCCGTTGACCTCCTCGGCGTCTTCCGAGTTCAGTGGGAGCTGCTGAGAAAGAGAGCGGAGAGGGCGAACGCCTTTTTACCTAGCGCGCTATCATATAGCATACAGTATTACACATACGTACATACGCAGCTACACGATGTGTGATAGAGGAGGGGCGTGAACGCATAGTTACACTGCAAGAATTCTGCCAGAAAGCACGGCGAATTGCGAGCTGGTCACCGTGAGATGAGCCGCTTCTTCTGAGCTTCTGCTTTGACCAGTCAATTTCATTTGCGTTGGCTACTCAATTGCGACTATCTGTCTGACCCTACCAGATGAGAGAGTGTCGTGCCATGATGGTCAAATCAAAGGGGCCCTTGAAATTTAGAATCATGTAAATGACAGCATTAATTACCATGTCTTTTAAGATATGATGTGCTAGCAATATATATATATATATATATATATATATATGTATATATATATATATATATATATATATATATATATATATATATATATATATATATATGTATATATATATATATATATATATATATATATATGAACTCGCATAGCAATCATAGCGATTATATTTACTCCAGAGATAATTTTATTTCTAATGAAATATAATATCGGTCATGTGGTTCCCTTTTTATTTTTTTAAGCTGTATACGGGACACCAATTTCTTAAGGCACAATTTCTTTCGCATAGGTCAGGCTCAACTACATTAATGCACCCTTCAGTATTGGTCTTCAGTTTGCTGCTGATCGTAGAATAATTAGCTCTAATCGTACTTAATATTAACAACACTTAACACTTTACTTTTTTAGAAGCTACGGAAAATAGACTAAATGCATTCTATCGTAATATCTCGAAGGCCAGCGAATGCCCCCGGTACGCAGGATTACCATTCCCGAATGCTTTATTCTCAAAAGCTCAATTGTCTTGCCGGCTGTGTAGCCTGTGACGCCATCTTGTTGGAACCAGGGTTTACTCACACCGATTCCTTCCACATTCGGTCATAGACAATTAAGGATTATGGTGCAATAATGCTCGCTACTCGCCGTGGAGTCAGCAAATAGGGTCCAGTGATTCCTTTGCACCAGACACCGCTCCAGACTGGCAATATGGCACATTCAACAGCTCTTCGTGGATTACGTGAGGGTACTCAGTTGCTCACAAGCGACAATTTAATATTATCGTACTTTCTTTTAGATAGAAGTGGACTTTGTCGAAAAGATCCTTTTTTCCAAAGTTCGTATCACGCTGCATCATTACGGAAGCCCAATTGACGAAACTTAGTCGCTCCTCAACCCCCGTAGACTTGAGCTCTTGCGTCAGCTGAACCTTCTATGGACACATCAAAATGTCCGACCTCAAAGTGCATCAGGTTTAAATTGCGCGAAAGACCCAGTTGTTGGGCACGTCATCGAGCCGTCGTTTCCGAACACTGTTCCACCTTGTCGGACACAGTAGCGATCTTTTTAGCTAAACGAGCGCTCCGTAGTCTCTTGTGGCTTGCCTGATCACGCGCTGAATCTGTTCCGTAAAACTCTAGCATAGGTTCACGAATGTTGATCTCGCAAGGCCGGTTATGTCGATGGCACGAAAACCTTGCCAGCTACTTTTTATGGAAACTCCTCACAATCTCTGCGCGTTCTTCAGTTGAGTAACGCTCTATCGTGGATTTGTCCATTACGGATGCAGTCCTGGCCTGCTCCCTTTGCGAAAAGAGCAGAGCTGAACAAGAAAACTTTGATAGAATGCCAGCTAGTTTCCCGTATATTGTGACTGATCGTCACTATGGCTACACAACATTGTTTTGAACAATGTTTCTCTACTCCCTAAGCGTGCGACACCGTATCCAGTTTTGTAAAAGTGGTCGATATTGCTTGTAGCTAAGACCGTATGCAATATCCACGGAGGAATGTGACAGGTAGTCTAGCCAAATAAATACTTAGTCGCCGTCACTTGCGAGCTTAATGAATCATATCGCCGTATCCGCTACTCTGCAAAAACTTTAGGAGCGATTATCTGCCGGTCAAGTGTGCATATAACATTATTAATTCAATTTCGTTTTTAGAAAACAGAGAGTATATCCTGACGAACACCGCTAAGAAAACAGACTTTATTTACATCATTCATTCGTGCTTTGCAAATTCTATGTACATTCGCTCTGAAACATTCAGTTATTTCCCTGTATATTGCAATAACGAATTTTCGTATTGTTTAGCGCTGCTGTGAGCCCCCACTGATAAACTACACACTACACTGGACCAACCTTACACAGATTTGTATGGATCCCGTTGCCTATATCACCCGTTTGTCTATAAATTGTACCGTCCAATCATGTTTGTTAGTCACTGTCTTGGAACAGTGGCCCAAGGTCGAATTCCTTACCTTTACTGTGGGTCTGTGGAAGCTTTTATACACCATGTGATAAATGCACTAGCATTCCCAGGAGCGTAACCTTAATCTTGTTTCGTTCTGGGTTCGTCCAACAGTTTGCTTATGTAGACATATTAGGTTGATGCAAAATGCCTTAGAAATGTTCTTAATTCTAGGAAAATGTAAAATTTCTTGCTAATTGTTGCCTAAAAGGTTTACAAGGGTATGCTGATTTATTTAATCCTAAGTATAGCATCCTTCCCTTTATATGGCATCTTGCCAACAACCAGCTAGCGTTCGATCCCTGTTTGATAAAAGTCTTGTTTTCCGGAGGCAAAGGATTGCACTTCAATTTGAACGTCGTCGAAAAACTTTAATTTTATCCGGCCAAAAGATTTTGCAAAGGCCAGAATAAGTGATAATCTGGGGCTTCAAGTACCGAAGACTACGTTGGTGCTCAATAAAATTCCAGCCCAAATCGGTTGACTAATCGTTGATTTGCTCAAGTTGCGGATACTTTTAAGTAGTTTTTTTCTTAAACCTCTTGGAGCTTTTGGCAGTAAAGATTTATGCTTTCTTTTTCTCTTTCTTCTCTTTTAATTTCAAGTCAACAATGTCTCTAATATTCCGCTAAGCACACAACATAACCTTATTTGTGTGAACATTTTACTTAGGTTGGCTTTGGGAGTTTCCTGTGCCCTCGAGCCGGTAATACATTCCCAAGCCGGTATTACATTCTCGGATACAAAAAGTACACCGAACCATTGTTCATCGTCCACGGTAAAATCCCCACTACAGAATTTGACAAACCATTTTGGGCAGGCTAGTTCATCGATTGAGTCTTCCGCGTAGATGGTTAAGATGTTTCAACAAGCTACACCAGCACCGACATTTTCTTAGAACTTGCACAGTGAAACACTTCGATTTTGCACGTTTTAACTTACTACTGTGTCACCTTCTCAGGAAGCAACAAAGCTAATGGTGTCAAAGCGGTACGTACCGGCTGATGCAGTAAATTGCAGTAATGAAAAAATGAAAAAAAATGCAGTAATGACTAAACGATCTATCACAAATGTATTCTTCCCATGATGTTGTTGCTTGGGGGCGCTGCAGGCCTCCGCAACGAGTGGATACCAAAACAGCAAGCACTTTGCATAAATTAAATTCTAAAAAGCTATCAAGTCACGCTATAGAAAGTAAAGGGGATGCGAAGACATAAACATTCGAACTGAAACCATGTGCTAAACTTCTCGTCCTGTCAGGGTGACTGACGCAACCTTGGAGCAATTATTCTGATAAAACTACGCTAGGAATTACTTGAGTGATTCTATACGCATGTCCATGGATATATACGAGGTGTGTTCAATCGTTATCGCGACTTTTGAATTTTCGCGGGTTACGTATATTCGAATTTCGATTTTTTTTGTGGCGTTATGTTGGTACTCACTTATGCCGACAAGCTCGGCCATTTTGAATGTTCACTTAATTGTTGACAGCTGCTTTGTTTGCACGTGTTTTGGATCGTCTTCGATTTTTATCTATTCAAAAAAATGGATCAAAGAACCTGTATCAAATTTTGTGTGAAAAACGAAATTAAGTGCGCGGATGCATTCCGAATGTTGACTGTGGCATACGGAGAAGCTACCTTGGACCGAAGCAACGTTTATCGGTGGTACAAAATGTTCTCAGAAGGCCGAGAAGATGTGAACGACGAAGAGCGTGTCGGACGCCCGAGCACTTCAACAACAGACGAAAAAATTAATGAATTGGAGAAAATGGTATTGGCCAATCGTCGAATCACCGTTAGAGAAGTTGCTGAGGACCTAAACATATCGATTGGCTCGTGCCATTCGATTTTTATCAATGATTTGGGCATGAGACGGGTCGCCGCGAAATTCGTACCAAAATTGCTCAATTGCGACCAAAAACAGCATCGCATGAACATTGCTAATGAGATGTTGGACTCTGTCCGCGACGACCCAAATTTGCTCCAGAGGGTCATAACTGGTGACGAATCGTGGGTTTATGGTTATGACGTGGAAACCAAAGCTCAATCATCTCAATGGAAGCTGCCGCACGAACCAAGACCGAAAAAAGCGCGCCAAGTTCGGTCGAATGTGAAAGTTTTGCTGACAGTTTTCTTCGATTGCAGGGGCGTGGTGCATCATGAGTTCTTGCCACAGGGTAGAACGGTCAATAAGGAATATTACCTGCAAGTTATGCGCAATTTGCGCGAAGCAATCCGCCAGAAACGCCCGGATTTGTGGAAGAACAAAAATTGGCTTTTGCACCACGATAACGCCCCTGCTCACACATCGTTGCTTGTGCGCGAGTTTTTGGCCAAAAACAACACACTAATGATGCCGCAGCCACCGTATTCCCCAGACCTGGCCCCCTGTGACTTTTTCTTGTTCCCTAAACTGAAGAGGCCCATGAAGGTTTTTTGAAGTGCTTCGAAGATTGGAAAAACCGTTGGCACAAGTGTATAATATCTCATGGGGATTACTTTGAAGGGGACAAAATAGATATTCATGAATAAATGAATAATTTTTGAAAAAACACAAAAGTCGCGATACGTTTTGAACACCATATGTATATATATTTATATATTTCGTTAGACCCGGTAATTGCAGACGACACATGCTCGTCTTTGACAGAGTCCGCTGAAGCCATATATCGTGTCAATATCTTTGTCTGGGTAATGAGCTGTGGCAGAGCAAAATTTTTTCGTGGTCCGGCAAGAATAGTGAGAGCTGCAAAATGTGACAGGTAACCGGCACAAGGAAGAATATTTAAGACTATCACCCGACTGTAGGGAAAACGCTGCATCTTTAGTTTGCGCTATTACTACTGGGAGCACTTAATGAACTACGCGTTCAATAATAATAATAATAATATTAATAGGTTATATATAGTTAGAATGTAGTGCAACGATTTGCGGTGAAATGTGTTGCATTGCACTATCTGGTGTAAGGAATGTTGAGCCTGGTGGCGTGGTGCATTCGCGTGCGCCTCACGGCCAGAGGAGACACAAGGTGCGCGGGTTCGATCCCCACCATTGCACATTTGTTTTTATCGGGTCTTACGAAGCAATGCGAAAGCAAACCCATGGACGTTATATGTTTTTTTTTTATGAGGAATATCTCAGACGTAGTAGCTCAGGGCTGTATAGGCGGCTCTTTAACATCCCTGCTAACGACAAATTTAGCGTAACAAAATAGGCAAAGTTTACATTGTTTGAAGACGATACCGCGACCGCGCTATACTTTGGGAATTCCCTACCTGATATAGAGGCCATAGTCCGCAAGGACCTTGAGAAGTTATCATAATGGTTCACGAGTAACGGTCTCTATATGAATTAGAGCAAAAGAGGTACACTGCAATTTTTCACTGCGGGGTTCCGTTACGATCAACCCCCTTCGACTCCATTGTAATGGCACAGCCCTCTCGCATCTAAAGAAATGCCAGCTAGCTTCTAGGCATAACATTAAACGAGAAGCTGACATTGGAAGCGCATATTACACGTATACGCAAAAAATATCTGGAATTAATGCAGCTCTATACAGAGCTCGACGAATTCTTCCCCAGAACTGCCTGATGGCGTTGTATTTACTATTGCCTACGTCTATAGTCACCTGGCTTACGCTATAGAAGTGCATGGGTTGACAGACACTTGCGTCTTGTCGTGTCGCTTCGCCGACTCCAAAAACGAGCTTTGAGAACAACTCTTTTTCAAAACGTGTACAATCCTCTCTCGTAGTTTTACTCCAAGCGTATACTCTATGAAGTGCATCCGAACATGCTGGGTTTGGCAACATCAGCAACACCCAATATCTACAAGAGGTAACACATCTGACTGCTATATTGTCATGTGCAGACTCTAGCCAATCAACGCTATACATTAGAAACATCAAATTATCCTACTGGAACAAAATACCGGGCCTCGTCATGCAGACAAAGACTATGTTTAAACTAAAATGCGATTTCAGAGAGTATTATCTCAAAACTCTTTTAAAAGTAATACAAAGCATATCGCAGCACGTAGGGAAATATAGGTGAAAATGACAAATGTACATTTTAATCTCATCGAAGAGAGTTCGAACAAGCTATGTGCTTAATAAAACTCGGAATTAACAAATAAGCAAATATCTTATTAGGAATATCAAAAAACAAACGAATAAAGCAAAAAAAGCACAACCAAGTAGCTCGTTCTAAGTTGAGTTGCTGCAAGCAAGTGCCAGATACAAGTGGGTGTCAGTTCTCAAGAAACACCGTAGCGTTCGGCTTAATGGCTAAGTCCGAAGACCGCTTTCCTGCACAAAAGGAACGCCCTACATTCACGTTCCACAACCCCACCCGCGATCCCCTTCTTGCTATAGTCCGTTTTCACTGCTAATTCGGTCAGACTGCTCTGCGAAGAAGCGGGTTCACGCAGACAGCTTAGCTACGAGACCGACGGTTTGAGTTCATTGATGCCAATTCTCGTAAGTCTCGAGCTTTGCTCGTCAAACTAAATGACAGCTAGTGCAGGAGCTAGCTGACCTTAAGCTCTTGATGAGGGATTGTTGTTTGTTGTCGATCAATCTTTAAACTGTAAAGCTTTTCGTAACATGAGTTATTTAATCACTAAGCAGAATTTGCAATGATGTATGGAACAACACGTCTGAACAATACGCTCCCATCGGCTTTGCTTGCATTTTTGCGTTCGTTTAACGAAAAGTTTGGAATCATTATGGCTGGATCTCAGTGATACAGCGTGTAATCTACTCATTTAAGGCCTGGGCCGTCGTAGGTTCAAGCCTCAAGCAGCATATTTATTATATATTTAACCACTGGCGGACCTCTGGAATGTAACTGAAAAAAGAACTCCAAATGTAATTAGAAATCGCAGCTAGAACGTCGCTAGATTGGTGGCAAATTTGGATGACTGCAGATTGCCCATGATCTAAACTGTATGTACATAAGCAATACATGCAGTTTTAAAAGTAAGCTAAATAAAGGCTACATACAAGAATAGCTAGAAGATATATGATACTTATACTTGACTATATTACTATATGCTTTCCCTTTTTTTTTGGCGCTCTCTGTGATGATCCATTTTTAGCTAGTATCACGTCTACTACTGTCAGTCCTATCACAATAATCACAGTCTTATTTAACTTAAAAGGCTGACCAATTGCACTCGACGACCTTATCGGCAGGGAGCCAGACACCAACAATGAACACTGCAGAGGTACTGTGCCAAACTCGATTTGACAAATGACAGATTCTGAAGACCGTTCAAACGCAAACGTTCGAAAACTGTTTGAAAATTTTAACGTCGCCTCACCTACCCCATTAGTGGTTCTAGCCAACCGGTGGGTTGGCTTAGTTCGGCTTCTTAAATATGCATATGTATATAGCCTGTGTTCATAACACAAGGCGCGCACATGCATAACGTACTTAAATGCGACTGTTCATAGCAACCACCAAGAACGCCATAGCCAATGAATGGTAGGGTACGTCCCCAAAGAGCTATATATCGTTCACACACGGTGGATAACAGAGAGTGTGTTTTTTTAATTTTATGTTTAATTTAAGCCGGGACTTTTTTAAATTTTATATATAAATAGCACCTTCCTTCCAACCTTCCTCCTAAATGGGACGTCGCTCGCGGAGAATATTAGAAACCTGGGCACCAAGGTAGACAATAACGCCCACCACATCAGGGTCGCTTGCGTCCAGCACCTGCCTAACGGCAACATGCGACTTGCGGTAGCGGAGGCGGCATCTGGAGGGACCCCCAAATCCCTGTAGTCCGCGAGGGAGACAGAAATGCGTTCATCTAGACCCGGACACTGGAGCTCTCATAGAGGCGCGCCAACAAGCCATCGGGAGTGACCCCTAAATCCCTGCAGTCCTCGAGGGAGACAGAAATGCATTCATCTAGGCCCGGACCCCGGAGCTCTCGTAGAGGCGCGCAATGCCCTGATGTGGCTTACGAATGCAAAAAGAAGAATTTGCCTTAGCCCCGCAAAGAGCAAAGCCGTATTTGGTATGCCAGAGGAATTACACCCGGGACTTTACCTGTAGCTTATTAACTACTAGGTCAATATCATTCACATCGTAAGGTTCCTTGGACATTCCATGCCATGGGTCTCCGAGACACCTGTCACTTGCGGCGGGCAACAGAGATTGCCTTCAATATTGCCAATGATTTCGCACGTCTTATGCCCAAGACACTTGGGCCCCGTCACTCCAAGCGACGCATCATCATCATCATGTCCGTGATTGAGAGTCAGTCTCTCTAGATGCGGCGCCAGTTTGGCCTTTAAACACTTAAGCAGCCCCAACAGACCGGAATCGCCTGCGCCATCATGGCGTACCGGACGCCGGAGCACAGCGGCGCCGCTTCTACTAGCCGGAGCTCGCCTTCTACTCGCCGGAGCTCGCCTTCTACTCGCCGGAGCTCGCCTTCTACTCGCCGGAGCTCGCCTTCTACTCGCCGGAGCTCGCCTTCTACGATTCTGAGGGGCCTAGCATAGGCGGAGCAGAGCGCCTTCGCTGCATTAACTTGGAGATGATGGGCATGTGTGCCCAGCATCTGGCAAAGCACGCCAAAATCCATGGCAAATAACCGCCGTACTATGCGCATCTCTTAAGATTCTGGAGAAGAAGCTAGCCATGAGTAGACTCGCACCTCCCCCGAGTGTTGCTCGAAGTATTTGCATATGCAGTTACTGCTCGGTAGGGGAATGGGGCGATTGGTTTTAGTGGGTTGGAGTACTACACTAGCGGCCTATATTTAATGTCCTGTAGTGGTGTCGGTGTGTGCAAACCCCATTTTCCAGTTAACCCCCTACACAAAAAAGTGAGATCACGTCATGTACTTTTCTGGCCTGCTTAGATTAAAACCTATTCGCTGCATGGCTACTTTGATAACAGTTTCAGCGTGCGGCTTCAATGTTTAACACTTTGTAAAAATATAGTACTGCCGCCCATTCTGCTCTGTAGTATGATGCCCGAGCAAGGCATATACGGCCAATGCCTCACAGCCTGTTTTCTGATGCATGGCACGAGACATTTTCTAGTGCCGTTTACCGTTTAGAGTAGTTCCGTTTCAACCATCTCATTTTATACCTTTATACCTATGCTCATTGTATACCTTTATATCTACGCTCCAAGGTATTTTCTACGTCTTGCTTTGTGGTACCTTCCATTATGTTAATAGCCTCTCTCGCTTAGTTCTAGCTATGATCGCGTTTACCTATTTTGCTCGTTTAGGATCCGTATGAAGTGGCGGCATAGTTTAAGGGCTAGTCATGGATGTTAACTACCGGGTATCGCAGGTTCGATCATTTTTGTTGACCGAATTTTGTCAGTGCGATATTTCCCGTTCTTGTCTACCGCTAATGTTAAACCTCGCTGGCTTTATAAATGTATGCAGTTTTAATAAAGTTCGTGCATATTTAAGGCTCTACTGAGGGGGTCACACAGTGACAGACGATAATAGGTTCTAGCCTAGTGCAATTTTTTTTATTAATATCATGCATTTTTCTCATCACGTTTAAGAGCACTATACACCATTCCTTAACGGAGCATCTTGCAAAACGACGCGTGGACCTTTCCCGTCTAAGCCATGACTGACAATCATTCTAGAATCTCATTAAATTAAGTTTAAGAGATTCAGCATTTTTTTTCGCCGTTTGATACGGTGGAGTACGGTCGTGTTTCGTGTTGGCTCCCGTAAAATCGAGTACTACGAGAGGCTTGACTGTGATCTTTGTAGTGATAATTGTATCATCCAGAGTTTGTATAGTGAGTGTTCGAACGGTGCATCGCATACGCCCGGAGGTGCTCTGGGTACTTCTCAGAGAGTTCCGATTCCTTTCGGGCTCTCTGACAACTGTGTTCGATTTTGACAACTGTGTTCGATTTGCCAACGTCATCGCTAGCCGTAAGCTCGTGCCTAACTTGCGGCCGGCGATCGATACGGCTTAGAAGCAGGGCAGCCTGTGCAGTCGTCGTAGCCTAGTGGTAGCGTCATCGACTGCCAGTTGTTGGGCCCCGGTTCAACTCCCGGGAGTGGCAAATATTTTTTGTGTGTTTTTTTTTTTGGCGTTTATTTGTTCCGAAGCATTCGGACATCTAGGACGATGCCGGTCGAGTCCAGCGGCAGTAAGCCGCCTGGAAGTTTGGATATCTCCAGGCTTAGGAGCGCAATCGCCAGCGAGACACCAATTGCCGCTCAAGCTGATGTCTCGATGCCGGCCGAGAAGAAGACAAGCAGCGCATTACCTGGAGTACCACAAGTTGATCCAACTACAGGTGCCAGGACTTCGGGAATCTCAGACGGAGCTGTAACACCAGGGTGTAAGCGAAGGAAGGGTTCTACTGTAGAGTCCGATGAGCATGACGAATCGTTTACGCTGGTGGTGTCTAAACGTGAACAGAAGGTCATGTCTCGTGAGCAACGTCAGTTGGACAAGCTGAGAATAGAGGCATCTAGCGGTCAATTCAACACCTTCAAAGTAGTCATACGAAGAAAGACCACTGAGGATTCAGCTTCTAACGAGTTCGCTGACGGTACCTTATTGCAATTATGTAAGGCTATACACTCGAATTGTCTCGACTGCAAGATATCAAGCAGTAAGGCCGCTATTTCCGTATGGGTCAACACAGAGGATGCGGCTAGAAAACTAACGCAGCTTTCTGCAATAGGATCGGTACCTGTTACGGTAACCTGTCCAGCCCTGACTTCATTTAAGGCGAGAATTCAAGACGTTGATGTTGCGTTCACAGACGACGAGATATGCCAAGAACTAGCAGATTCTGGTGTGGTGCACGTTTGACGTTTATTCCGGACAGGTCACGCTGGCAAGACCCCACTCAACAAGGTGATCCTGACCTTTGACCGTCAACCGCCCGTGTCTGTATTCTTGGGTTACAAAACCCACTCCGTCGTTCTTGAACCCGATCAACCGAAGTTATGCTACAATTGTCAACGCGTGGGACACCTAGCGGACAGGTGCACTTTTCGCAAGGCCTGCAAAAAATGCGGAGGTGGAGATCACCTAGCTTCAAGTTGTACAAAACAGGCGAGGTGTGTAAACTGTAGTGGCCCCCACGTGGCCGGAGCGCCTTCCTGTCCGCGTGTGGCCTACCTCCGTGAGCGGAACAGGATCATCATGGAGGCAAGAGTTCTACAACAAGTTAAGGCATCGCATCCGTCTGCATCGATCACCGAGGGTCCTGATGTCACAGCTACTGTCGTGGAAGAAGTACAACCCGGTGGTTCCATCAAAGATAGGGCTTCGTACGCTGCAGTCCTTAGGGGCATTTCTACCACACAAGAAAGCCCCTCACCGCAGCTCCTCCTTCCTAACCCGCGACCGTTACCGAAGCCCAAACGGAAGCGAACCAGCACACACAAGAGTCGTCAAGCTCGGCCGCGGTACACTGCTAAACTCACCACAAAGAGAAACAACCGCAAGACATCTCGCAAAGATGTTGGGGGCGCCTTAACAGACGTCGCTCAAATGTTAGAGGGTATCAGTCCTGATCTGGCAGCAACTTTGAAAACGATTGCGGAAGCCCTGAAACCTTTATTGGCTCTCCTTCCACTCGCAGAAAAGCTCAAAGCCTTTACATCATAATGCCAGATAATAATAACCCAAACTACGGAACTGAGGCCGCAAATGCGTCTCTAGTTTTGGATAACTCCAACAAGGCTACATGTCCGGTTTGCAAAGGTGTCTTCACGAAGAGGGGTCTTGCCAGACATATATCGGCCAGGCATGCTGACGCCGCCACCCGGCCGTTCACATCCAATCGGGCTTTGACGGAAGAAATTGATATTGACAATCTACTCGTCGACATTCAGGCAAACATGCGCCAAGCCAAACTGCTACGAATTTTACCCAAATCGGTGAGGCCTACTGTTGCGGAGGAACTTACCAACGTCTTCTCAAACGTTGCCAAGGAGAACGACCTTTACGCTTGGTACTCTTTGTTCTCCTTCGCTCCGGTCGTGCTGCGGCTTCCTAGAGCTCATAAGGACGCTCGGTCCCTGTCTGTCTTGATTAGGAAGAACTTACGCGAATTTTTAGCGGGTAAAAGGCTCAAGGACCTGGCGAACGAGGGACCCGTATCTAAGGCCTACTTCAACGATGACCTTTCCAGACGGGTGAGGGTCAAGCTGTCGGAAGGCGATATCTCTGGTGCAGCAAGATTGGTAAGCTCCGAAGATATTCTAGCGCCAATGAACGAAAATACTGATGCACTCCGCGCCAAACACCCACATGCCCCTCGGAATCTAACTATGCCTACACCCCTGACGGTCACACTGCCATCTTCAACCTCGCGGGACGAGATACTGAAGGCCATGAAAACCTTCAGTCGAAGTTCAGCTGCCGGTTTGGATTTTATGAGACCCCGCCTACTTCAAGACCTGTTGTCTGGTGCACTGGGCAGTACGGCTGAGCGACTAGCTGACGCCATTGCCAAAGTAGTTGACGTGCTCAGATGGGGCTCGCCGCCATCCTGTTTTATGCCACTTATCTTCGGAGCACGGATGTTTGCACTAAAGAAGAAGGATGGATTATTACGCCCAATCGCCTGTTCTTCAGTCGTTCGCCGATTGGCAGCCAAAATCGGCTGTCAAGATAATAAGCATGCTGTTTTAGCAGCTCTTGGCGACCACCAGCTTGGATTCGCCACCCCTGGCGGTACAGAGGTAGCAGTACACTGTACCCGGGCATTCCTGCAATCGCGTAAGGGGCCGACGGTGATGGTCAAACTGGATTTTCAAAACGCTTTTAATAGCGTTCGAAGAGACCACCTACTCCGATCCGTCAAGTCGTGGGCACCCTTACTGTTTCACCAAACGAATTTGGCGTACGGTCAATCATCACATCTGGTCATGCCACACAACACTATGCTATCGCAAACAGGTCTTCAGCAGGGCGATCCCCTGGGTCCTCTACTTTTTTGTTTGTGTATCAAGGAAATGGTGGATGCACTGAGATCCCCCCTTAACGTATGGTACCTGGATGACGGCGTTCTGGGCGGAGACCTTCCGACAGTACTGGACGACATTCGAAAGGTTATTGACTTTGGTGTGATTAGTGGCCTTACCCTAAACCCGGGCAAATGTGAAGTATATGTTACAACCCATAACGAAATTGAACCATTAGATTTAACGGGCCTCCTTGGCCTACTCCCTGGTTGTCGCATTGTTGACAAGGCTGACCTGGAGCTGCTAGGTGTGCCCTTGTTGCCGGATGGAATTGCAAAAGCACTAGCCGGCCGGAAGGACAAACTGGACTTTGCCACAGATAGACTACCCCAATTAGGGGCCCACTGTGGACTGTTTCTCCTTAGATCTTGCTTTTCAGCCACGAGGTTAACACACCTAGTTAGAGGGTGCAATTTATCCTCATCGCCTGAACTTTTACAGCCCTTTAACGATCTTAGCTTAGCTACTTTAGAGAAGATATTAAATATTCAGCTTACCGCTGTTGCAAGGGATCAGGTAATGCTTCCGGTCTCTCTAGGCGGCTTAGGGATGCCGGACGCGGTCATGATGGCAGGACCCGCGATCGTGTCATCCTTGACTCAGGCTACGGAGAGGGTTAGGGCATTATTGGATAACGATGGGTGGGAAACCTATAACGTAGAACTACAAGAGTTGACCGACAGATTGTCGTCCTTATTTGACTCCCCTCCCGTCGAAAGAACTAAACAGAGCAGCTGGATAACCCCTTTGCAAGAAAAGCGATTAGCAACCCTGATCGATACAGCCCCCACCTTGGCTGATAAAGCCAGGCTTCGAGCCGCAAGTAGTCAAGGGGCTGGAGCTTGGTTACATGCCCTACCTTGTCCGCGAATAGGGACTCTTTTGGATGACGAGACGACGCGCATTAGCACAGGACTGCGGCTTGGTGCTGACTTAGTCGTTCCTCACCGATGTCGTTGTGGTTATTTAGTAGACGCGTTGGCCCATCATGGCTTGTCATGCGCCTTAAGCGCAGGCCGAAGAGCACGCCACTCGGCTTTAAATGACACTTTCAGTCGAGCACTGAGGTCTGCCGGCTTCCCGTGCATACTAGAACCCCCGGGTCTATCCAGAGACGATGGAAAAAGGCCTGACGGCCTTACCCTAACCCCCTTCGAGCGTGGCCGCATGCTTGTTTGGGACGCAACTGTAACCGACTCATTAGCCCCTTCGATGGTCGGTGCAGGAGCGGACCAGGCAGGCCATGCGTCCAGGTTAGCAGAAGCTAACAAATGTAGAAAATACTCTGACATTGGTTATCCGCACCAATTTTATCCGTTGGCGTTTGAAACAATAGGAGGACCAGGCCCGCTTACACTGAATTTGATTCAGCGCGTAGGCAGATGCCTTAACCTTTCCACGGGAGACTCGAGGGCATCGGAATTTTTGCGTCAGAGGCTGTCACTCGACATTCAACGAGGAAACGCAGCATCTGTTCGGGGCACATTGTTGAACTGGGCTAATCCTGGGTTAGAGAACCCGTGAGTACACGTTCATGCGGAGACAATTGTAACACTCCAAAGTGCTAACATAAAAAAGTTATATAAATAAAAGGCAACGATATATTGGGCAGAGATTCAGCAAAAAGGACGGGTATTTTGTGTAAGTAGGGGGCTGTATTTAGAAGCGTGTTCTTGACGAAGGGTGTCACACTTAATTGTATGTTGAAGGGAGTGAAACTTAATGTATAAAAGTTTAAGGATACTGTCTTGATGTCAATTATCCTGTTTGTGTGATTGGCAATTTTAACATACCTGACACTGTCAGGCGGCGGGTTCAACTCCTGGAAGATTGATCATAAGTCGATCTGTACAAATCTCACGGACGTAAATTGAATAACATTCTTTGTAAGGCGTGTTCATATAGAGGAGATGTATGATATATTTGTTAATTATATATCTTCTTGTCGTGACTTTTATCTTATGTCTGAGGATGCGACTAAAAACATCACAGCGAAACTTAGAATGGCTTCGACAAGGTTAGAAATTCTCAGGGAGTCACAACTAAGTTTTATTGATGCCATTTTACCGCTATGTGCGTTTAGTAGTAAGCGGAAGGAACACAACTTATATCCATTGCCCACGATTGGAACCTACACGCAAATAATCGTAGATAATTTCATTGTATATATTTTGATTTTTCAAAGACATCTGATAAGGTGAATCATACAGTGACGTTAAAAAAATCAGAAATAATTGACATTGATTTCACAACTCGTTAATGTGTGTGTTAGCAAATCTTAACGGGCGCACACTTACTGTCAAAGTCGGTAATGTAGAAAGTGACCCCCTCCTTTTCGCCTCAGGGGTGCCGCAAGGGTCGTGTATTGCGCCCCTGATCTTCAGAATAAACGTCCTTGATCCCCCAGGTGTCAGTCATGTCTTATTTGCGGACGATTTAAAAATGCTCAGCAGTCGACAACCCCACAAGTATTGTTCAACTAGCAATTCAAACTACTAAAATCTGGTGTTGTGAGAATAGATGCCAATATCTGTGCTTTAATGTGCCGTAGTGTCATCAGATGGCAGTTTGCCACTGTATATATATATATATATATATATATATATAGATAGAGAGAGAGAGAGAGAGATACTTCTACTTACCATTCCTTGTTGAATATCTTTTGAATCAGATGCGCTCGCTGCGAAGTATGTCACACAGCGTGCTGCTGGTTTCGTATACTAATATATTATTAGCATAGTATGATTATATGTGAACCCGTGATCACACGTTCGCGCGGAGACAATTTTCCACTCCAAAGTGCTAACATAGTGAAATTATATAAATAAATTTAGCGTTTACAGTTAGTTCCTAATTACACAACGGCTTGGTTTAGCGGGGTATTTCCCCATGGTTCTTTACAGTCTATGTCCTTTCCCTAGCCTGTGTTTGGTTTCATTGATCGTTTGCCATATTAGTTTATCACCGAAACCTAATGCATCGGCCAAGGTCACTGTTCTCACCCTGAGTTCTGAGGCCTGCGAGTTCGAGTATATAATATATTTTTAACCGTATTTATTTTCGTTGCCTGTACAGTAATGTTGGTTATCTGTTCAATTGTCATTACCTCGAGTTATTTAAAGTCCATGCTATTGCACTTAAACTTGCACTCAAAGAGCTTTACCCGTCTATCCTATTTGCCTATATTTCTCTCAGTCACTTTTTGGTGTGAGCAGTTCGGCCGCCCAGTTTGCTCTTTATTACATATTACGACGGCTTGCATACGATATATTTGCTTATGCTTCCCTTGTCCAAAAGATGGAGACCTTGAACTCCGCTGTAATAAACTGTTCTGCAAATGTGTACGTACATACCTATAGTGCATTGCATGCCAACCAACTAAAACTCCCAAGTATTTGTATTCCTATTTATATTCGGATTTCTTTCCACCGGTTCTACACTCCTCTGTGTCTTTAGCGGCATCCCCTGATATCTTCGGAATATATTATATTTGCACATTTATTTCTGCTAAACTCTTGTCTAGCTGTTTCCGCCGTTTCTTCGCATTTTGTTAGTATTTTTTGCATTTGGCAAATACCTTCCTCTAAAATCACCATGTAATCTGCAAGGGGGCATATGGTCGTAGAGATACTATTTCATCTCTATTGTATACTAAATTAAAACCCAAATTCGATTCATACATTTCTCGGGTCACCTCCCCAATATATAGCACAAGCAATGACACCGAGCAAGAGCATTCTCGCCGAAGCTCTTTTTTAATCTGTAGAGCTCAGATGTGTTCAACCCGATTCCTGCGATGATGTAGTTCCTGCCATGAATTTATTTAAATGTACTGACCCATTCCGGTCCTAATCCAGCTTCTATAATCGTGTTCCAAAAAGTGTTTCTAACGACCGTATCGTAGGCTCGTCGGATATCTAGAAATGTTGCAACTAGGTTCTGTTTCAACCAGATCTGACCCAAGAGATACTTTCCATTACTACGAAAAGACTATCATCTCTTCGTTTGCCTGATCTAAAACCACTCCGTCATGGTCCTGCTAGGTACATCCCTTCCAGCTGTGCTGTAGCCTGTCTCTAAGGATGGTAGCAAATATTCTGTATACAACGCTTGTTACTGTTATTGGTCTACGATTGAACAACTTAGTATTTTCCGCTCCTGGCTTTGGTATGAAAGCGACTCTCCCTGCTAACCATTCTTGAGGTTTCTCTCCCCTGTCCAGCAAAAACCTTATTGAATTCACCTGCCAGTTATGCGCACATGGCGTACCAACATTCTTAATCAATTATAGCACCCTATTTAGATACCCCATTCTCTCCGCATGCAGTTTTGTCGTATTTTAAGTTAATAACCTGTTTGATCTCGCCATTAGTTTTCCGCCAGCCAATATCCCCTCTTCTTACATACGTTTGCCGAATTTGTATTTCATATGTTCCAGCATCAAACATAGTATTTAGTGCCTCATTTATCTCTTGTTGTGCATTCCCTTTCCTATTTCATTATCTCTAGCTATATCCAGCTTCAGCCTTCTTTCTCTTTAGTTTCGGTTGCCTATTCTGATGGCTAAAAATTATTAAATTGTAGTCGCTCTCAACATTGTGTTTTTATCTTTGTCGATACATATGTTTATAATTACGTTTTCTGCTCTCTAGTCGACTTCTTTTTTGCTTCTGTATATATGTATATTTCCACGCATATTTTAGCATCATACTCTTTAAGCTTGCTTGGCTACACAGGTCTTCTAAATCTCTACCGGCCTCATCGGTATTTTTTTCAAAGTAAAACAGATGCAAATTGAAATCTCCGATGGTTATGGTCTTTATGTTCTCTTTAACAATCTTCTTTATTGTATTATAGGATACATTGTTCTCTATTCTCTATTGCTGTATCCAACTATCACTCTTAGGCAGATACAGCTCCTTTTTGCTGTAAGATCGCTTCCTTCACTTGCCTTAACAACCTGCACATGGTGACTCTGTTTTGTGACACCATTCTGTTCTGATCTTTTATCAGCATCAGTCACCGCTAGCGCATCCAGGCTAACCTATTTCATTATTCTGTATAGCATCTCCAACTTTGTTATGTTTTTGTCCTCCTCGTATACTTAGTTTAAAAACCGAGCAAGACGTTTGCCTTGCATTCGGGAGGGTTTGGTTCGAGACCCAGACCGGCCACTCCTAAATTAGTTTACATGGTTTTCAATTTAGACAAGGTCAATAAATGCCGGAGTGGAACAAAAATCAACCATGCCGTGAAAACCGTACACGGGCTTTAGTCATACCGAACAACTAAAAACAATTCAATATCCAATTTTTAGATCTTGTTTGCCGTCCAACTTTGTTCCGCTTCCCCCTTGACGCGTCTTTGTGTATTGCTGTGGGTTGAGCTTACACCCTTCAACCCCCTCTCTCTGTCGAGCCTGTGGCGTGGTGCATTCAGGTGCGGCTCGCGACCGGAAGAGACACATAGGTGCACGGGCTCGAGCCCTACCGTGCTGGCTGGGGGTCAGCCCGAAAAAGTGTTTATCCCTCTTCTCCTGCGGCCCCAACATTTTCTATTCTCCTATCTCGTTGTCCCACCATTACTCCCATACGGTCTTCCGTATTCAATCGCATACCTACATTGTTGCAACTGTGCTGAGGCTGTAAGTTTTGTTCCGTCTGAAAACTCTGCTATATCGGTACGGCACCGCCTTGCCGGTCTGTTTCACCACTCTGCGATCCTCCGGCGATCGCCTCTCAGCAACATCTGCGTTGACAAGCTGCAATGTCGTCAGTGGTTCTACCGGCACCAAGTTTGAGTCTCAGCAAAGACGGCAGGTCGGTGCGGACACGGAACTGCTGCTTCTCCGATTATCGTTTTAGTCATGATACGACCGGTTCAGTTACGTTATTGTATTCATAAATATTTCGTTAACCAGCATTTACTAGATCTACGTCACATTCGGAACTTCAATGCAGCATTGATTTCTATTCTCTTTTTGCTAAGCGGTCGTCTTTTTGTTTCTTAATGTTCGGCATGAAACATTCTCAAAAGATTTTCCACCTGCTGCAGAAACGTATCTCATCTGAGCTCCAGGCTGCGCACCAGCACCAGGTGGTTATAATACCGTTTTTCTAAAAAGTTCACGTAAACGCGGACTTGAAGCCTTGATCTCAAGGAAGCAAGTGGCAGCCAGTGCAGCTTTTGAACATCATTGTAGACATACAAGCCGTTGTTCTCGGAGTGTGCCCCAGGTGTGACGTTCTAAGACTGCTCAATAATCAACGCCCAGTTCTATAGGAATGTTTCACAAACCAGGAGTAACAAGGGTATTCAAGTTCATTTTATTTGAATCGTTCACAGCCCATATACGGAAGTCGTTGAGTATGCGCGCTACCCAATTCTCGTGGTCGGGTCGATCCAACAAAGTGTTAATAGCAGCAGCAGCAAAAATAGCAAAATTGATCGACCAAGTTCAAGCACCGCATGTTCACCGCCACACCGCCCCACAGCTTGCCCCTCGATCACTGGCCACCAGCAGCAGCTCCAGATTATTTACACGTTTTCCTACCTACCGGAAGGGGAGTACACCTCAAAATGTAATGCCATGATAACTAGAAGCCAAAGTCACGAAATGTAAATCCCACTGATGAGCGCTACTCCGCGTGAAATGAGAGCATTTTCTCCAGGAAATGCGGATCGAAAACAAATGGTATACTGACAACCCCTTTTCAAGTTTCGCTCCACCAGGTATCTTGTGGTTCGCATTCTGGGTAGGTCCGCCGGCTAATGTAACCATAGTTTCCTTCAGCGCAGACTTGATCTGTGTTTCACTCCGCTTCTCTACAATGTATTCGTGTTATTGTTGTTGCGGTATTGTTTTATCCCACATATTGATTGATCTAGATGGCAGTGTTTCTTCTTTGGGAGGCGAGTATTCGTCGCTAATACCGACAACGGTTAAGTCTTCACGCTTAACAACCATGCTGCTCCTTCGATTATCGTTTTAATCATAATACGACCAATTCAGTTACATTATTGTATTCATACATATTTCATTAACCAGCTTTTACTAGATCTACGTCACATTCGGAACTTTAATGTAGCATTGATTTTTATTATCTTTATGCTTAGCGGTCGTCTTTTTGTTTCTTACTTTGTTAAGTGGGAGATTATTACGCAAGTTAGAGTTGATTTCAAGTGTTCCACATGAAACAGTCTCAAAAGATTTTCCACCTGCTGCAGAAACGTATCTCATTTGAGCTCCAGGCTGCTCACCACTACCAGATGGTTATAATACCGTTTTTCTAAAAAGATCATGTAAACGCGGACTTCAAACCTTGATCTCAAGGAAGATTTGATAGAGCTTCTTGTTTTGCAGCACCTACTTTGCTCGAGTAACTGCCGCAACCTATAATTCTTAAACATTCCAACGTGTATGCTTAAAGACCCGCCTTGAGTCTATCGAGTTAATGTTTTTTGCTGAACATGTCATATTACGCCTCCCGGATTTCGAATACTTAGCTCGTCATCACTTTTCTCGGCCACCTCTATGTCACTTTTAGGCAAGTTCGGCTTATTCTCTTGGCTTGCTTTGTAGAAGGTAGAACTTTAAGCAAATCCCAGCTCCACCCATTCCTTATAATGAACCTTATAGTGAAATCACTCGAACTGATCGAATCGACTATAACAAAACATTCTGCTCCTTGCAGCATATTTCTCTTTTCTTATGGAATTAATTCTTCTTCTTTCATTGAATTTAGCTATAAACCGACTATTTGGACTATTGGATCTCTTTTTAATCTCACAGCTACGAAGCCGTCGGTCTCCTGCCTCAATATTATTACGTGTTGCCATCTTTAATCAAAATCTTAAGAGTCCAAAAGCGTCTTGGTTTTTGTTTAAGCTTTGTCGTATCAATTTAAAGAGTGAACCTTATTTGGACTTAGGGTTGTAGAGAAAATCAGTTCTACAACTTAATAGGCGCATAATATATATATATATATATATATATAGAAAATATTGTGATGATTTATTAATCATTTACAATACGTTTGCACGCTCGGCAGTGCTCGCCTTAATAAAAATGGTAATAAAAAGGTGTCACGTGAAGTTAAGAATCAGTTGTCCGTGTCCTTGCTTGATGGTAGCCCCCGCTCTTATGGATCCGGTGCGAGCGATATATCCTCAAGGTTCCTTGCAAAGTTAAAACGGTGAGATCCATAAGATTCCTCTTCGTGACGCCGAGCCCCAAGAGCGTCCTCGCAGATTCGGAGTCCCATACACCACTCATAGAGATAGTGATGGATCCGAATCTGCGAGGTTTTTGCGGGTAGGGGAGCGCCGCTCTTAGGAACTCGACGTCATATTTGGCGATCTTGTCTTGCCGTGCTTTTGCCAGGTCCCGGTTCGGGCCGCAAACCTCGGCATCTAAAACCCAGACCTCGGTAGGTGTTGTTATTACGAGGTCGGGCTTTAGACCCGGTGCGCCCGGTCGACGGAATACTCGCTCACGAACCACCTCATGACCCCTTTCGCGAAGAAGACGCGCCACGCGATCACAGACGTCGTCATGTCTCTTTACGGTTTGTTTGTGTGTTATATCGCACATCTGAGCGACATGAGCCAACGTCTCAGGCGCATGACACCCGTGCCTACAACGTTTGTTGTAGCCCGGGCGTCCCCTGGCCAACCTGGCACGCGTTGGTAGTGCGTTGATCCTGAGCTTTAGTAGGTTTAAATACTCCTTACCAGATAGGTAGGGCATACCCTTAATCCAGTAATGTACAAAGGGCGTTTCGTGTGCTTTTTTAAAATGTGCCCCATCGAACGTGTTGTGTAGTTGTTGAGACCAGTAATCGGTCTCTTGTGTAGCGGTCTCAATGGAGGTTCCCAAGCGCTCGCAAAGCTATATATATATATATATATAGGTAGTTCCATAAGTTCTTAGAATAAAAACCAAGAATTTTCCAAATCATGTTTTTAAATTTATCTTATTCGATATACTCCCCGAGATGCTCAATACACTTTCCCACCAAGATTTCAGAGCTTTTATACCTCTTAAGTAGAATTCCGCGTCTTTAGACTGAAAATAGGCATTGACAGCAGCCTTAACCTCTTCATTGCTGGAAAAACGCTTTCCACCGAGACTATTCTTCAAATGTTCGAAGAGGAAATAATCAGAGGGGGCCAGGTCTGGAGAATAGGAAGGTTGTTCAATAAGTTCGAACCTCAGTTGGGCCAGTTTTGCCGATGCTTGCCGGGACTTGTGTGCAGGAGCATTGTCCTGGTGAAACAGGACAACCTTCTTCTGCAAAGCGGGCCGTTTCACGATGAGTTCTTGCTAAAGGCAGTCCAACAGTCTTGCATAATATTCTCCTGTGATTGTTTTACAGCTCTCAAGGTACCAGCATTATTCTACGTTGGTCTTAAAAAACTGTAGCCATCACCTTTCCGGTCAATGCCGTTGTCCGCACCCTCTTCGGAGGTCCTTCATCAGGTGCACACCATTGGCAAGATGCTTCTTGGGTCTCGGGAGTGTAGTGATGAACCCGGCTTTCATCGACGGTCATGAATCTGCACCAAAAATCCGACAGATTGTTCGACATCTTGGCCAAATTTCGCTGTAAAGCCAAAACAGGCGCGTCTTTTTGGCCTTGGTTGAGCAAATGCGGCAGCCATTTTGCTCTAAGCTCTTTCATCTTCAAGTTTTCGTGTAGGATAAAATGCACACTGCCTAAACTAATCCCTAATGCCTCCGCTATTTCCTTAATGTTGATTCGCTTATCTGTGCCAAGAATTTTTCGCACTTTCTCTACGTTTTCCTCATCAGTTGCCGTTTTTTGGCCTCCTGGACGTAGTTCATCCTCGGTGCTCCTGCGGCCTCTTTTTAACACATTAATCCAGTTGGAAACAGTGGCAAAACATGGCGCAGAGTCACTGTACGTCTCGTCTAACTCAATTTTTACTTGGGTCGCATTCCAACCTTTGAAATAAAAGTGCTTGATAACCACTCGAAACTCTTTTTTCTTCATTTTTAAAAATCACGCCGATACGTTGCACGGGAAAAGCTATCAAACGAAATCGCAACGGCCAATCACCATAATATTGTAACGTTGTTGTGCTACGCTAAGTCAGCTTGGGGATGTAGACTCATCCGGACGGGTACTGCAGCCCGAGGGAGTCAGGAACGATGAATGACGACACGCAGCATACGGTCTAATGCAAAGCACGGCCGAGCAACGGATGGGGGTTAAGCCATGCTGCTCAGTCTATTTATTGGTTCACGAGGCACCGCGGCGTGCTGACACCCCAAAAGGTGTCAGAACCCGCTCTCCAATCGGTCGAAATGTACAGCAGTTTGTGTTTGTTTCGTATAGGAATACAGGTTAAGTGACTGTTTGACTTGGACTGCCGATCATAGGTCGACCCTCTCCCGGTGTCGGCCGTGATCGTTTGGACGGCGGAGACGTTGGGGTTTCGGCGCGAAAGGCTGTGGCTGTTCTCGGCTGGCTGGTTGAGACATGTCTTGTTCGGTTGAGACATGCATCATTCGGTGAACGTTGTGTACGTTGAGATTCTGGCGCGGGCGTTGTAGCCGTGGACGTGGTCGGTTAGAACTTATTTGAATTGCGCTATGATGCGTACACAGTAACTTCGTTACAATATTTTGAGTGCTAGCAGTCGAAAAGTTGCAGTTCCTATTAGCGTGAAAGCGCGCCAAAATTCGAATTCTAAGAAGCTCATTCTAAGAACTTATGGAACTACCTGTATATATATATATATATATATATATACATGCATGCCTGAATTTAGCATGACTTGATGTTTTGCGCAATTATAAAAACTGTTAACGAAAGCGACAAAACAATGGCTTAATTTGTAAGCTCGAAGAGTGCCAAAGCTGCTGAAGCGTATCAGAGTAGTGTGTGATGTTTTTCGAGAATTTTGTGACCAAAGGCGCCTGCTAAAGGTGGTTCAAACAATCGGCAGAAATTTTTTTACCTGGACGGTTAACCATGAAAACCGTTTGTGCTTGAGAAGGTTATTTGACGCTTGCAGAAGGTTATTTGACCCTTCCTTGCTCCCACACCCCAATGTGGGTTGGTGGGTATCAATCGAGAGCCTCTGAAGGAGAAAGTGATTTGTCGTGTTCCGTCCTTGATCAGTCCACCTGGTTCCTAAATGCATGGAACCCCTGAGCAAGAGGTCTGGTGGCCCCGTATAGACAGACTTGCGGGCCGCGCTTTGTGTTGCCACAGGGCTCCCCTGGTTCCCGCAGTCTCAGGTGCGATTCTACTATAGGGTTTCAAGTCTGAGGCACAAAGTCGTCCCACAGAGGCATGAGACGGACGACGTGTCGTCAAGTAAAGTGCCTACCGCGGTAGAAGGTAACGCGTGGAGCCAACCCCCGTTTCGGATCGGCAACAGCAAGCGGGAAAGCTAGCTTTTTCCGAGTCGTTTGCTGCTACCGAACGGATATTAATACATATTTACCATGTATACGTCAGCGATCATGCTGTCACAGGGACTGTTAGGCAAGCTCTAGCAGAGCCTCATTGCGGCTGGTTGGTAGGTGCTCTGACTGGCTCCGACGGCCCCACCAGGCCGCTGATCCTGACAGGCCTCCGGCGGCAGGGCACTGTGGATCGGTGTCGCTCTAAATGCGATTTTGTTGTGTTTAGAGGAGTAGCTGGAAAATGCAGTTTGCACACACGGACACCACTGCAGGAAACTTGTCCGCAAGTGCAAGCCGGGGTACTATGGGGTACTCCAACCCACTAAAAAAACAGTTATCTCTCCATCCTGCCAACCGATTGCATGTGCAATTACTTCACTCGGACGAGGTGCGAGTCTACTGGTGGCCAGCTTCTTTCCCGGAGGCCTGAGGGGTGCGTATTGTGCGGCGTTTTTTTTGCCATAGATATTGCTTTGAGTATATTTCTAAAAATGTTTGTTACTTCTAAACGCTAGGGCTCCTGCATTAGCTTTCAAATGCTGGGCAGGAATGCCCCCAGCGCAGCGAAGACACACTGCTCCTCCCATGCTGGACACTTTAGAATCGTGTATTCTGGGGTGTGCTCAGGTCCTTCGCCGCAGCAAACGTACGTGTGGCTGGAAGCCCTTCCGATGCTAAACAGGTAGGACTGGAAATCCCCGTGTCCCATCAGGGCCTGGATAGTGTGGAGCCCATATGTGTTAGGCATGAGCTGTGCGAAGTTATTGGCAATTTTGAGGGCATTCTTCGTTACCCGGCACAAGTGATACGTGCTATGGAGTTTTTTGTAGATATTGTAACGTTGCTGCGTTACGCTAAGTCAGCTTGGGGATGCAGACTCAGCCGGACGGGTACTGCAGCGCGAGGGACTCAGGAACGATGAATGACGACACGTAGCATAAGGTCTAATGTAAAGCACAGCCGGGCAACGGATGGTTTTTAAGCCATGCAGCTCGGTCTATTAATTGGTTCACGAGGCACCGCGGCGTGCTGACATCCCAAAGGGTGTCAGAACCCGCTCTCAAATCGGTCGATATTTACATCGGTTTGTTTCGTATAGAAATGCAGGTTAAGTGACTGTTTGACTTGCACTGCCGATCATAGCTCCGACCCTCTCCTGATGTCGGCCGATGATCGTTTGAACGGCGGAGGACGTTGGGGTTTCGGCGCGAATGGCTGTGGCTGTTCTCTGCTGTCTGGTTGACATACATGTTTTGTTCGGTTGAGACATGTACTGGTCGGTGAACGTTATGTACGTTGAGATTTCGGCGCGGTCGCTGTAGCCGTTGGATGTGGTTGGTTAGGACTATTTTTAGAAGTTTTTGTGTCGAGTAAAACGGCCTCGAAGAAGAGTTCGAACCCGCGCACCTATGTGCCTCCTCCGGTTGCGAGGCGCAGACACATGTCACCACGCCACCGCCGGGCTCAACAGGCTAGTAAATCCAAGGAGTAAGTCGGGACCAGGCTACCTTTACTACCTTAACCAAAGGTCTAGAGCCTAAAAAGGATGACATCGCCGCCGCGTGGTGCTCGATGACGCACAACAGTCTGAGGGCCCTCATGTGGGACGCAACCGCTTGGAACACGCTGGCGCCGTCTTAGCCGGAGCCGAGCTTCGAGATCAACGGGCGCTGTTACCAATTTAGCAGAGCAGCGAAAAAGGCGGTAAGTAAGAATGATGAAAAAGGGTGGGTGATTTCTGCAGAGAATATGAGTTAAAGTTCAACGTGGAAATGCGGGTTGCAGTGGTTTTCCGGGGTTAATCTGATTATGTATGAAATAAATATTTTGTATAGTGTATCAATAAAATGTATAAGTATAGATAGTATAGACATGTGTGTGTTTAGGTATAGCAAATAATAAATCCATCTACCCATATATGAAAGGCATCTAAAAGTGTATCCTATATGCCTTTATAGACTGTTTATTGTTACTGAAACTCTGGATTATCTTGTGCCTCACCAAGAAAGATCGTCAACATGGCGGATAGACACTGGCGGGCTGCATTATAGTGGGTCTAAGCATCATCTGGGAGCAATAGGCGGGCCATATCCGCTGACTTTTGGATCGATGATATAACGGCCTGCGATTATCACAACGGTTTGACGGACGTAAAAGGGGCTTCCTTGTGATGTTAGGTCGTACGGTCCAGATAAATCGGTGATCCGTGGGCAGATAGGGATGAGCGGAGCAGAACAAAAAAGCCCTTGTGAGCTCCGACAACAAAAAAAACAACGCTTGGTTATATGGTACATACATTGGGACAACCCAATGTAGGTTCAGCTGACTCTGTTGTTCAGGACGCGTCGAACATACTTATACACCATTTTTGGGGTCTCTTGCGAACCAGATACTATTAGTTGGAACTCTGGTCCAGATGCTATTAGTTGGACTCTCTGCTGAGCCTTGCAGCTGAGTTTCTCACACGACGAGTAATACCAACTATTTGAACACAAGGTGCATAAATGCACGTTATCCACTGCCCTGTATTTGTATTGTTTGGTTATCTGCGATCGAATATGGATGGCTCTTCTACAAGAACACGAGCAAAATCATTCTAGTAGAGGACGCAAATAACCCACTCCCATAAGAGACTCAGGCTAGACAGACCATCATATTACGATCTCATACGAGTGACAACGAAGCGCAATCTCATCTGGATCGTTAGTTAAATTGGTCAAAGATTAACAAACAACCTGTGGCAATTCACTGCGCACCCACCAAATATTTATAATTCGAAGATCACCCATTACGATTGTCAATTATTTTTTAATTGCGAATTATATATAGACTTAATTGCGAAAAACAAAAACGTCACAGACTGTAGCCATTAGGCTCGATTCGATAACTACTTGACCAGTACTTGGCAAGGGGGACACCGTACGTTCTTGCAAAACGTTTATAGTTGCTGTAGCTAAAAGCGAAAAAAACATTAGCGCCATCTATGCATATATTTGAAAACAAGGCGAACAACCTTGGAAATTCATTTTGGGACGTGTGCCTGGGA
Organism: Dermanyssus gallinae; assembly: GCA_003439945.1. Taxonomy (NCBI): domain Eukaryota; kingdom Metazoa; phylum Arthropoda; class Arachnida; order Mesostigmata; family Dermanyssidae; genus Dermanyssus; species Dermanyssus gallinae. Next base: position 283,429 of record QVRM01004404.1, on the reverse strand, counting down.
TTAGGGCTAGCATTGACTCATTTCCACCGCAACCTGTAAGTTTCGTAGTTGAGTAATAATAAAGTACTGTTATTTACTATACCCCCTGCATAAAGGGGCAGCGCTCTGCCGTATGCGTATAATCTAAGACAAGATTTCGAAATTTTGCGGTACTCAATTGTATTAAGAAGAATCTTCTAATTTATTCTCATTTGTTGTGCTAGGCGAAGCATATTACTCAGAGATTTTAACATTATCACCGTAATTCGTGTTATAATAATTATCATGATTGGCATAATATATAAATGTATAAGAAGCATCTACATATTTAAGTATCCGCGTGAACTTTGCCTCCCTATTGCATAAGACACAATTCGTGTGCCGCTAAGTGCGTTTATTCGAGAGGTTGCACGCCGCGTTCACCATTTAGCGCGGCCCTTTGGCTGCTTACGCGTCGTCTCATCATCGTAAGGATTGTGGGGCGCCATGTTTTCCAGCGATAGCAGCGCAAATTAACGATACAGCGATTCGGCGCGAGCCGATGAGCAGATCGACATCAAATACATTTCTGCGCCGACTCGCCGCTGCAATCATTCGACTGTTGTTGTGTTGTTCCACCGACTTGCTCCTCTCTCTCCTCTCTATATATATAATTATATTATATAATTCTCACAATAGCTTTGAGTGCTGAGTTTATATGCGTTATTATAAACCTTAACAACTGAATTAATGAAACCTTATGTTATTATATATATATATATAATATATATATATATATATATATATATATATTAATGATAAGGTTTGTTTCTCTTTTGTTTCGCTCTTTTCTCGAATATTAGTTTCTTTTCTTGCAGCAGTAGTGGGGCCCCCTAAAGGCTACCGTATTGAGCGTGATTAGCCACCAGCCATAATATTCGGCCTTTCCGCCAACGGGTGTTCAAGCGCTGTTCACCAGTGCACATCTCACCGGTCAAATTTTGGCGCCGCAGGCCGCAACCACCCGCCTACCTACCCACCCACACAGCAGAAATCACAACAATCATTAGTGCCATCACCGGTGAGCAGACGACAATCGTTGAAAAACATTTGTGCCGCTGCCGCCATTGTTATTATGTTCGTGGATGAACGACGGTACGGCATTTGCTTTGACTATACCGCCACCAATTAATACGCTGCCGCTACCAACAACAACAACAGCAGCGGCAGCAGCAGCAGCAACAACAACAACAACGACAACGACAACAACATCAACAATAACGTAAAAAGGCGACTCATGAACCAACCGGACTGCCGCCGGGTGTCGTGAAAGTTGTGGTTATTGTTGTTGCTGTAACGATTGTGAGTGAGTCTCGCGGTAGTCGTAGTAGTAGTAGTTAGTAGTAGTAGTTAGTAGCAATAGTGGTATTAGTAAGTGTGCCGGCGGCATGATGTTGTTCTAGTTATCGCTAGTCGTGAGCTGATGGTCTGTGTATCATCTACACAATTAGGATCAATCGATCTACCGATACTACCGACTGACCCGACGCAGCAGCAGCAACAGCAGCGAGAGCACTAGGCTTAGGCATAATAATTGCCGTGAGTGTGAGATTGTTTCTGCCCTTGTTGTTGTTGCTGTTGTTGTTGTTGTTGTTGTTGTTGGCATTGCTGGTTCTGTTGCTGCCTTTACAACTGAACATCATCAACAACAGCGGCAGCAGCAGCGGTAGCCAGGCCTTAGTATTCTGCGCGTGGTGCGAATTGCGGGGCAGAATACTATCTGTTGTTGTTGTTGTTGTTATTAAACGCGACTGAAGGCCACCCCTTCTTCGAACCCCACCTGCCTGCACCCCCGACTTCCCACGACCCACCCACCCATATACATCTCCTTCATACATCTATCTGGTGGTCGCTTGTTCGCGTTACAGACGACGATCGTGTGTGCAAGATCGTGTGTATTTTGTTGTCCTTCTTGTTAGGGCAGTAAGTAGAAGGGTTGGTCCACCCCCTTAGCCGTCTTGAATTTGCGTGGTGATTGTGGTGGTGGTGGAAGTGTTTGTGTATTTTGTTGTCCTTCTTGGTAGGGCAGTAAGTAGAAGGGTTGGTCCACCTACTTCGATCGAGGCTTACCACCGAGGTGCGCCGGTCACTGGCGGCGTTCTCGTTGTTTCCGTGTGCTGTTCCGTGTAGGGAATTACTGGTGCGTGCGGTCGCAGCGAACCAACTGTTTGTAGGGCGATTGTGACGACTCGCTTATTGTTGTGGTTGTTGTTGTTGTTGTTAGTGTTGTTGCTGTCGTTGTTGTTGTTGTTGTTAGTGTTGTTGCTGTCGTTGTTGTTGTTGTTGTTGTCGGTGGTTGGCAACATCTCATCTACGTGGCGACGGGTTCTCGGTCGCGCCTCTGTTACAACCAACCATATCAAGCTTCTTCTGCTGCTGCTGCTGTGTTTGATAGTGCGTTGATATTGTTGGCCAACAAGCATGTTAGCAACCACAAGAACAACAACCCTCCTAGCGCTCCCCACAAGGCCCTAGTGTTGATAGTTTACTTACATTTCTCGCTGTAACCCACTTAAATGTCATTTTAATAAATATAATAGATAAATAAAAAAAAATAAAAAAGAACAACAACAATAACAAGACGACGACAACGACATTATGCATGCCGTACTTACACCACGTCTGCAGCACGCTTTTTTTGCTGTAGCCACGGACCGGACATCGTCCCATGTGAGCCTTATCGGCTTTATAGCGACGCATCGGCATAGCAATAATCCCACCAGCAGCAGCCCCATCAGCAACAGCAACAACAAACATAATTGTCAAGGTTTGCCGTAGAGGCGGCAGAATCAGCGCAGATCAGGCAACAACCGGTTGAGGTAATAGTTGTCGGCACTAGTGGTAACGTTTCGGGGGCGACCCTCAGCCAAGATTTACCGTCCACGGAACTGTTTTTCACATTGCTTCATAGACGGACGACCCCCATAAATACAACGTATGTGCAGCGGTGGGGTTCGAACCCGCGCACCTATGTGTCTCCTCCGGTTGCGAGGCGGGAACTTAAGCCACCACGCCACCACCGGGCTTGACTAGTCGGCACTAGTGGTGTTGCTATTAAAACCGCCGCCGAATTTTGTCTGAATTGTCTGCCTTCCTGCAAATATTGTTATTGTTCACCATAGGCTCATAGGCTTCGACACGTAGTCATCTTTTTCTTCATCAAAACCGTTGGTGGTGCCAGCAGTTGTGGTTACTGCTGTTGAGGGCGGCGACTCGGCCGGCCGAAGCTGAAGGCCCGCGTGTTTTGTGTGGGGTCTCAGCTGAAGGCCCGCGTGTTTTGTGTGGGGTCTCAGCTGAAGGCCCGCGTGTTTTGTGTGGGGTCTCAGCTGAAGGCCCGCGTGTTTTGTGTGGGTTCTCACACAGCGTGTGTTGGTTGTCACAGACCGCAGACCGAAGGCCAGCAAACAATCTGCAGTCCTGCATAACGCATAGTCCTGCACGATCAAGGTCTGCGAGCGGAACGTGCTAGACGTCTTCTTGGCGCCAATTCGGATTGTTGTTGTTGTTGTTGTCTGTGTTGTTGTTGTTGTTGTTGTTGCTGGTGTTGTTATTGTTGTTGTCGGTGCTGTTGGTGTTTTGCTTCTGCCGGCTGTGGAACAATTTTGCTCTCGTTGAGGCCGCGCTGACGACATCGCCGCCATTTCTCATCATCGTTGTTGTTGATGTTGTTGTTGTTATTGTTGATGTTGTTATTGTTGTTATTGTTATTGTTGTTGTTGCCGTCGTCATCGTCCTCATTACGGACTTGATGTTACTGTTGTTGCTGTAGCTGTTTGGTTGCCATTGTTGCTGTCGTTGTTGTTGTTGTTGTTGTGGTTGGTGTCGGTATCGTCGTTGTTGTCGTCATCATTGTTACTGTTGTTATGATGATTGTTATTAGCGTTGTCGTTGTGCGTTGTTGTGACTGTAGCTTTTGCTAGAAGGCTAATTGTTGTTACCTCATCCACTCCCACCAGTACATCATCATCATCGAGACTACGAAACAAACAACAGCAACAACAACAACAGCAAGAAAAACAATCTCAACGCACACAGCGGCACTGCCGTAGCGTCGTGAGAGTTCGTGATTCGTGATTGTTGTTGACAACATTGTTGTTGTTGTTGCCGTCGCCACCGCCGCTACAGTGTGCAAATGATGGAAGACGAACTAAATAAGCTGACAGTCGTCAAGCTCAAGGAGCGCCTCGTCGCGTTGGGCCTCGACACGCGCGGCGTGAAGCAGGTGCTCGTCAAGCGACTCGCCGAAGCGCTGGCCTCGCAACAGACCACCACCACCACCACGGACGCCGCCAGCGCCGACTCGGAAGGTGAAGGCGACGGCTGTCACGAGGAACGTCGCGATCATGAAGTCGTTGAAGCCCACGATGCTCCAGCTCCACCGGCACCTCCTGCTAAGCCAAGCAAGGCGACCAGCCGTGCCGAGCAAGCTGATGATGACGGCAACGACAGTAAGTGATACTAGACGAAGTGTTTAAGTGACTTTGTTAGTGTAGCTGGTTTTTTCTTCTGATAAAAAATCACATGATTTTTATAACTAAATTTAATATTTAAAAAGATAAAAAAATATATATATAAATGGTAGTTTTGCTCACTCAATATACATACTAACACCAGTGCAGGTGTTGAGCGTAAAGTAAAGTAAAAAAAAGTGTTGAACGTCAGTTTTTTCACCATACTTGTGGACAATCAATCTGACTGACAGAATCAGTGCTTTGTACTACTCACTTCAATTGTCACCCTGTTGAGTTGTGAGAGTCTTTGACAGCCGCAGAATAATAATAATAATAATAATAATAATAATAATTATTATTATTATTATTATTATTATTATTATTATTATTATTATTATTATTATTATTATTATTATTATTATTATTATTATTATTATTATCATTATAATTATAATTAAACGGTGAAGTGGTGGTGGCATGCCGGTTAACCTGTTTCGTTATATCCGTAATCTGGCATCCGCCAGCAGTAACAAAGAAAAGCAATAAGTAATCTGATGGCCGTTTAAGTGCATATCTCCGGTGTCAGGTCACGGTTATCGCGTCTTCGTTTGTTCCTTTCTCTTTGACCTATATTTTATTAGCTTAATTTGATCACGGCCTTCATTATAATCATAACGCTAATGGATAACTTATATCAAATGTAGGCTTGTAAATGTTTACCAACAATAGCAATTAGAACGATGACATCAATTACGCAAGATCGATCATAGTTGTGTTGCTTTGCGGGTGTATGTCATGCATTGGAAGTGCTGAAATAATGTACAGTGTGTGCAGGTGTGCTTGTATATGTAATCACACGTTTTTTGTTGTTGTTGTTGTTGTTGTTTTGTCCTCCGCTTGGTCTCGGTTATTTCAGAGACCTCCTCGTCTGGTGACAACAACTCCGCGGCTGGTGGCGATAATAACTCTCAGGTAACAGCAACAACAAAATAGCAACGAAGCAATACCACAAGCACACGCATGACTCATGCGGAACAAACGACCAGAGTCACAACCACAATCAATCGCGTGTAGATTGCAGAGTCGAGCTCGAAATTTAGGCGAATTAATTCTATTGGACATCCAGCCAATTGCATCTACCATCTATCTTAACGTTGCATTCGCGGCGCGATTGCGGCACTTGAGCTAGTTTGTATGGTAATTTTTGATTATATTAGTTATCAGTAGTTAGCGAAGGAGGCTGGACAACAGCGGGACGGAATCATTGTGGGTTTGCGGGACAACGTCAATATCTACAGGCGTAGCAATAATAGGTAAGACCAAACCGAGAATGTTTGTTACCTTTGCTGTTTTGCGAACGTATCTGGCCCCCCGCGCAGTTCCAGTAGAGCAACACCTGTTTGAGATAAAAAGTCTAGCTACGATGTAGCTAAGCCTTCTGGGAAAGACATAAGCATTTGATTGTACAGAAGGTAGGGCAGGCCTTTTTCAAGACCAAGATTGTGGCAACTACACGAGCTCAATAGTGTTGTTCATTAAATGGCGTGTTGTGATCATTGTACAACACGTTTTCATAGAGAAACTGATGATGCTTCAAGATAACTAATTGTTTACTAATATGGTTACTAATTGTTTACCCTTTCATTTATGATGATCATGATGAGATTAGCAGATATCAGTCAATTGCAATCATTTATGATTATATATATATATTTGAATGTGGCTATACTATATGTTCTATATAGCAGTCAGCCATCCCAGTATCCTGTACTGGAATGGGCTATGGATTGACTTTGGCCCATTAGATTATTTTGTTACCTAAATAGTTTTAGGCGATTTACAATGTGGGCGTTTTAAACAACTTTACGTCGCGCTATATATATATATATATATATATATATATATATATAAATATAAATATATATACAAATAATAGTGAGTGAATTACTTTTAGACGATTTACAAAGTGGGCGTTTTAAACAATTTTACGTCGTGCATTTTTAATATATATATATATATATATATATATATCCATGATAGTGATTTACTAATTTCATTATATCTCGTCTTAGATATAGCGTGTTCTTTTAGGATATATTTGCTTTGATGATATAGCGCGTTAGATATTCTACAAAATGTTTTACTAAAATGTTTGCTTGTGCTGAACATACGTGGCCGTCATAACGAAGTTTGGCTAGCTTCGTTGCCGCCTGTGGATCGTCTTGAACATCGTCATCCAACTAACTGATCTACGTTCATCTTAATGGATTGCCACGGTATCTCCTACTTTGAACGGAATAGGGTTCTAACATTTTGCGTATACCTTGTATCGAACCTTGGAAACCTCCCTATAGAAACCTTTGATGCCATTTGACGCACTGAACCTTTATGATTTTGTCTTCTCTCGGGCGTGATCGTTTCCGATCTGAGTTGCATAATTTCAACGCTATCATAGGACATTTCAAAATGTTATTAACTCAGCAACCAGGGAGGATTGTTAGTGAAATCAGTGGACCAATCAGCGTGCGTTACCATTTGGGCTTTGTTTAAAGGGACTTAATTTTGCTGCTTCAGCTGTAGCTCAGCGAGCTAAACCACCTACCGATTACAACGCAATGTTTGCCTAAAGATGGTTAAACCAATTCGCATTGACCTATCTCGGACAGGTGGTATCTATTCTACTTGTTACGCGTTATGAATGATAGTATTTTAGAGTCAGGTCAGACTCTTTTGTTCGATCGTGTATATGTGTTGCACGCATGCATACGTAACGCATACGAACCTGCTCATTCGGTTGATTTGTTTAGAGGGTTGTCGCCCTCCTCAACGATCATCTAACCTAGTAATTGTAGGCTATTTCACGGCGAGGGTATGATAATAGTGTAAAATTAATACGTTAGTGCAACAATGGGTTGCAAATTCTTCTTTTGTGGAGAGCATACAGGTTTTGCAGTATTATTTCCGTTGTTGCCGTGCTTTGGTTTCAGATATAGTGAATATAATGATTTTCATAAAACCCTGTGTACAGGGCATAGGAGAATAATTATTTATATAGACTACCGTTCGCTAGCTGAGGGCATTGGTGTGAACTTGCAGTTCCAGGACGTTGGCAAGAGGTTTCGTAGTAACTAGGTTATATGTATATATAACGCGTTACAGTCACGTTTGTAAGTGTTTACCTTAACTTCCAAACATTTTGCTCGCTATTGAAAGTTATATATATACATGTTCTTATGACAACATACTAACTTTTAATTCACTCTCAACTGAGATTTGTGTGAAGGAAACGTATAATAGAGTTATGTATTACAGGTTTACCTTTGCCATAGTGTGTTGCTATATTACAGAGCCATAAGCCATAAACGCTGACGAGCCAAACGATTTCATGGGAACTGTGCGTAGTAGATTACATCGTCTTGTGTTTTCCGTTCATTTGTAGGTTTTAGTTAGTACTAAGTTATTTTCCAAAGCACTGGTTTTCGGTTTTGGTTTTTACAACTGTGGAGATGACGATTTCTGCCGCAACGATAGGCTTTTTATTGATCAGTGTTGCTGTTAAGCGTTAGCAAGGACAAGACGAGCATTTGTCTTCTATATCATCGTGCTGATGAAACAATTTCGTATGTTGTATAGAGTGAAGAACTTTTCCCAAGGTGTGAATCAAGCGAGATCGTACTGTTGCCAGCGGAAAGTACTTGGTAAGTTGTGTCGATGTATGGTTACAATATATACATATTATGTATATGCAAAGTTTGATCGGTTGGTTGGTTTGTAGAGCATATCAGACGGTTGTTTGTCATTGAGGAATGCTTTGCCTCAGTTGACCGTGATGGGTCCGGTGAAGCTCCTTCGACATAGGGAAAGACAGGCAGATAGATGCGGAGTGAAGTGTCCCTCTTTTGTTACCAGGTTCCAAACATAGTTTCATGGCGGTGGGAGGTTGGAGGTGGGGTAACCGGGTAGAAGGATGGGGGTGAAGAGAGCGAGCTGCTTGTTACATGATACGTTGATCTGTTATGTTACAATAGTAGTGGTGATGATGATGATGACCTGTTTAGGCTACTGTCGAAACTATTTCGCGAAAATTCGGCGGTTTTTTTCGACAGCTCCGCATGCTACACACAGTGAGACAGACAGACAGACAGGGAATGGTGACAGAGACTGGAGAAGGAATGACTCACTACTGACTCATTGAGAGGCTCACTCGTGTCGTTAGAGCAGCGATGATGATGATGATGATGATGATGAGGTGCGAGAGACGAAGTGCGACAGAAACCACGGCTGCTCCTGCAACAATCAGGGTTTAGGAGAGGGGCAGGTGCTTAACGGGCGAGGCGCCCCCTGTGTTACCTTGCTTCCATTGCAGCAGCAGCAGCAGCCGCCCCGCGCGCTGTCTACCTGTTTGCCTGTCTGCGTCACGTGTTCGACACCAACGAGTCTGGCTAACAACTCCTTCAGCGTCACAGCGGTGCCGATTTCCAGCCGGGGTCGCTTCCGTCATGCCGAAGACCACAACGATGCGCTGGCTGGGGCGTCGTGGTGGCGGTGGTGGCGGCGGCGGCCGAAGCTGGCGCTGGTACTTCGTTGAAGGAATTCGATGGATCGATCCATCCATCAAGTCCGTTCTCCATCACTGCGTGAGTGGCGTGTGCTGCCCCCTGTGACCCGAACGGCTGGCGGCTGCGCGCACCTCCGAATCTGTGCTCTAGAGCTGGCGTGAATCAGTCGTGCGCTCGGCTCTCGATTACCCCACTACTAGTTCGGGCGCCTGGGCAGCAGCAGCAGCAGCAGCGGCGGCAGCGACAATGTCTACCTCTTCCTCGGCTCGAGCGAAGGTGCGAGACCGGATCAGGGACTTGCGCGTGCGATGGAAACTAGAGGGCAAGTGTCGTCTACTGCTGTTGACAACAACAAGTGTTTGTTGCTTTAGACAACGACAACAACAACAACAACAACAACAGACCAACCAATCAGCAAATCAACCACGAACCTCAAATAGAGCAAGCGCGTACCCATAGAGAACATGAGACGAACAGAGCTTGAAGCAAACCTGGTGCGTAGGATGAGGGGAGGTAGTTCTGTAGAGTTAGGGGTACGTGGTAGCATTGATTTCAGACTGGTCGCACTTCGCTGTTTCTAGTAGTGCGATCACAGCGACAACAGAGATGGTAGATGTCATCAAATACTGTGATGAATATTGCCGCTAACTGTGACAGGTGACATAGGAGACAAACCGTCAGTCGCGCGAATGATTAGAAACTGCTTATTACAAAATTGGCTATTTTGTTTCAGCCTGCTCCTGTCTTACCTTCACTCGATGTATGAAACATGACAGATATAGGAGACTGTTGTTGTTGTTGTTGCTGTTAGTTTTCAAGTCGGCTGTTTCAGGGACGTATTTGTTCTGACTCATGTGTGAGATGGGATAACGTGGGCCTAGCGGTCCGTAACGGGAACGAGGGTAATGTAAGTGGGCACTGTTGGGTTTTTCACGAGCGGGTCGTTGAGTGAAGGAACGAAGTGGCAAGGTCGCGTGAACTGAAGGGAACCACGATTCTCGACGAAGGGGACTGCTGAACTGGGAGTGCTACCGGGTGATCGGTGAGAGGTCCGAAAGGTGAAAAGAGCTTATGGAGAGCGCGTCGATCACGCAGCCGTGCCATCAGAGGTCGCAATTCTTCAGGACCACGAGGCCAAGTGTGAGATGATGCGAGCTAAGTGCGCTAACGAAACCTAGATAAGTTATTTCAGCAGCTCTAACCTTTGTCTGGACGGCCGCCGAACCGGCCGACCGGGCTATACCCAGATTAAGCGTTTCATGTTTTGAACGCTTTTTAATTGCAAGTGTTTTCGTGCAATTATCTTTCATCTCCGGTGCTCATCGGCCGCCTGAACCTGGCGCTTCCGTCTTCGCTCCTTGGATGCTACCTGCCTAGGATTCGGAGAAGTTTGCGCCCGCTCGCAGCTCGCGTTCGTCTAGAAGTTCAAACCGCGTAACGACGGCTGACACGGACGCGACGCCTACCGTGACGGTACGATTTACTACAGTCATGTCGAATGTCGTTACTTACAATTTGTGTTGTTGTTGTGGCTTGCGGATTCTCGTGTCTCGTTACCTCCGATTTCGAGCGTCGCATGAGTCTTCTGAGAGCGCATCCGTTTGAGCGGAATTATTAACACTACTAATATGGTTGCTCCGGCGTTAGGTTGGCCTATTGGGGTACATACACTCGGGGCTCTTTCTCTCTGGGTACTCGGCTGAAAGGGGTGTTCTCTTGGTGAAATACGCGCATGACTCAAATCATAGGCTAGGTGTTGTCGAGAGGAGTGATGATCTGTAGACGAGTCAGTTATCGTCGTCGTCGTCGCTGGTCGTTTGTCCTTAGACCAATCCTAACTGCATCTTGCGATATTAGGAAGCGGTCTCAGCGGGTGGGAGAGGAGGCCGCCGCCGACGGGCATCATCGAGCGAGCATTCTATAGAGTCGACGTCAACCACCACCACCACCACCAAGAGAGCGCGATCTTCATCCAGAGGCCGCGAAGCCCCTCCTTCGGCCGAGCCTTCACAAGCAGATGTCCCTGTGGTTTCATCCGACGACGGCGAGCCGCAACAACAACAACAACAGCATCCAGCCGGACAAGCTTCTTCAGCTGCAAACCTATCCGTCGTCCTTGAAGGAGTCAGTGTCACTCATAGCTCTATGTTTTGTGGTGTACTCGTTTATTTATCTTTACCTCGACTGTACCGCCCACTACTACTACTACTACTACTACTAAGCCTCCACCTAATTGTGTTCACTATCTCTTGTGCTGTAAATGTATGTGCTTTACCTCTAAAACGTGACACTACAGCTAACCAACCGGGCCTGATTGATGTGTGTGTGTGTGTGTGTATGTATCTCTCTGTGTTCAGCATCCGTTCTAAGCGAATCGTGCATTGCCTGTATCTGTCCTAGCTCCCCTTGGTCACGTCTATTACGTATGCTCACGTATGTTAAGTCGGGAATGATAATTTGCCCTAGGATACGGGCTGGAGACGCGCACTGTCCACTGTTGCTGCTCAAGTGTGCTCTTACCAGTGTTATCTGAGCTGTTAGGCTCACTGGACCGGATACTGTCGTACCGGCAATTGGTGGTGGCAGTTCAATGATTGAATGAGACGCAGTTATTCCCTCACGACTGTGAGCCTGTGCGGCGCGTGCAGAGCTTGCAGGTGCTTCTCTTCTTGCTTGGCTTTGCGCACGTCTATATGTGTTGGTTTGTTGTTGTTGTTGTTGCTGTTGTTGTTGATTGAGGAACTACAAAGCTACGAAGCTGTTGTGCGCGAGCGATTATGATCATTTTGTTTCGTTTTGTGCACGTGTTTACCGATACACCATGTCGTTATGCATTGTCGTCCGCAGCCGGATGAAACTGAGGAGCAGACCGCTGTTGTCGACCGTAAGGCGAAGGAGGACGATGATTCGGCGACCTCAGGCTCGGACACCACGAATTCAAACAGCAGCAGCGGCAGCTCTAGCAGTGGCACGAGTAGCAATAAAGACACCAACTCCCGGGAGAGCGAACGTGGCCCGCAACGTGCTGAGCAGACGACGAGAACGAAGACCTCGACGAGGCGTTCGTCAGCCGGCGAACAAGAACCGATGGAGTGTCAGGACGTCGTCGCAAGTGCCACCGCCGCCGCGGAGCGTGATGCACGCCAGGACGCCGACAACGATAAGTCGGCGGCCGCCGGCGACGACCGTGACGCGGAACGTAAGGACGCTCCTGATCCTGACAGTGACAGCTGCCAGGATGGCAAACATGCAGCAGCGGCCTCTTCCGACAAGGATTCCGCTCAGAAGAAGGCCGAAAAGGATGCGGCTGCAGCTGAAGAAAAGGAGTCCGGCGGCGCAAAGGAGGTCGGTAGTGAAGAGGACGGCGGCGCCGATAAGGAGCCGGCTGATAAACCTGTGGCGAAGCGCGAACGAAAGAGCCGATTTACTGACGCAGCACCCGAAGAAATAGCGTAAGTATGATTACGCATGCACATATTGTGTATGTGCTTTACATACTTCTATGCCTTTACACTCAAGAAGCGTATGGGATTATGATCATGCATGTATGTGTAGCATACTCATTTTGTTTTTTTGTCGTGTCTTGCTCAGATGTTTTAAGTTTTGTATCCGTTTTATGGGATGTGGTGCTGAGCACCTGTCATCACAGACGAATGCATTGCAGCCCGACCTAAGAGGTCGATCAATCTCAGCTCTGTAGTCTAACGTAGTCTAACTTTAAATAGCTCGTCACAGAACTGCCGTAGGCATGCTTATTGACTAATGTGAAATAAGTGCATGTCACAAGAGCAACATGAGTATCGGATACTGCTATCGGATGTCCACTTTCATCTTATCGATCTTTAGATGATTTGCTATGTGGCTATTGTGAACGGTGGTTTACTGAATTTTCCCAATACGGAAAACTTTGTAACCGGTGCGACACTAAACTGTCTCTGTCCGTTCTGTAGCGCTCAAGGGAATAACAGCAACAGCACAACCAAAAGTAGTACGCCCACTCCAGCTGCTCCTCCAAGCTGGGCTCAGCGGCGTGCTGAATGGGTCCGAAAACTCAATTCTACTGTAGCTCTTGATGAGGATTCGGCTGATCTGAACTGCGATATTGACTCGCGAGGCATGGCTTTAACTCCGTACTTCCGCGATGCGTTTGCGTGGCTCCCGGCCGGAGCGAAGTCTAGTCATGGCTTCACTGACGGCAAGATCAGGTAAGTGCTTTCAAGAGAGTTGCGCGGGATCGCATCCTTCACAATCGAAGCAAATGTCAGCACAAGCACGCAATCCCTTTTAAATAGGTTGTTCTGTTATCACCACTTTAGTAGTTTTGTCAACAGTCATATCGTTATGCAATATTAATATATGTTTGAAATCGAAGCTAGAGAGAGGCTTTGGTATTGTTTTACTAGGACAGCTATTGCCAGTTTTACGATTAAAACGTGCGTGTTGTTTCTGTACAATGCCGTAGGTTTGACGTGAAGGTTCTGGAGTTTTTGGATGTATCGGCGGAGTATGGAGAGCGAAAACGACCCAACTCCAATACAAAAAACCAGCAGCCAGACAAGGCCAGCGTCCCTACAGATGACAAGAAATCGCCTTCCAGGCCTGATGACAAAGACGAAGCCACTAGTGATCAAGACACGAAGGACAAGGATGAAACAACCAAGGATTCAACAGAAACCGACAAGGTGGATTCTAAAGGTGATGACAGCTCCGCTGAGGTGCCGGTGGCAAAGGAGGATACAAAGGAGTCTCCGGCTGCAGCCGATGAGAGCCAGACGGGCGCGAGTGAATCGACTGTCGACCCTAAAGAAGCCGCAAAGAGGCGCGCAGAGGAGCTGGCCCACCAAAATAAACTATATGGTCTGCGCTTGGGTTTCGCAAGGCGTCTTGCGAAGCATAGCGTTCAGCTAGGCGATGATCCTGACTCATGGGCTTATTGCTCCAATGGAAAGGTATGTGCGTTAAAGGGCACGTCAAATGTATGATATTATAAGTATTCCGATTGAAAGACTTTGCTAATTAGTAATGTGTAACGAGAACACGCTGTATGGATAAAGCAGTTAAAGTCTTATTTCATGCTGAAAATGCCGATATATCGCACACGCTTATTTAAGAAGTGTTTTGATAAACGTTTTTTTCAATAAAGCGAATGTTAGAATGAAGTGAGATTATTATTGTTTGCTTCTTAGTGTCTTCTTTCTGATAAAGAAGTCTATCGTCGGTAGTTCACTCAGAACACGAATGGCAAATCCTCTAATATATTGATGTGTCTACATTTTGTGTCCACGACTGGTTTACCTTTAGAGCGCTTGTGGTGGGCGGTATGCTCAGTTTCTCCCTGAAGACCTTGTTGAGCCTCTTCAAGCAGGCGATGTGTTGTCAGCGATGCTGGACCTTACCGTGAAACCAGGCAAACTGCGGTTTGCCTTAAATGGCCGGGTACTTGACGGGGCGCTTGACGTGGATATTACTCCGCCACCTGCGGAACAGCAAAAAGCAGCCACCGAGGAGAAGACAGGCGAACCAATGGAGACTCAGGACTCTGAGAGTACTAAAAAGGATGCCGATACGCCTGAAGAGGACAATAAGAAGCAGGCGGGCGACAGTGGTGAAGAGCGTGAGGCAGAGGTAAAGGATAAGGCCACCGACGAGCAGAAAGACGAGAAAAGTCCTGAAGCAAAAGAAGTTGAGGCTGTGGAGGACAAGACCAATGAAGATAAGGACAGCAGTGAGGCTAAGAATAAAGTTGAAGTGAAGAAAGAGTTGGTTCCAACACCTCCGCTAATATCTACAGCGCTTTTCCCCACTGTGCTCACGAAGAACGTGCGACTTGAAGTGAACCTCGGTCAGGTAGATGTCGACCCGCTTCCTGGCTTCGAAGACTACGTGTTCCCGACAAAGACGAGCGAAGATTGGCCGGGTCGAGAACGAGCTCCGCTGCCTCCCTTCGAACGACGAGAGTGTCAGCTGATCTTAATGGTCGGCCTTCCAGCATCCGGCAAGTCGCATTGGGTGAATAATCATGTCCGCTTGTACCCTGATCGACACTTCAACGTGTTCGGCAGCAAAGACGTCCTGTCACGAATACTAGCCGCTGCAGTGCCGCCACCGGTTACGCAATGCGAGCCTAAGAGTGACGCTAGTGTCGATAAGGACGATGCCGGTCTAGGGGCCATGTCCACGGACGCGACTGCGGCTCAATCGTCAGCGGACAACGACAACGACGCAGCGGAGGCTGCAGATAAATCCTCTGACGACAAAGCAATGGAGGTGGACGAGGACGGCAAGAAGGCAGAGAAGACTGACCCTACGAAGGAGAGTGCTCGCGCTGTGCGGAGTGGCGAGGTCGACGCGCAGAACGACGACAACGATGTTTCAATGCGAGAAAGCGGCGAAGGGCACAGTGATGCGGAAAAGGAGCAGCGAAGCAAAGACGCTCAGGGCGACAGTAGCAGCGAGCAGAAGAAGGACCAGGATCCGCAGGACAATGAGAAAGATGCGCAAAAGCAAGATGAGAAGCAGAAAGACGACGACAAAGCCGAGCAAATGGATGACAAAGAAGGGCAAAAAGAAGCTCAACCCGGCCAGAAGGGCGATACAGTTGCGAAAGTTAAAAAAGCCGACGATAATGATAAGACTGCTACTACCGAGGTAAAGAAGTTACCAGCGCAGCGGCCCAAGCTTCAAGACGTCCGGGAGCAGTGGATACAGATGCTGGCTGGTAAAGCGGTCATGTGCGTGTCGAAGCTGATTGATGCTGCTTGCAGGCGAAACCGGTAAGTGGTGGGACACGAAGAGCCGTGAAGTTATTTTTTATTATTACGTTTCTTTAAATGATCTACTTTTCATGCCTACGATAATACTACTCATTTAGGGTCCAGTGCAAGAAAGACATGCTTAAAAACGACGAAATTACTACGGGCTGAAATGTTTGCAATGCAAAATGGAAAGACACGCCCATTGACTGCGATACAAGTTATTTCTACTTGTATGAGTAAATGCATAACTTTGGTGTGACATTTTTTTTATTTTAATCCAGTTTCCAGTTTTAGAAACGTTATGCATGTAAACGTGCATAGTAGACGCCTATTGCACTGATTTGGCGCATCTAGTATAGGAGCGAAATCCTATATCAGTACGACTGATTTATATCTTTGTGGCGGTCTTTCAGCAATTATATTCTGGACCAAACAAATGTCTACTCGTCCGCCTTGACCCGAAAGTGGCGACAGTTTGAGGGATTCCGTCGCAAGATCATTGTGGTGGTTCCGACAGAAGAAGAGTTCGAAAGACGTAAAGCCGCTGTGCTAAAAGAAAACGATGAGACGAACTTCCCACTACCAGAGGGGGCCGTCATGGATATGAAAGGTAATGTATATATAATAAAATTTATATATATATATATATATATATATATATATATATTGTCATTTTCTAGTGCGTTGTCGATGAGTTGTTTGTAAGCTACGGCTATTTTTAGTGATGCTAACTATCTATGTTTTTGTTATTCTCTCTATCCATTATCGGCGTTGCACTATTCAATCGGTAGCCAACTTTGAGCTTCCCGACGAGAAAGACTTCGGCGGGCCAGGAAGCATCGAGTATGTTGCTCTTCCTGCTGAGGAGGCAAAGAAAGTTGTCGAACGATGCAGTCAAGCAGCGGCCAAGGTTCGTAATAGCTAAGTGCTATAATTACTTTTACTATATCATAAATACACAATATATACATAGTTATATATATATATATATATACAATTTACATAAAATAAACGACGTCCGAGGCAAAATTAACTGCCATGCTTAAATAATGGCCGTGCCGCTTTTGTTGTTTTGTGTGTGTAGACGCTCGGTCTCGAATGGCCACGACCTCAGCGGCCTCCGTCCGGTCCAGGAGGGCCCGGCGGGTGGATGGGCAGAGGAGGCCCCTATGGTGGGCCTGGAGGTATGCCTTACGGCGGAGGAGGCCATTATGGGCCATACGGAGGCGGTCAACGAGGCGGCTATCAGCAGTTTAACAACAGAGGCGGTGGTTTCAACGACTTTAGAGGTTAGATCAAAATTGGGAGGACAGTATAATTTAATAATTGTTGTAATGACTTCGTAAATCGTGACATAATTACATATGACAATATGTAGTTACACACATGGTAATAAACATATGCTTTAACAAAAAAAAAGATACATATGATGGCGATATGGACGATAATGGCGATGAGGTGCGCTGATGAATGGCTTTGTGTGACGATGCTAAGGAGAGCATTGCTCCAGCTTGGTGCTTGTAGCGTGTCACGAAGATGCGCGTTATTCTATGGGCGTGACGTAAATGGTCCTTAAAATATATTGTTTCATGGCGCGAGTGCCACTTCTGTGTGTATGTTCTAACTGGTGTTTATGTTTTCTGTGTTTTTCGATCGTGAATAGGTCGTGGTGGCAGAGGTGGACCTCCCGGGAGCGGATTCCGTGGAGGTTGGGGTGGAGATCGTGGAGGCTACCAACCGCGCTGGGGCCACCGCGGGGGTTATCACTACCCACAACAACAGCAACCACCGCCGCATCATCCCCATGATGGAGGTTCCTCGTATGGAGGAAGTCGAGGTGGATACTACGGTGCCGGAGCGCCGTATCACGGCAATAATAGTTCCGGCTACAACAATAATCAGGGTAAGGGACTGTGGTTTTTGCGTTAAGGTTTTTGTACTACTCTCAAGATTAGGACTTTTGTTGACCAGTTAAGGTTACGATGGTCATTCGTTGGCATATTTATTAGCTATAACTCAATAAATGTGTATACTGTCATACGGGGCAACTAGATAGAAGCATCGACTTGGCGGTTTTGCGCTTGCTTTGCTGGTATGCATTTTAAAGGGAAAATTTTGGAGTCTGAATAACTCCGAGGTGAGCGAACTGGTTAACTAAAGTAAAGACTCGGCAGTTTATATTTATGTAATGGTCTGCGGCAGGCATAGTCTAATTTGTTTATTGTCAAGTAAGGGGGCAGTGCACTTATTCCCCATTGAACTTGTAATCTTCATACACGCCCCACGCTCACGTCGGCAGCAAAGGAAGCAGCACATGGTTTGTCACTGCCAAAACGTTAAATGTTGTTTTATGAATCGTTGAAACGATGTTGCCGTTGTTCATTGATTGAAATAAGACAACATATTGTTTTGCAAGATGTTCAGTGTGGGACGCATGATGAGCGTTCAACTCGCCGCTACTTTTTCGGCCGATTTTTGGTACAAAAACAAAATCGTTTAGCAAATCAGTAAGTGCTGCATATGTTATTCTCCTATTAGCGTGCCGAATTGTGACGAGGCTCAAGGCAAGTGTTATAGCCGGTCGACGACAAATGATATCAGGATCTTATAGACAACGCTGACGAGGTCAATGTCTCTGTAATTCCTTAGGTCCGTGGCATTCTCTTTCCGTTTAAAGACGTGGTGAAGAAGTTCTTTCGTATTTTATTGGGCATTACGCGCCCGCGTTAGCACTTATTTTAAATGCACGTTAGCAGGTTTTTTGAAGTTAGGTAAGTTTCCAAGTTTTTCAACTGAACAAAGCTTTTAAATACGTGGGTTTCTACTGTGTTTTATTGTTTACTTTTTGCTCTTCTCCTTATTTAGGCTTGCACGCCTGAAGTGCTTATACGTGGGTTTGTACTGCGTTTTATTGTTGACTTTTCACTCTTCCTCTCTTTAAAGCTTGCACGTTGGTAGTGCCCACATGCTTAGGTAGGAGTTCCTTGTTAGGACGTCTTCAAAATGCGCATCACGCTCTGGTAGTGCTTGAAACTGAGCCTGAAAAATTTTGCCTTTCATAGTAGGTTTCAGCTTTGGGCACAGGGAATAATGGTCTGCAAGCACCAATCGAACGAGATAGAAAGTTATCACATTTTTTAAATGGCAATTTATAGCTCTTCACTCGAAGTCGTGTGTAATATAGCGAGGGCATTTTACTCGACCACGTGCGCGCAAAATGCGGTCTGCGCTGTTTCACGACCCATTGCGATATAATGGGTGCCCGTCCGTTGGCGTGACCGTCCGTTGGCGCGTGGCTTGACAGCGCCACGGAAAGTTCAGTAACGTACACTTAGCAAAACGCACTATCTATCGTATGATTGATGATGATTATGATGGTAGTGGAGCGTATTTTGGTTGTTGGCTTGCACATTGCTGTGGAACGACCTGTTACTGATATTGCCATGCTGCGCTTCTGTGCGCTGTGTGAAGGCGGCGGCGCCGGTGGTGGCGGCGGATACAATCGCGATAGCGGCCGGGAGGCTGGCAGCGGCCGCTTTGGCGGGGGTGGCCCACCTGGCGCCGGCGGCAGCAGCAGCACTGGGGGTGGCTCGTACGGGGCCTCCGGGTATCACCACAGCGGCAGCCGCGATGGCAGCCGAGGCTACGGAAGCGGCGGCGGCGGCGGTGGTGGGCCGAGAGGCGACGATCGTCCGAGCGATCGAGGCTCGGCAGACAGCCGCGAAAGCGGCCGAGACAGCTCGCGAGATTCGTTTAGCTACAGCCGAGGTGACAGTCGAGGCAGCGCAGATCGGGAGAGCGGCAGCCGATACGACTCGAGGGACAGTGGGCGCGATGGCGCCTCGCGCAGACCACCGGCAGGTTAGCTTATTGATATTCTTAGCTAGTTAGCGAGCTGTCGTTACGATTTATAGATTGAACATTATTGTTATTATTATTATTATTATTATTTATTTATTCAATGCTATCAATTATTTACGGTCGGACAACAACAGGTTTACACACACACACACACATATATATATGTATATGCATTATTTTTTTATTTATGTAAATATATTTAAATGTCACAGCGCAAATTTAAATTACCACGGTCGGGCCCGTTCGTCAACGGCAGCGCGCGACAGCTTTCGCGTTTCCGCTCTAAGCTTCGATACTTAGCCTCTGTTATAGGTATGTGGCTGAAGCCTTATCTTTTATTGTTGCCGAAGTCTTCAGTTCCATAAGAAAAGTGGCAGCTGCGGCGGCTTCTCCCATAGTTCCCAGCGCTCGATGGCCATTGTTTGGACTATGTACTGGGGCCCCATTCATATATATATATATATATATATCGAGGGGCGGGACGCTGGGAATACGGCTGTGGTGGTATTCACGGCTTAGGCGAAGCTAGCATATTTCGAGCTCTCTGCTACTTCGGAGGCGGCTTGACTGAGTCGTTGTTTGTTTGTTGGCTGTTGGTTGTCGCTCTCGAAAGGTGGTGACCACGAGCGTTCGGCCAGCCGCTGGAGCGGAACTTCAACTGGATCGTCTTCATCGTACTCGGCCAGCGGCGCCGGCGGAACCGCTTACGGCGGCGCGACCTCGGCTGGCAGTGGCGGCAGTCAGCGATACCAGGGCGGCAGTTCGGGCGGCTCGTATGGCGGTCACGGAAACGGTGGCGGCCATTCGTACGGCGCCGGTAGCGGCAGCAGTACGCCAAGCAGTGGCTACCACAGCGGCGCGGCCGCCCAGCGAAGCGGCAGCGTGTCGAGCAGCGCCAGCGGCGGCGTGAACAGCAGCAGCAGTCGACAATCGTCGTGGACGCCGTCAGGACACGCGGGCGGTGGTTCGGTGGCCAACCAATGGGCAGGACAGCAGCAGCAACAGCAGCAGCAGCAGGGTATGATGGCCCAGCACGTTGCAGGCGGCGCTGGTGCCGCCGCGAGTCAACAACAGGCGCAGTGGATGCAGTGGCAACAGTGGTACGCCAGTCAGGCGCAGGTCAGTAGTGGTCGCGATCCTCTTCATGCTTAGGCGTAGGCAGTCTACCTAATTTGGTCTGGTCTGGTCGTGGTTGAGCTGAGCGTCCTTCCGTCCGGCCGGCTCCTTTAAGCACTCACGATCCCCTGTATAAGAGGAGACTGACTATTCCCGAAAGTGGGAAGCACTCACGACTCCCTATATAAGAGGAGACTGACTATTCCCGAAAGTGGGAAGCTCTCACGCTCTTAAGTAGTTCGTGTAGGAGGCGTGCATGCGGTCAGCGCAACGTCTTGGACAGGAAGCTTTTTCAATAGGTTTCATATGAGATATATATATATATATATATATATAGGGTTATTCGGATTGTATGAACGTTTTTTCTCTCTAATGTTGCTGTCTCTCTCTCTTTTTTTAAATAGTGGCTGTAGTGGTCGCTGACTGACTGAACTGATTTGGGTACTAAATGCGTTGATTTTGGTATATGATTTTGATTTACATAACATAATAACAATGCGATAGAGCAGTTCCGTTGACTCGACTTTTAGAACCGTAGTATTGTAAACCAACCATCGGTTAATAAAGCTATTATGTTATATATGATTTTGATTGACTCACGTAGGCTGGCACAGCCGCGCAACCAGGTGCTGCTGCTGCTGCCGCACAGTGGAGCGGAATGCATGGACAAAGCAGCGCCGGTGGTGCTGCGGCGCGAGGTGCGGGCCAGTCGGCTCAGAGCAGCTGGTCAGGCCAGGCAGCTCAGGGTGGCCAGCAGGCGCAGGCCGCCCAGTGGAGTCAGTGGCAACAGTACCATCGCAATATGCAGCAACAACAGCAACAGCCTCAACATCAACAGCAGCAGCAGCAACAACAGAGCTCACAGGGCCGCAGTGCGAGCGCGTCGACCTCAGGAGCCTCGACTGCTGCCGGCTCGTACGCTGGCGGATACGGTTCGTACCCACCTCATCTGCTTCTTACCTCGTCAAGATAAAAGACAAGCGTGTATGCATATCTGCCATTTTACGATATATATATATATATATATATATATATATATATATATGTATGCCAAGTACCCTGCAGTGGAATGCACAGCGCTAGACAACAAATCGTTGCACTACTTCTCTCGCCGAAAGCGTGAAGAAGATAGAGTGTTTTGAAGAAACATCTTGAACTGTATATTATACTCAATATAAGTGAAATAAATATAATTGAAAAAAAATGATATATATATATATATATAACCGAGCAAGGTGGCTTAGTGGCAAAGCCTTTGCCTTGCATTCGGGAGGACTGGGTTCGAGACCCAGACCGGCCACTCTTAAATTGGTTTGCATGGTTTCCAATTTAGACAAGGTAAATGCCGGAGTGGAATAAACCTAGCCATGACATGAAAAATCCGTACACGAGCAATTGCCTTACGGGAAAATAAAAAAAAAAATAATATTTATATATATTAATGGAGAACATTTGTGTTTATCCGATTTGCAGGCGGCGCTCAGGCGCAGGTGCAGGCGGCAGGTGCTGCTGGTCAAAGTGGTCAGTACTCGGCCGAACAGCTTCGTCAGTATCAACAACAGTGGACGGAATGGAAGCAGCAGTACGCACAATACTACCAGCAATATCAGCAACACCAGGCTGGCGGCCAGCAGCAGGCGCAGGGAGCGCAGCAGACGAAATAATTCATCAACGAGATGAACGGGGCGGCACGACGACGACGAAGTCCGGCCGACCGTGGGTGGTGGTGGTCGCTATCAGTGGATGAACAACAAAACAAGGATACGTGTCACGAACACAGCACACACACACACAAACACACACTAACAACAACACAACTACATCAGTAGTTTCATTTCATTTAAAGCACGGGCAACAAAAGCAAGCAACGACAGCCGCCCTAAGCAATAAATGCGCATCAACAACGAGCCACTGTATTCTACGTAAACGCCGTAAAACCTACTCTCTCCCCTCCCGCGCCCCGATGACTAGCGAACTTTCGCGCCAGCCGCCCCTGATTTGGTCTTGCATTGATTGCCGAGGTGGTCAGGCTGAAGTGTACACTATACGCCACACATCGTGTCGTAGCAGAGAGAATTGTACGACTTCTGGTCTTGGCCAAGTGACTTCGGTCTGCCTGAGTATGATGGACTACAGACAGCGCTTGATTGGTTCTGTCCGGATGTTAAAATTGAGCCGGTTATACATGTTGGTGCTGTGTCGTGTCTCGTAAATGTTCGCTAGCAGCGTTGGCTCGACAAGCTATGGTGATAGATCTATCTATAAACTAAGTACGTGTTTTGCTATGGGCCCCATCCATGCAAAACCGAATCAGGTTCACCATCACGTATTTGTCAAAGCCTTCTTTGTGTGGTAGATTTGAAGATGCATATCCGTTCTTCTAGGCATCTAGTACCACCAACGTCTGATATATTACTGAATTCAATGTGTATTGTCTATTTGGGTTGAATGAAGGACTTTAATTACAACTACCTGAAACTTTGTCGTATTTCGGCCCGCAGCCGTCAGTAAGGCTATTTAGGGGAGCGGGAAATTGCGCCTACTTGTATACACACATACATACACAAGGACACGTGCGCAACCAAGGATTACTAACAAAATTTGGACAATTACTCTATCTCCTGTGCGAGGTGCCCAAGTCGACAGCGGTACCATCGGTTGGCACAACTACAGTAATGATGAGGAAATTACGGCTGGCTCTAAGAAGCACTCCGTCTGCCGATGAATTTGCTGGCTACACGTTCTCTTTCAGATAAAGTGCGTGCACTTGCATGAATAATGGTCTATCTTGTGTATACATGCATTACTATATATATATACATATATATTATAGGTAGTGTCTTTAAAGATGAACGACCTACCTGACGAAGACGATCCACAATACGTAAGATGGGCCAGACACGACGGGATGAAGAAAGAACTCCAAGTTACTTGTGTTGACGTGGCCGTAGAAAAACGCCACCTTTGTTTTGCACGTTATAGGTGGCGAAAAACTCAACAACCGTCGTCGCGGCGAAACTTTCATCTCCTCTGTCAGGCAGTTCATTTGATCATGTTAATTTTCTTTTAGGAGTGATACAACGATAAGCACAACGCTATTTTTGCGCACTTCTGCGTTGATTTGAGAGGCTATGATGATTACGGGCAGTGCTAACGGAAAGACCATTGTTACTACGAGTCTCTGACCAACACAAGCTGTCGTGATACACTGACGGTTATGGAAAACATGATGAACAAGTTATTCGAATAATATCTGTGATGATAAGAATAACGTCCACGGCTCATTTGGCTGCGTACTGTTGGATAGCCATGTTACCTCTCGCAATCTTATCTGGGAAGTAGCAATGGCATTTACGAACACTGCGATTTGTTCTAACATTATGTTTGCTTGCTCAGTCGCGTACGCCTGTGTTAATCTTTGTCACTATAGTTACGCAAAAAGGCACACGTATTTTTTCTAAACAAACTATGTGTAGAATATATATATGCATACATACTTACAGGAGAACTGTTGTCATGACTACGAAATCACTTCTAGCTGTTAACCATATGTTACTTACGAAGCTTTCCTGAAGTTCCTTATCCTATATAAATGAGAGAGCCTGAGGATTACAAAGTAACTAGAGCCGTTACAGAAAATAAGAGCATGCGTTTAGGCGACGGCATTCTGTACGCCTCGTCTTTGTCGGTCAAATCGGTACGCATCGGAAATTCTGACTGCGACGTTTCCATATCGAAGCTAGACTGGACTTCGAGAATGAAGTTAGGGTTATTTCTCTCATGGCTCATCCCTACCTTCCCAGCGCACCGACAGCCGTGTGATGCATATGGCTAGCTAAAAGCAGGCATATATACATATAAGCTTACATGTAATACGAAATATAATTATTGTCAACAAAGTTTGAAATAAACGTCTAAATATTATTACACGATGTGCCCATACGTTTTCATTTTGGATACTCGTCGTAACTTGATCAATAAATAGGGACATGACCTAAATCAAAGAAATTAAACTTAATTATGAGTAAGATATATCTGTACGAGGTTAGATCGGCAAGCTGTAGTAACACTGTGTATACTCGTACGTCGAACTCGCCAAAAAACAATGGGAGGGGGGGTGAAAATGTTGAGTAGTGAGGGTGAAATTACTAATATTATTATACAAGATACGTCATTGCAAGAGAACGAGTCATTTAATTAACAAAATGAACGACGTATTCAGAAGATGCTTCGTCTGAAGTACATCTCATGTTGGCCGGGTATGAAAAACAACCGTGTTGAATAAAAACGTAAAATCGAGATCCTATGATGTCTCATTTCTGAGCTTTCAAGTTGAATGCCTTAAAACCCACTCCGCTCCTAAAACACACGTATTTGGGAAATGCACTTTGAGGGGGACAGTTTTGTTATCAAGTTTATGGTGGTTCGATTCGCGATGTGATTTCTGTAAGCCATTAAACCCGGATCCCCATGACGAATTTTCACGAAGTCCCATGATAACGAGGAGGGGGGGGGGGCGTTAGCGGATCATAAACGGTCTGCATATGGTTGTGGTACACAAAAGTTAGTGGTCACAAATAGGTAGCCGTATGAAGTGTGTGTTTTCACATAGCGTCGGCCAGTCCATGATCCCCAAAAATAGCGTCTAAGGGAATTCGAACACCTGTGCTACATACTGCTGGCAGTACATCCTGCGAATTGTTTTTGGACCATTTACCATCCGTTCTGGTAAGATCTTGGTCAGAAATGTGTGGTACGTGTCTCCATTTAATCATTCTAGAAGTGTAATTATGAGAGCATATAGAGTCCATTAATGAACATTTTGTGCATTAAATAGCACACGTGCAAAGACGCAGCCTAGGTTTCGTTTTGTACAGAAGCATAATAGACTAATCGGCGAATATCTAATCCGTACCGGTTTGACAGAACTCAAGCCTTGCAGATATTGATTACCAGACACATGTTGACTGTTATCGCTGGTTTCTACAGAAGTATGAAAGCCAGGCTAAGCTCTTAACACTTGTGCTACGAATGTGCTACAAATAAAGCTTCGCTACGCAAGAGGACATATCTAATGCACATAATTATCATTGGTAAGCCAACGAAACCCCCACTAAATGCTAATTTTTGCGAATCTATTTTATGCGTTTAATGTCAAGTTAGTAGGTATCACAACTTTCTTCCAAGACCGTATGCTCAATTTCTCAATCGAACCACTTGTTCTCTTGCAATCGCAAGTTTTGTGTATCTAGCGTTACGACCTTCTCAGGTGTCTACTATACATTAAGAAACATCCTGTACACATGTGGAAATAGTTGTAAGTACCAATGTACCAAGAAAAATGAATCTGTAAGGAAAAACATTACAGAAAATGTGATAATATAAAGCTTTGTTGGGGAAGGTCCTTTAAAATATTTTATTTAACTGGAACATTTTTCGTCCCTTATTATTGTTCTCAACGTACTTCATCCTAGTAAGCCCATACATTTGCGTGCATTTTAGAAGTGTTTGAATGGCATGATGAAAATCGTGAATAGAGTTAGAGAGAATAACACGCGCGTCGCGCTCTGTGGAATATTTGATAAGCACGTCAAAAGTACTACCCAAGTTGGATTTCGGGGAGCGGAGAAGTATCTGCAGGCGCTGAAAGGGGGCAACACAGTGACACTCCAAAACTGTACAAAACAGTCACTGGAGCAAGGAATTGCTTGCTATTCGTTGCTCACCACCCGCATCTATGACGAGGACATTGGGCACAACGTTGTTCAGTCGCACCCGAAACAATATATACTAAACTCACGTAAGCAAGCTACATTCTTAAGTTCGTCACGACTTAATTCTGTTTTCGTCGTTGGGTCGCTAAATAGCAATCGCACAATAGCACAAGCGCATACAAAAATGTGCTGTATAAAAATTGCATACAAATTGTAAATATATTACTTTGATTGTCTACGTTTACGTGCGCAAAACATTTATACAGCGTGTGATCGAGAAGCTAATGCCTGACAAGATACTAGAAGAGGACAATATTTTTGTTAATCATATATATATATATATATATATATATATATACAACACAGAGAACGGCAAAACTGAAATTTTGTAATCAACAATTTTACAGACGGACCCGCTTTTCTTAGCAACAGATGGAAAAATACTAGGTTATTAACAGCTGCTGTAATTGACGCACTTGAGCGGGATAGCCCGTAAATATTGTGAGAATCTACCAAAAATGGTGAATAAACAACATCAACAACAAATATATATATATATATATATATATATATATATATATATTTTTTTTTTTTTTTTTTTTTTGATATATATATATATATATATTATTTGCGGGAGTAACTATGACTCTCTTACCGGCCTTGGTCCGCTGGTGCGTGACTGCCACGCGCTGCGGGGACCTTCACTGGCCCACTTGTAAGTTAGTCAGACGGTACAAACTCCCGAAACTGACACTCCCGTGTTTTAAGAACTAACCGGGGGGCAAGGCATACGATAGATTTGGGTGTCAACGAATTTATATTGTCATCCTGTCGTGGCCCATTCGAGGGCTGTTAAGGCTACTGCCAATACGGGGGACTTGTGCTGCATAGAAGTCCCCCGGGCTGGACGGTTAACGCCCCGAGTGACACTCGGTGGTACCGTCCGGGACGCCTGCTGCCTTGGCTTAATAGGCAAAATGAGCGAGAAGTGGCCACACGAACGCAGACCACCGGTCGAGAGGGCCTTCTGGCCCCGTATTTTACGGGGAACCCCTGCTCTGGAGTGGTCCGATGCCCTTCGGGGACAAGGTATATTCCGGGGTGTAACGCGGAATCGCGAGGTGAATGCGTCTAATCGGTACGGTGGAGTAGTGTGGTACCCCCATTCCAAACCTCGATAGGGGGGAGGGTGGGGGATCTGCTGGCCTGTCAATTCGGGCTGGTGGGCACTCCCGTTCGGGTCCGCGCGTATTAAATCGCGGTTAAAGGGCGGGAGTGTAAGTATTTCTCTCTTTTGCTATATATATATATATATATTATATATATATATATATATATATATATATATATATATATATTATATATATATATATATATATATATATATATATATATATATATATATATATATATATATATGTAAAGCGGGCGTTACTAGGGTCAAAGAAAGATATCAGGTTGTGTTACTAACTCAATCAGTTTATTCCAACCGCCGATTTACCGGCCGTCTTACGGCTTCTCTCTGGCACACCGCCGAACTCGCCCGACCTACATGCGGCACGTAGTTCGCTCTGCGTCCTCCTCCTGCACGGTCTCTCCGCCGACTATTCTCTCACTAACCACTGCTGCTGGTGCAGCAGCTGTACCTCCGTCAGCGACCTCTAGAGGGAGCTGACGGATGCCAATCATGACATGCACATCTTAGCTTTACTCTGCTCTTTCTCTCCTCAGTAACATTACCAATCATCTTCATCTGTTTCCCAATCATGCAATTATATCTCTATACTATTATTATATCCCTGTACCTGACATATATATATATATATATATATATATATATATATATATATATATATAAGCTACTCATGAAAAAGCTCGACTCCACTGTTATTAAAGGCGGATGCGCCGGGCTCGGCAAGCTGGCGACAACGGCGGTCGTCCATCGAACACAGGAAAGCGATAGCGCCAATAACTGAATATAAAAGCTGCCGAATCAGCATCTCGGCAACAAAGCGAGAAATGCCGGCAAGGAAAATCAAGCTTAGACTATACAGCTGGCGGTAAACGGTACATGCAGCATCAAGCCAAAAAAAGTCCGGTGGTTGGGCGATGACAATGTGGCAATAGGTTACTACTATACGCGTAAAATTACTGGATCGATAAAGCTGGAGCGGGTGGCTTATGAAACTCGATGACAGGGACGTCGTGGAAGTCGTTAGATTCTCGTGCAGAGCTCCAGACACTGTGACACCCTCGCTTATCAGAGTGCAAATGCCCAAGTACTAATAATTAAACTAAATTACAGAGCCAGAACGGCTTGTCCTGATCGAACGAAACAAAGAGGTAAAGGAAATAAAAAAACACGTCGAAAAATTGAATTTAAATGAAAATAGTGTTTTTGCATGACTCTCACAATGTCTAGTGATTTGAACATTGCATCGCACACCTTTTTAAGTAACAGATGTGGTTTAACGTTATGGTAGATAGATGATAAGTACGCTGACAGAGCACACTATTTGTTCTTATCTCAATTGTAGTTTGTTGACGGAAGTGCAATTTCATAATGATTAAGTTCTAGTAAAATTGACAGGCTGAGGAACTGGCAAGAGAGACCGCACATATACTGTATTCGAGGCACCAGATAAAAAGAGAACGAGACATTCGCTCAAAATCTGAAACATTCTTTCAGGATTTAGGTATGCGCTGGGCGCAGGGTAAATCCCGGTAATATAAACGGATAATAGGATTGGGAAAGGAGAGCTCTTTTTAAATATTTATTTTGGTCTTAAAAAGGACAGGTATACTCCATTCGGCACTGAAAACTTCAAGTGGCTGAAAATAAATAAGAGAACACAGTGAAGATCAGGGGTTTATATCTTATATCTGACTGTCCCGCTTAACATAAAAATGTTTTTTTTTTTCAATGTAATAGGTGCGTTTTTATTTATATAACTTTGGTATGCTAACACCTTAGGGTGAACAATTGTCTTCGCGGTGGGGCGCGACTAGAGCAATATCAAGCCGCAATCCTGTGCTAATGCGAGTCGTCTCGTCATCCAAAAGAGTTCCAATCCGCATACAAGGTAGGGCATGTAACCAAGCTCCAGCCTCTTGACTACTAACAGCTCAAAGCCTGATTTTATCAGCGACAGCAATGGCATTGTCAAACGGGGTTTGCTGATTTCTTTTCTTGCAAGTGTCTCTGGTTAGCCCTATCATCGGGAGGGAAGTCGAATATAGACAGAAATCTGTCGGTCAGCCTTTGATGTTTAACGCTATATGCTTCCAAGCACTCGTTATTCAATAATGTCGTAGCCTTGTCCGCAGCCTGGGTCAATGACGACACGATTGCGGCATCTGCCATCATAACCGCGTCTGGCATGTCTTGGCCAGAGACACTGAAAGACATTACCTGACCCGTTGCCCCAGCGATCAGCTTAAAATCTTTTCTAAAGTGTCTAAGCTAAGATCACTAAATGGCTGTACACGTTAAGATGATATGTATAGATTGCAACCTCTAACCAGGTGTGTTAACCTCGTGGCTGGAAAGCAAGATCTAAGGCGTCGGAAAAGAAACAGGCCGCAGTGGGCCCCCAATTAGGGTAGTCTGCTTGTAACAAAGTCCAGTTTGATCCTTTACGATCCTCTAGTGTGTTTGCAGTCCCGCCCGGCAACAAGAGTACACCTAGTAGCTCCAGGTCAGCCATGTCAACTAAGCCACAGCCAAGAAGTAGGCCAAGAAGGTCCGCCAGATCTAATGGCTCAATTCTGTTGTGGGCTGTAACAGGTTCTTCACATTTGCCCGGATTCAGGGTCAGGCCGCTAATCACAACAAAGTCAACGACTATTCGAATATTATCTAGTACTGTTGGGTCTGCCGCCCAGAACGCCGTCATCCAGGTACTAGGCATTAAGGTGGGGCGGCAGTGAATTCACCAATTCCTTTATACACAAAGAAAAAGTGGAGGACCAGGAGATCAATCACCCTGCTGAAGGCCTGTCTGCGGTAGCATAGCGTTATGGGGCATGACCAGATGTGATGGCTTTGACCATAGGTCAAATTCATTTGGTAAAACAGTAAGGGTGCTCACGACTTGACGGCTCGAAGCGAATAGTCGTCCGCACTTTGCGCGATTGCAAACATGCGCGGTGTGGTCCACAGTGGACATCTACCTTTGTACCGCCAGGTGCAGCGAGACCTAGCTGTTGTTAACCAATGGCTGCTGAAACAGCATCCTTGTTATCATGATAACCAATTTTGGCAGCCAATCGGCGAATCCTTTTTTCAGTGTAATCATCCGTGCTCTGAAAATGAGTGGCATAAAACAGGTTGGGGGCAATCAATCCCCCATAGGAGCTCATCAACTACTTTGGCAATGGCGTTAGCTAGTCGGTTCTTCCTAATCAGGACAGACAGGGCCCAAGAAAATGTGTAGCACTTTCGCAAGGCGTATGTTTGTCTGAATATTGACGAGTACAGTGTTAATGTCAGCTTCTCCCGTCGGAGCCCGATGGGATGTGGACGGCACGTTGGCTGCGTACCTGGCCAATATATGGGGTCTGGCAACACCCCTCCTCGAGAGGACACGCCAGACGTGTAGCCCTGATAGAGTTATCCAAAACTAGAGACGCATGTGCAGCATCACTTCCGTTTGAGTTATTGTTATCTGGAATTATGATGCTATGGCTTTGAGCTTCTCTGCAAATGAAAGGAAAAAGGTTTCAAGGCATCCGCAATCGTCTTCAAGGCTGCTGTTAAATCAGGACTGATACCCTCCAACATCCGAGCGACATCTGTTAAGGTGCTGACAACGTCTTTGCGAGACGCCTTGTTACGGATGTTTCTCTTCGTGGTTCGCTTTCGTTTGGTTTCGTTTCGGCTTCGGTAACGGCCGCGGGTTAGAAAGGAGCAGCTGTAGGGAGGCGCTTTCTTGCATGACAGATCTGCTCCTAAGAACTGCAACGTATGAATTCTTATCTTTGCACGTTTTCACGACAGTATATATATATATATAATCCTCGTTATGTGGCTTGTTCTGATGCGCCCTCGGCAGGGGCCACGATTTCTGTCTCTAAGGTACGTAGCACAACTAAGATTTTTCCGTCTTCGGGGTAGGGTTCTGAGGACTGTATGCGCAAACACTAGTACGCTGGCTCAGCTGCTTGTGTCGTTGTTAGAGTGCGCCAGAAAGAGCATTTCGGCAAACGGTGCGACAATTAAAGGCTTTGCTTTTTTGATGTTGGTGTCAAGTCTTATGTATGTCTCGGTGTATTTGACTAGATTGTCGAAGAGGTAGGCACCGGTCGATGCCGTCGGCGTCGGGAAAGGGTGATCGCCGGGCTCTTGGCATTTTTGTACTGGTGTGCCCAGTAAAATGATGGTGGCTACAAGGGGACTCAGTTGGTACCAGAGGCTCGGCTGTGCACTGTTTGGCAGTTCTAATCTTATTGTCTTGGTGAAGCGAGCATCATTTTGTTGGATGTTCTATCCGAACTGGGGCGACGATTTCGCCACGTGGCCGCGGGATAATTGAATTAGACATATCGAAGAACACGTGCACTGGTGAAAATATTGCTCCTTTCCCATGAAATTGAGTAAATTAGGCACGAGGGGAGGCTGATCTGTGCGCACCTCTACAGCGTGCACACTTTGGAGCGTTCTTACGATCCTTAACTAGGTGTCGAAGACTGCCACAGTTTACTACTGCAACTTCATCGCTGCAGGTCTATACATGATGACCCTAGACTCATATTTAAAATATCTTATAACGGCGGCGCCATGCCCGACCTTTTTAGACTCAGCCTTGTCATTCCACAAGTCCACAAGAAAGACTTGAAAATTAATGCTGAGAACTACCGGCCAGTTTCGCATTGCTTGATACCATGCTGCATTTTCAAGAAAGTTTTAATTAACGACTTAAATAAGTTATTAATCTTAAACCGCATAATTGACCCTGCCCAGCACGGCTTCATCACCCACCGTTCTACATGTACACAGGTTTTGGAAATAACCCAGGACTGGTCTATGCTTATAAATGCTCGAAGAACACTTCACTGCGTTTTTGACCAAAAGAGCGCATTGACAGAGCAGGTTACTCTCTTCTGCTCCGCAAATTGGAGGAATAACTCGCTCTCGTTGTGCCTATTAAGCCAAGGCAGCAGGCGTCCCAGGCGGTACCACCGGGTTGCTAAAGCCCGGGACGTTAACCGACCGGCCCGGGTTTCGTGTGCAACACACTTCCCCCGTACATTAAAAGTAGCCTTAACAGCCCTCGAATGGGCCACGACAAAATGACAATATGAATTCGTTGCCACTCAATCGATATCGTATGTCTTGCCTTTCGCGCTCACAACAGTGACCTCGGGAAAGTTAGTATCGGGAGTTTGCACATTCTGACCAACTTTCATTTTGGCGCGTTAAGGTCCTCGCAGCACGCGTAACTCGCGCGCCAGCGGATCAACGCCGGAAAGAGAGTTATAGATATTCCCTAGGTTTTGGGTTGGCTCTTAGCCGGAGAGAGCGCGTCTTAGCCGAGGAAAGCCTCGCCGTCCGCAATTGGACGTAAAATACCGCATCTCCCCCCGTTACCAGCGGTCGCCACGAGGAGGCGTCCAACCCTATAACTATGGCCCCAATCTCCGTTCCAAAGGTGCGTCAATCTTACACTCCACATGGCGAGGCATTTGGCAACCATAAGATGGCTGGACAGAAAAGTGACACGTAGATATTTTGTATGCTAGCCCTACAAATCCCGTCATCGCGGAACGATCCAACTAGCTCCGCCAGATCAATTCGCCACCCTAGCGCACCTCAGTGGTCCGATATGACGTGCAATGCATCCTGATGTGTGCACCCCTGTGTGGATACAGGTATGCACACATGTGCAGTGCAATGGGTGAAGGCATTTTTGAGCGACCGTCACTTTCGACTAAAGGTTGGTGACAGACTTAGTCGACCATATCCTGCATTATCTGGTGTGCCTCAAGGGAGATCTTTATCTCCCCCCCCACATATACACAATTTTTGGTTTGGATATCAATAGGTAGCTGCCACCTGATGTCAAATACCTTGAACACGCAGACGACTTAAAACTTGATTATCCTGTTTGCTCTAGTGACTCCCACGCTGTTCTGCAGTCAGCTGTCGACCGCATTGCTCGTTGGTGTTCTGAAAATAACTTGAATATTTCACCCTCCAAATGCGTTGTACTGAAATATAGTATATCTAGGCATATATGTTACGCCTGATCTTAATTTTAGCCTTCACATTACCAATATCGTCTAGGTATCATTGCGCATCATGAATACTATTATCCGCTGTTTTATTTTAACAACTGCGCTCATGTGCACATTTGTCTTTACAAATATTTTATTTCCTTTCGTTCCTGAGACGCCTGCGGGTCATGTGCCCGCAAAGCGTGTTAGATGACGTTGTTCCTAGTAGTATTGACTCACTTTTCATGCAAGACAACGTATCTGCGTTACGTCAATTACGCAAATGTGATTTGCTAGGACACCTTTTTTTATGTAAGCTACCAATAACCTAAGGAGTCAGCGATCAATTACTCTAATGGCCGTGGCCCGCGGTGATTTTGTGAACGGACTGTTTGCTAGGTGGACGGCCAAATTCAAATTGCACTCGCCTATTTGGCGATTAGTCACGTTTTTTCTTCAGAAGTACGTATATTGATAACAGTGCATGTGTGACCATGATGATTGTACCAGACACCCTTATATGTAACAATAAAAGTGATTTTATGTTTATGCTTATGCTTATATCGATGAAGCTGGTCGGATATCACTGACAAAATGTACGAGAGTTGTTGAAAGAGAAGAACAAGTTGTTTGATTGAGAAGCTGAGCATACAGGCTTGCTCGGAAGATGCTTCACGTAAAATTGATCTAACATTGGGTAGAAAGGAAAAACTGCCGTATTGTATAAGTAATTAAATAACGTAATAATTTGCCTGTAGAAATATGTACCATACATTTCAGAGAAGAACCTCACCAGAACTCCTGGACTGTGTCCCGAAATCTAGTTTCGTGAGAAACTGCTTCCAGCTCGATGAAGGGACAGCACAGCGCTGCAGCGTTGTGGGCTCACTTAGATGCTCTGTTTGGGATGGATTGGCCGATGCTGAATCAAAGAAAAACGAACATAGCATACATATAGAGTGTTACACACACAAAAAGGCTGCGCACACACACAAACTTTACTGCAGTGCATGACTGGTGGCACCATTCCGTTACTTAGATTTGAGATATGACTTGTAACTTTTCGACCAGCTCGAATCATTTCATCAACAGCAGCAATAACGTATACCGCTCATGAGGCTTGTTTGACCTGCTTAACTGTTAAACCGATTGTTTACAATTGTTCGCTCGAAACAGCGCTGACCATAAACCTTACTAAGACCATATATGAACAGTTGAACGAACACTTTGAGATGTTTAATGGCCTAAGTCAGCGTCAGTTCGGTTTTCGATCTAAAATGTCGACGACTGTACCCATCATTTGTTGAAGAGGTTCGCAGAAACCTAATGTTAAAAAAGACAGTCGCCGGCGTATTTATAGATTTTAGAAGATCATTTGATACAGTTGATGTAAATATTCTGATTAAAAAGTTAACTCGATATGGAGCGGATGATATTTTTTGTCTTGGCTGCGGTCGTTTATGTCGAATAGGATGCAAGTGGTTCAGGTGGGCAATGCAATCTCGGATGTAAGGAATATATCTGTTGGAGTGGCTCATGGCAGTATAGGTGGTCCACTTCTCTTTAACATGTTTATTAACGACATATTTAGCGTAACAAAACATGCAAAATTGACCTTGTTTGCGGACGATACCACCGCCCTATTTGTCGGGAATTCCCCAACTGATGTAGAGGCTATGGTCCACGAGGACCTTCAGAGGTTATCATTATGGTTCAGGAGTAACGGTCTTAAGAAAACAGGTGTAATGCAAGTCATTTATTTCCCCGCGGGGTTACGTTACGATCAATCCCCTCCGATTCGTGCGACATTCAGTGCGACAGCATAGCCTTTTCGCTTCTAAAGGAAACGAAGTTTCTAGGCCTTACGTTGGACGAGAAGCTGACCTTTGAAGCGCATATCATACGTATACGTAAGAAAATATCTGGCAGCAATGCAGCTCTATACAGAGCTCGACGAATTATTCCCCAAAGCTGCCTGATGGCGATGTATTTTGCTTACGTCCATAGTCAGCTGACTTACGCTGTAGAAGTTTATGGCTTAACACAGATGCGTCTTATCAGGTCGCTTTACCGACTCCAAAAATGAGCACTGAGAACAACTCTGGACCTCTGGATGCGAGATTCAGTGCAACCGCACTAGAAAAATATTAGCATTTTGCCGTTCCCAAAACTTATAGAATACTGTCTCGTAGTTGAAAGTGTATACTCCTTGGAGTGCATCCAAACTTATATGGTCTGGCGATATCAGCAACATCTATATCTACAAGGGGTAACGCATCAAACCTGCTTACTCTGTCACACGCCAACTCCAACCAGTCAAAGCTATCAATCAGAAACATTGGGGCCTTCTACTGGAACAAAGTACCGGCCTCGGTTAGGCAGACAAAGTCCCTGCTTAAATTCAAATGCGATCTCAAAGAGCAGTATCCTGAAACTTCTGGTTAAAAGTGATATAAAAATACAACCATGTTGTAATATATTGTACATAGGTGAAAATGGCATATATAAATTATACATTGTCATTCATAAAAGGGGCTCCGAACAAGCTATGTGCTTAATGGAGCTTGAAATTAATGTGTGCAATTATCTACAAGAAATGTCAATAAACAAACAGTTGAACAGTTGAAACAGAATATATTTTATTAACATGGGTCTGTATGAACATTTTTTGTCGTTAGCCAGCTCTACAGTTTGGTCTCTTCAGGTATCTACATCAATCATAAAATATCCTGTATACATATGGGGATAGTAAAAAGTACTAACAAATTTAACTTTGCTTTAAGAGCCATATTTGTCTTTATGCTCGAGTTTGAACAATTTAAACAGTTTTTGTACTAATGCCAACTACGCGCCATGCATGCCATGCACTTCCACTATATAGATTTGTACGTTTCCAGAGTTTTGCTCTATGTTTTATCAAACGATGCCAATGGATCACTGACAGAGTGCCTACAATATCTGCAATGTATGCCTCTCAAGGTATGAATCTGGGCAATTTGGGCACGCCGAGCAATTCTTTCGCAACCGCTACCTCAGATTGTAATTGCGCCACACCATATGATAACTAAAAGGGTTTGTCCAAATCAGTACTATGTCGGTAAAGTCTGCAAGGAGCCACTTTGTGTACCTTTAGTCAGGCTGTGCACCGGTTGTTGAGATAATTTGATTGAGGTTCAAGATGCCACGTACAATATCATTCGAAAGCATTGTAATCAAATGCGAAAATAAAGTTGATGAAGTCTGGCAAGAGGTTGGATATTTTCAGTGTCGTTCACCTCTGGTCTGGGCCTGCATGTGACAATCACCACATATATAGTTCTTAGTTATCATCACCTGGTCTGCTTGAATACGAATTTTCACGAGGAATACGCAGAGCGAGTCAGGTTGACTATGCTCCCAAGTGTGTACGAAGTATTGTGCGCCTGCCTGTCTGGCCCTTACGAAGAGACCACTGCACTGCTTCTCTCGAAAGATAAACCGAGAGCTGCTGACAACCGTATAAGTGTCAATGTTATATGCATACTTAATATGAAGAGTGAACTAGAATATGTGCTAATGCGTGATGATGAATAGTACTGTGTCGGTATGAACTCTGCTAAGATTTTTGTCCAATAGCGTTTTTGCTCTTAGCTGTATTTCTGCACACGGAATCCCTAAGACGCTTAAATTGGCAGTACATGATACACGCCCCATCAGTGTTACTGCGTTTTGTCATGGTGGCTTTTCTTCTGTTCCAAATGCAGAGCCTGTGGCCTCACGCACCCTGTTCGTTCTACCAGCACTTTTGTAAAGCCAGTCGGTAGCCCATGAAGTGTTCTTGGCCTCCGCGCGGCAAGTCCTGGACACCGTTGAGATTCCCTCTTGAGTCCAGAATGGTCAGCAAAAGCCCGGCTTTGTGACACTGTGGCTTCCACCGCAATGTCTTGTTTGAGGTTGGAGGGAGTACTAATAAGATGGTTCTCCAACTTTAACTATATGCAGCGAGAGGCTGAAGAGTTTCTATACGCGGCAAATGCTCTAGAACTCGTTTATAGAGCGCTTACAGAAAAAAAATATTCCTTATTTAAGAGTACGGTGGCACGCGCTAAGGCAGTGGTATGGAAAAAGCTGGTGGGGGCGGTAAAGATAGATGCCTGAAACTTGCCCTACAAGGCGGTTATGGGCTAGCGCCGCTACCCACCCCTCGAACTGGCAAAAAACTGCGGAGCTGGCGGCCGCGCTGTTTCCTCAGCAGGCACTGCGAGTCCCATTTACTATTGTTGCAGATTCGGACATATCCGCCGGCTACGGCTGATAAAATCTTACGTGCAGTAAAGCCCCTGGAACCGGATGGCATTCCACCCGAGGCAGCCCAGTTACTTGCCATACGGCCCCGCTCTAAGATTGCTGAATTTGTAAAAATAAAATAAACCAGACTTCATTGAGGGCTGGTTTTCGGCCTGGTGGAAAATCGATGGCACCACATTTAGCATAATCGATAGCCATGTGTGGCACATCAGTATGGGGAGACCTAGTCGGCAACCGGCGGGCCCCCTGCGCGCCTTGGCGGGGCATGGTGGTAGATATGTGCCAAGAGTACCTCACGGTAAGTACTGACGTTCTCTTAGTTCTTGCCTGCCAGCTACACTGAGACTCACTTACGGAAGAGCGAAGTAAACAATGGATCACTTAAAAGTTGGACTGAACCTACAAGCATTGCATGGGCGCGGGAGTGGTCCATTATCGAATTGGTGGTTTTGAGGAGTGGGAAGGCGTACTAGAGAGTAATATATAACCAGACTCTCCGCGAGGTTAGCAGGTCATAGGCCCTCCTCATGGCTTCAAAGCAGTACCACAATTCCGAACCTTGGAAGGGCGCAAAGGAAAATAATGTGTAGTCGGTAAGAATCCTGCACTAGAAGCTGATATTTGCCAGTACTGCCTGTACAAAATGAATTTCCGGAAGCTAAGAAAAAGCATACAGCGCCATTGGCTCCCCCCTCCTCTAGGCTATTTTCTGGTTGTGGAGCCAGCACAAGGCTAGTCCTTTGCCATGTCTGTGGAAATCTGCCCTCTCTAAGAAGAGTGGTCGCAAAGGCCTTAAAGTCCGTCGGCCACCTTCCGACGAACATCTTCATTACCTCGGAAGAGACACTTTTCTGGCCGGGGACTTTGCGAAAAGAAAGTATTTCCAGGGTCCGCTCAATCTCTTCCAGCGTTACTTCCGCTATGTCATACACTATTCTATGTCTACGTCGAATTCCTCTTTGCCCCTCCCCTACGTCAAATTTCTCCTTGCCCCCTCCCCGCTATGTCTACGTCGAATTCCTCCTTGCCCTTCCCCAGCTGTGCCAGAAAGTGAGTTGTGACTATCTCCTGCGGCACACCCGAAGGGAGCTCGGGCGGAGATCTTCGGAGCCGCAAAACAACAATACGGCAGGAGAGGTTCTAAACGTCCGTTTCAAAAGACTATAACATGTGCCCACCGCTAGCTAATCTAGCACCCCTGCGCCTTATCTGTTGGCGTTGACTGGCCCCCATGTAGTCGGAGTAGCGTTATAATCTTCAAAAAGAACTACCAATGTCAGCAAGCAGCTCCTAGCTGACCACTCCATGTCCTATAGCATGTCTTGAGTATCTCCGAGCATTCCGTTAAGACTACTATAACACGAGTAAAAATGGCCTAAGTAGAAAACTAAAGGAAGCCTATGTCAACCCATGTAAAAGATAACACCGCACCTTTGCCCGTGGCTCGGTATCACCTTAAGATGTTTTTATCGATCGTTTTTCCGTCATTTGCCAACCATGCCGGTTTAGGCTTTTCGTCTTGTCTAACATTACGTAAGTTGCACGATCTTTGTTACAGTTCACTTGAATTACTCTAAATCGCGGCATCGAAGCTATCAGACTTAGTACCCCGTGAGTCTGCCAGCAATAACCATATGATCCTCTTTGGCAATATTAATATGATTGATTGTTGTCAATCAATCCTGATTTGTTGGCATAAATTGATAAGGGGTTTGTTTTTAATTCGAGACTATCCTCCGTCCCCTACGGGCTTGAAACCTGACCTGAGGTATATCTTCAACGCACCGAGGGCCGGACATGTTAAGATATCTAGGGTTTCCCCAACAGAGTCCTTATGGCAGCATTGCCGCTGATGCGACACTGGCTGCACTACGCAACGTATCGTGCAGCAACCAGCAAGTTGTGCAGCTCTTGTTACTTCCACGAGCAGCAGTACTATTACTTTTTTAATTTTTTTTGATGAGAGGGAAAGTGTTTTTACGCACATCCAAAGCGGGTAGTGTAAGACTCGATGCCGATGTTGTTGGCATAATACCCACTAAAAACCTCTCACCTAAATGGCCTTAGGAAGAGGCGAGGAGTTGGAACCATTCTATAGTCTTTTCCACTTCAACCTCTGAGCAGTACTATTACTGCTGCTACTACTAGTATTGTCGATCCCGGTGGTGTGGTGGATTAAGGTAGCGCCAAGTCGCAACCGGAGGAGACACATAGCAGGTGCGCGGGTTCGAGCCCCACCGTCGCACCGATTTGTATTTATGGGGGGGGGTCGTTCGTCTATGAAGCAATGTGAGCAAAACAGTTCCATGGACGTTAAATCTTGGCTGAGGGTCAGCCCCCCGAAAACTTTACTCCTACTAGGACTACGGTTGACAGCTGCTACCACGACGACTATGTATTTCGTTTCTGCCAAGTGTACTGGCCGATTGATGGCCGGCCATGTACGTCCATTCTCCGCCAGCCAGTCCCCTTTTCTCTTGCCAAACCTACTAACCCTCTTCACGTACCGCTCTGTTGTGCGTTTGTCTCTTAGCGCGACTTAAGGCAGTCAGTCAGTTCCTCAACAAACGGGCAAGGGTAATCCAACACGGTTCCAGTCGGCGCCGCCATCGCTACTGCTGCTGCTGCGATCCTGGAGGCCGCGCCAAGGGTGTCGCTACGGACGGTGACGGCCGCGCGCGCGTGGCGATGATTCGTGACGAGGCAGACATGACCACGACTCACTTTGCGTGGCTTCCTGCTCCCCTTGTTTTTTTTGTTGTTGTTGTTGTTGTTGCGGCGGCAACGCAACAACATGAAGACAAATAACAACAGCGGCATCATCAGAGAAGCAAGCGCGCCAAAACAGCAGCAGCAGCAACAACAACAACAGCAACAACAACAACAACAAAAAGACAACATTAACCACAACAACAACGGGGGAACAGTAGGAGCTGTTGTGCTGCTTGATAATCGCGCTCGGACACTCGATGATCGTTGTAACTCTACGGCCACCGCACAGCCGTATGATGATGGGTCGTTGCTGTCGACGCGGGTGGTCTCAGTCGTTTGCCAAGAAGAAAAACAAGATAGAGACGTCAAAAGAAGAATAAGAAGAAGGAGGAGACAAAAAAAAGGAAAAAAGAAAAATCGTAGGAAAAGAAGAAGATTAAACAGGTGAGGGAGACGAAAAGGAACAAGTCAATATTGATTGAGCATCGCACGCCATCAATTGGATGTACTAGTCGCGAAAAGGGAGGAAGGGAGGGAGGAAGGGAGGAAGGAGATAGGGGATGAGACGTAAGGGTCAGGGCAGAGAAAAGCAACAATTGCCATCGCAATGAACGTCGTGACGGGCCACGGCGATTGCAGACAACAGCAACGTTAGTATCAGTCACTATCAGAGCAGCACCAGTCAACAAATCTTGCTACTGCTGCCAGAGTCGGGCTGAGCTTCATCACTCTCTAGATTGATCGACTCAGTCAGCCTGTTAGTGATTTGTGAGCTCATTTTGTTACTCCTTGAGTCGAATCGTCGTCTACGTAGACGTCGTAATCGTCGGTGAATAAATCGACCAGACAGGCGGCGCGTCGTTGTTGTTGTTGCTGCTGCTGCTGTTGTTACTGTTGTTGTTGTTGTTCTTCTTCTTCGTCTTCCTCTTTCTGCAATCGTTGTTGTTGTTGTTGCTGTTGTTGTTTTTGTTTTTGTTGTTGCTGTTGTTGTCACCACTGCTGCTGCTGCAGCAGAGACAAGAAGAAAATAGAAAGAAACGAACCGCGCTGCAGGAAAGCGTCAATGGCCAGCCGCGGCCGAGAGTGGAAATGGTCATTGCGGCCACTCCAGCAGCTCAGCCATCTCCTCTCGGTGGCGGCAAGATCAACAACAACAGTAGCCACAGCAACAACAACATCAACATCTACGCCATTACCACCATCAACGACACGTTAGTTTCGTTCGTGTATGCGGAGCGGGACGGCGGTGACACACGGTGCGAGGTAAACTTGAGAAGAAGAAGAAAGAGGAAGGACTCTGGAAAGGAGCAGGCGACTGGAGGGACCCAAGCAAGAGCGCGTCAAGAGGCCATGTCACTGCAAATGCTACTGGTCTAACTGCACAGCCTCCCCTCCACTACTGTGAGCGGATCAACTGTTGAACGGAGGATGAGGAGGAGAAAATCGTGATGATTAGGATGATGGTGGTGGTGGTGGAAATGGTGGTGATGGTGGTGATGTGATGGGGGGACAAGAGCTGATCAACAAACACAGACGGTTCTCTGCGGGGGAGCGACACACTGTTGTCGATCTGTCTGTTGCTGCTGTTGTGGCACTAGCGACGGCGACAACTACAAAACAACAACAACACCAGCAACAACAACAACAACACCACCACCAGCAACAACAACAACTATAACAACAGCAACAATCTCTGCTGCTGCATGTTGAACTTGTTAGTTTGTTGAACGCCAACCAACGGCTAAAACTAGTACAAGTGTTTGACGTGTTTGAAACTGTGTCGCATTGAGAGAGCATAGAGAAAAGTGTCACGCTGCTGATTGCCTGCTGATGCGTGGTTGTGATCACGAGCGGAGCTATACGCAGCGGTTGCCGCTGCTTACAGTGGGACCTGGTAAACCTGCGATCTGACCTTGCTTGAAAACCACCCCCTGCCAAAGGAATTACTAGTGGCGGAAAATGTCGAAGAAATGACGTGGGAAAAAAACGTTGAAAAGTTGTGACAGTGATTGTGACAGCGGTTGTGGATCGGCAAAAGTCGTCACCGATCATCGTCTTATCTGAATAACAACTAGTCATTTAGTGAGCTGTGTTTGTGCGGTGTGTTACGATCTATCGCACGACTCAGGTGTGCAGATGGACAGATCAAACGATCGATAGACTTCACCAATGAACTGATTAAATTGCATCACCTGCATAGATTGATTGATAAACAGTAAGGTAGATAGATGTTGCTTTTATTTCTCGTTATGGCGCCATAAAGAAGTAGTGGTCGTGGTTGTGATTTTGACGGCGTGATGCTCGGACTCAAGGTCGCACACGAGAAGCAGCAGAAGTGAAAGTATCTTTCTGACAGTATCGGAAATATCCGAAAGGACTCACTGTTACAAGGTGGAAGTTCGCTTCGACGCCCGCAAATGCGCTGTGTAGACATGTGCGCAAAGGGCACG
Organism: Dermanyssus gallinae; assembly: GCA_003439945.1. NCBI lineage: Eukaryota > Metazoa > Arthropoda > Arachnida > Mesostigmata > Dermanyssidae > Dermanyssus > Dermanyssus gallinae. Next base: position 240,291 of record QVRM01004404.1, on the reverse strand, counting down.
TGACTCTGTGACTATTCGGAGGAACAAGTTTGCGTTGGTCGCGTGTTTGACCCAGCTGCCACCACTCCCACTCCTGATATCACGGGTGCCCGTCGTCGCCTTGCGAATGTTCGTCTACATTGTGTCACAATGACCTCCCTAGCACTACTATTACGATCGCCTTCGTCGAGTTAGTGGTCTTGTAAGAGGCCGCTGTTGTTGCAGGACGCTATTGTACGGGTCTGGTACAGGTGCTCTTCTTCATCGTCAGCACTCGCTCTTACGACCGCGCGCAACATGAGTAGCCAGGGCTCCGAGCGGCTCGGGTCGCCTATGCTGCACCCAAACACAACGACAACAACAGCAGCAGCAGCAGCAACAACAACAGCATCTCCATCACCTCCACCGATGACGCCTCCGATGCTGTCGGCGGCAGCCGCTTACGCTAACGTGTACGCCCACTTCGATCCGCGACCGCCCCAGGTGACCGTTCAGGCGGCGCCCTACGTTCTCGTGCAAACGCCGGCTGGCCTCGTGCCAAGTGTCGCCGTCAACCACCGTTCGGGCGAAGCCGGACACGCCGAGTCGTTGTCTCTCGCGCCCCTCTGCGGCGCCCCCGCTGCTCCGCTGGCCGCCCCTCTAGCGCCCCCGCCGCTAGGCTCGTACGCGGCCACGCTCGCGAACTCCGCAATCGCGCCCACGTTGCCCGCCCCACTAGCCTACCAGATTCCGCCAGCGGTCACCAGTGGGCCAACACTGCCATCGCCGACCATATCGAAACAGGCACGTCGTGTTGATGCATCGTCGGAGTCGTATATGTATAATATATTCATTTTTAAATGTGTATACCTATATTTGTACTTGAATGTATATACAAATGTTTAGTTATATAGAAATGCAATTGTTTGTGTATTTATATGCAAATATTTATACATATTTATATGCAAATGTTCCTTTATTCATTGATTGACTTATTACTTGTTTGCACAATGTGCACCTAAATATGCTTGCCACCCGAACAGCAGCATAAGCGGACATTTTGAGATATTTAGGATTTTAAAAATTCAAAGGCTAGAACATATATAGGGTGTTACCAACAGTTCTTGTGGCAGCATGGCCCTGATATTCAGTGTTATGGTTATCATCCATTCTCGAGATGTATCGCTCAAACTAAATTCGACCCCGGGAACACCTCAACAGATGACAACCATGACTAGAGCACTACCCCCTGAACGATGCCGTCAAATAATACGCTCTAATTTATATTTATATAAAAATATTTGTCTATATGTGTATTTATATGCATACTTAAAATGTATATCTATTAATTGATTGAGAGTTGATTGATTATCTATTTATGTTAATGTTATGTTTTTATTCAAGTGTATTTATACATATCATCCTTCGATATCAGGGGCGCATAACGCTTCAGCTAATACTTAATTACATTGCTCTTTCACACTTTTTTTGATGCGCTGAGCATCTTTCGTTAGGATAGCGTCTGCTTTCTCGTAATTTCGACCTCTTTTTTCTGCATACTTGGCTAATGCTAACGCTTTCCCTAATTCTAAGTTCCTAATTTCTTCCAATTATTCACACTCTCTAACCAGATGATTTACCGATTCCCCTGTCTTTTACCATACCCGGCAAACCGTTACCTCTGAGCACTACCCCCTGAATCATGCCGTGATATAATACGCTTAATTGTATATATATATATATATATATATATATATATTTATGTAAATGTATACATACTTAAAATGTATATTTAATAATTGATTGAGAGTTAATTCAATATTTATTTATGTTTTTGTTATGTTTTTATTCAAGTGTATTTTTTTTTACACATATCAACCTTCTATATGGGGGGCGCATAACGCTGCAGCTAATAATTCATTATGTTGCACTCCCACGTTTTTTGATGCGCTGAGCACCTTTCATCGGGATAGCATCTGCTTTCTCTTAATTTCGAGCTAATGTTTATCTGCATACTTGCCTAATGCTGACGCTTCCCCTAATTCTGAGTTCCAAGTCTCCTCCAATCATTCACACTCACTGACCAGATGATCTATCGATTCCTCTGTCTTTTACCATACCCGACAAACCGTTACCTCTCCGTTCTCATAGCAGGCCCGCTGCAACCTTGTGTCTAACATACCTGTTCTCGCATTCGCTGACAGCCCACCGCCCTATTTATAATCGTATAACCATTCTATCCCACCCCTTGCGGATTTCATACCCCCGATTCATTTAACTAGTTTTCTCCGTTAGTTCTACCTGTCACTTATGAGTGTATGCTGATTTTACCCTATTTTTAATTTGCCCACTGTTTACAGTAAAAATGTGTCTGTCTATTGCTGACTACTGAGTGCTAGTTGTCTTTCTGCAGTTTCCACCCTCCTGCCTCATTTTGTTTTTATTCCCATTGCCCGTTGTTTACTCACTGTATCTTCTTAACCTATCGTCCGTCATGTAATGCCTTAATTCGACTTCTACATATACATCAGCTCACTTGGTATATATATATCATTTTTAATTTTTAAAAAAATGCAATTATGAAGAGCTTGGGTGACGGCTGTTTAGTAGTCATGACTATCAGTGCTAATGACTGTATCCTTGCATAATCATTCTTAATTAATTTATCATTATCAGTATCATTAGTACAATTGTGAGGTGTGAGCGTCTACTTGACCTTTATTTTTCACTAGTTTACCCATGGCGTTCACAATGGAAGCAGCCGATTACAGCATCTCCCTCAGAAACTGCGCCTCGCGTCGATCTCCCGTGATTATTATTTAGCTAAATGTTTGAGGAATATGTCAGATCCCTTACTGGTGGGTTCCAGGGTCTCCATTGCGGTAGATACGAATATGTATATCCTAGCCAGGAATTTGTCTTCACGGCTTCACGGATAAGACCGCCACAAACGAGACCGCTTACACATCCCACGCTTAGTATTTCCCATGAGCTCATAATGGGATAGTCACTCAATCAGGCCCTGTGTTACAAGTAGCTGTCATTTCTGGTGTGGATGATTTATCGGTATTTTTGAAAGCTCCTTGACCACGCTGTTGAGCTCTGAATGTCAGGGGGCCCACTGACTGGGCAACTCAAGGGATGTAGACCAATAAAATAATCTCCACATTATTTGCATAAGAATGGCTTGCAGATTGGAACACCTATCTTCAACGCGCACGCCGTTGAGAAAGAAACAAGCATACCGGATGATGCCTAGCTGAGGCAATACAAGGCTTTGAGGTTGCCTCCGCTTTAGAACTATTGTGCCGCTAAAAAATACGGCTCGGTCTCGGTGGTTGGTGCTGCTCGAGAGTCTTTTTAACAGCTCCGGGCGATGTTTTGCTTATGAATGTATCTAGTGCATGCTGACTGGGACGTTCTAAAATGGGACCCGAATCTAGGACGCTTCTGATTCCATGGCAGACTTTGGTTGTATCGTTCCTAATTTCTGACCGCGTAGCTTTCTGAACACAGTCATCCTGCGAGGGAGTTACACTGGATCAGTAGAGCGACGTAACACCATCGCTTCAGAGAGGCTTGCGTTTCTTCCAGCGTTCCTTTGTAAATCGGCGCTTGGAGCTTCGCTTAGTAAATATCTATGCTAGCTTTGTCGTGGGCATCTAGTCATTCTGCGTAAGACGACGCGGGACATGGGGTAGAGGGTAGAATGTAGGTGAATATTGACGATTTGAGTCTGTATCTCTACATGCAGAGTGTTACTTGCATGGTTATCATTCGTAGAGGAATTCTTAGAGAAACCTTTTTCCTCGCTGACAATACTTGTGGAGTTCTGCATGAACTCACAGCAGTGCTTAGAGTCTTATTTGTGTTATACCTCGAAGTATATCTGAACGCTATACCCTCTTCTTCAATTAATTGTCGCCATTTGTATGTCAATTTGATCACCATGTTACATGTTGAGACGTATGTCAAGATGGATCCATGGAAACAATATGCCAACAGCGTGTCAAGATTCACTGTTACCTTGACGCTGTGATCGTTTATCCCCGTTCTACTCTTCGATGATCTAGCCGCTTGTCCGCGTTATGGCCATGACCTCCCGTCCCCACGCGTTTGATTCTTATGGATGACAGTGTGGTCGTTCCCCAAAGCTTCGTAATGACGCGTCTAATTCCTCTCCTCTTTGAGTACAACGCTTGGCAGAGTGCAGGAGATCGTCGTATAGCTTGCCGCATAAGTGTTCCGAATCGACACGTCCTTGATTAGCATAAGTGTTCCGAATCGACACATCTCTAATCAGCAGTTTCCCTATGACCCAGAAGGTCAGAGTCAGGGCTGGCTGGTCTAATGGTTTCTTCTTGACAAATAATAATAATAATAATAATGCGTCTATAGTCATACGGCTAATACAATGTCTAGGATGTAACTAACTTATGCACGGCGGCGTTATCATATATTCGGCACAGTTAGATCGAGTGTGGATGGGTTGCAGAACCCGCAGATCCGGAAAAGCGAAGAAAGTATCTCGAGCTGTCGAGGTTCCACCAGTTCATGCCTATTGCCTTATTGTTTTGGAAACGCTGGGTCTTATAAGTTTTCGACACGGCAGGGGATACTTCCAAAACATACAAAGAATATTACGGCTAACCCTCGCAAGGTGATGTTTCCGAGGCTGATGATAATTGGCTGTTTGCAGAGGGAACGCGGCTTCTATTATAGGGGCCATGGGCGGACACTAAATTAAATCATAGCAGTAACAACGTTCGTTCAACGCAAATAATAATAATAATAATAATAATAATAATAATAATAATAATAATAATAATAATAATAATAATAATAATAATGTGCCAAAGTCCTAAAAACTACAAAGCTCTGAGTACTCAAATTGTCGGATCCAAAGGAAATTGTGTCACGTCATATTTGAGACAGCTCATTCATTTCTTTAAATCAACGTTTTCAGCCTAAATGCTTAAAGAAATAATTGTATACACTATTAGTATAATTGTTCCCGCACGAGAAAACGGGGCAAACACTAAGGCGCCTATTCTAAGCAGCTTGGTTCGGATAGGCGCCTTATAGAGTGTAACATAAACACCGGGTTTAAATATAATAATGCATCGATCATAAATTATATTAGCAAGTGTTGTGCAGAACTTTACGATTGCCACCCATATAGAAAAAATACAATAGCTTTTTTTTTGTAAAACGGGGTCTGCCTCTATGGATCACCTTACGATGACCCTCATCATGTTTGGTCGATCGTTTCAATATTATTTATTATGTGAGATAGCACATAAAGGGGCCGCCGCTGATACGCATATGCTTGGGAATAGCATCATATGACGTTTATCTTGCCTCGCGCGGATTTTGCCTTACCTAGGGTTGAATGCTCGTCGCAAGGCTATATAGACACTTCAACTCTGCCACCCTCCTTCCCCCCCCCCGTTTCTGCTACTTTTTGATAGTTTCGGGTCATCGAACATCGTGAATTATCTGCATCTGCGTGCATACTTAGGAGTATGCCTGCCATTAGCAGGGCTGTAACCGCTAGATCGATTGAGGTCCCGCCTCATCTCATCGTTCGAGTGAGCACGAATGACTAATGTTGCCAATGCATGCTCTCTATCAAACACGCGCACTATCGCCTATGGACTAATGTCCTGGATCATGGTGATGAGTGCATGAACGTAGTTCTACTTGCGTTCGTGTCTTGCGTCTCTTGCGTCCTGCCGCTGTCATTCTTCTGGACGTCAGCTCGTCCTAGGTGTTCTTAATTTCTCCTGTGGTATCTCCTACTTACCGCGCAACCTTTATGGCCGACTGCACTCTTTGGCGGCCGGCGCGGGCTGTCTGGACAACGACGAGGTTATTACTACATATAATCTCGCTCTGCGATGAGTGACGTGACGTGCTCAACGTAACTGCCTTTGGACATTAGTTCTTACTGGTTGGATTGCCTCCTCGCCTTCCTGTTATGGCGAGCAACTGGGGTAACACTTGGCAAATAGAGTACAAATATACAAACATATTTATATACGGCAATATACATATATATATATATATATATATATATACGCATATAAATCAATTATGCACGTCAATACAGACAGTCCTGAGGCAGGCTAAATGCTCAAGTTGATCGCGATGCATTTTCTATATAAGTCCGAATAGCGACACACGTACCCCGCTAGCGTATCCACTAATTATAGCCAAACGTGCTGACGTTCGAGCCATTTCTCTCTTAGACCAACTGAAACGGCTGTCTGCAGTCTGTCTGCGCTAATGATGGTAGCTGATTGCTGATCTTGGCCATTACACCAAGTGGTCGTAGCTAATCTAGGAAATCGGCATGCTAATGCATTGCCATGTTAATCATATTACAAATCTCTCTCTCTCTCTATATATATATATATATATAATCTATTTCTAGAGCTAGTCCTTGACAAAAACCAACGCTTTTAAGCATATTTGCACTCTGGCCTTCGAGATGGCAACCATGTACGGCTCATTAAACTGGTTCAGGACACGGCGCCGACGTAAACTGGTTCAGGACGACGCGACGTTTTGTCGCGAGGCTTGTTCACACGCGCTTGATCCACAATCTCGTAGTCAAATCGGCGAACGGAGGCTCGTTTAGCACTCAAAGAGATTCTTCCCTTTCACAAGCCGAGGGTAACGGTTAGCTGGCGCCCAACTAGAGTATGTACAATACTCACTTGGCCATTGAACGATGGGATCCTGGCCCATCAACAGCTGTCATGAACGGCGTCGTTGACGGCCATTGCTTGATAGTAATGCGTATCGTTACTACTGTCAGGTCTTTCTCATCACCTTTTGTTGCCAGCTCCGCTGACTTGGATGTTGGTCTATCTAGTCGGCGTCATCGTTGCTATGGTTATTGGTGCCATTTTTCTCTCTTTCTGTTGTTGTTGTTGTTGTTGTTGTTTTATCGTTGTCTTCTTAATTTGTCATCGCGTCTTTAGTAGCGTTCAGCTGTTACGTGGGGGGAGGTGGGGGGGGGAAGAGGAGCTAAATGAAGGAAGAGTATAAAGGAAAAGAAAACAAGTTGTGTTTCTCGACGGACAAATGAGTAGTCCATGACGTTACAACGGATGTCCTTCGTGTCATTCTCTGCCTCTCTTGTTGCTCGTTGCATACTTAATAACCGGCTGTGTCGGCGTCCGGCCACTTCACATGACGCCAATTGCGACAGTTCTCGTGGCGGTCGGCTCAACGAAGCTTCGCGCTCTTCTTAGGCGGAGCTAGAGACTCACGAGCCGAGGGACTCGATATCAGCGGTCGTCAACAAGTCTCTCTCTCCCTTCATATATATATATATATATATATATATCCCTTCATATATGTATATGCGCATGTTTACGTATACAGTCGAGTACGCCTAATCGTCATCTTAGCAGCTCATCGGCTCTCGCTTATTCATCTTTGTCATTGATTGAGCGTTGGCGTTTCCCGATGTTAGACCGACGTAGCGTGTCTCATGCAGGTCCTCAAACATTTCCATTTCTGGAAAAAGCAATGATTCGATCTTGGCCGAATGACAGATACTACTTGTATTGGCTCACTAAGATAATTGTTGCCAGTTGTTAGACTAGAATCAAAGGCATGCGATTTATACTGAGGAGCATTTAATAATAACGACTAGGCTATGTCTTGCTACCAAATTGATATTCTTTCGTTATGGTTTTGTTCGCTTTTCAAAAGCAATTATCGTTCGCTAATCCTATGCAAGCAAATTTCATTGAAAAATATGTGTGTATAGGCACGTACAGAAAGCCCTATGAGAGCCACAACTGAATTTGAATGTTTGGTTTGAAAACAAATTATTGTGTTATCCCTTTGGTCCACTATAAGAGTTAGAATGTGTGCTTAACTGAGGCAAATAAAAACATTGTTTAGTGCATGGTATATATATATATATATATATATATATATATTGATTATCTCGAGAGTGCTTTCAACTGTGGAGTATGTAGATATATATATATATATATATATATATATATATATATATATGTTTTTTTTAAACGATTTTTTTTTTTTTTTAAGATTTTTCTTAAGGCAATTGCCCGTGTACGGTTTATGTCATGGCTAATTTTAATCCACTCCGGCATTAACCTTGTCTAAATTGGAAACCATGCAAACCAATTTAAGAGTGGCCGGTCTGGGTCTTGAATCCAGTCCTCCCGAATGCAAGGCACAGGCTTTGCCACTAAGTCATCTTGCTCGGTGAATATATATATATATATATAGCGTACTTCTAAATTGTAATTAAATATATAAAAGTGTCGTTTTGGTCCAATAAATGTATTAATGTTGGTATATATATATATATATATATATATATATATATATATATATATATATATATATATTTATATTTATGCAGTGGTTTTTATACACTCCACAGTTGAAAACACTCTCGAGATGATCAACTTAGCGACACCCCGGTAGAGCCTAGAATCGTACAGATAACCCTATAAGAGCTACAGTTTGAATGTTTGGTTTAAAGATAAATGATTCTGTTATGCCTTTGATCCATTATATGAGTTAGAATGTGTGCCTAACTAAAGAACACAAAAACATTGTTATACATATTGTCATATATATATATATATATATATATTGCTAAGTTGATAATCTCGAGAGTGTTTCCAACTGTGAAGTGTATAGACAACCACTGCATATATATATATATATACATATATATATATATATATATGCAGTGGTTTCCTATAGACTCCACAGTTGGAAACACTCTCGAGATGATCAGCTTAGCGGCACCCTGGTAGAGATTAGAATCGTCCACGTTTTCATCGTTTTTGCCCTTGAATGGCAGAGTATACTTGGCCTCATGTCAAGCCTAGGGTATGTGTCCCCGCTGAGTACCCGGTTAAATAGATTATACAACTCCCCTACTAAAACATCGGACGACTCAACCTAATATTCGTAAAAGATCCTTCCAGGGCCACTACTCTTGTATTAAATCCTATTTTTAGGTAGTCCGCGCAAGAATTAGACGCATGAGTTCTAAAGGGCCGTTTGAACGATTCAGGCGAGCTCGGTAAGCAAGCCTTAAATGTGAACGGCAAACCAAGTCTACCCAAGCTTTTGGCAATAGAGAAAAGTTTTCTCTGTTTGGAGACACAGCTACCCTAGTCCCAACTAGAAACATACACCTTAGGTTAGGACTTTTAGGCTAAACACACAGCTAGTTGTTATGTCTTTAAGTAAGTTGTGTGTTGACCCAGCGCTTTCAATGGGTTCCTCACACGGAAGAGGACGCTAACAAATTTAATTATGCTACTTCCTGTGCGCTACCGCCGAGCCTCGGGCTATTTATTACATCCTTTGTTTGTCTATGATGAAGCATAGGTCTTCCCAGAGTTTACTTCGCCATTTGGACTTAAAAGTGCAAGGATTTACAGCATCCTGCACGGGCAAAAGCTCAATGGGTTGGAGAAAAACTGACCTAAACACGTTCGTAATTTTTTAAGAATTACGAACGTGTTCAGGTCCATTTTTCTTAATAAAAAGTTATTCTGTACCAGCGCAATACACGTCTTTTATTTTTTAAGTGCGTTTTATTTACAGTATCTTATGTGTATTACAACATTATTGTCGTGTAGTTTGTAAGGCTGAAAGCCCGTATACGCACCACTGGAACATCCAATACATACGATTTTTTTGCTTTTTACCACCGTGTTATCTAAATCTTAATCTAATGTTTTAAAAATAATAATAATAATAATAATAATAATAATAATAATAATAATAATAATAATAATAATAATAATAATAATTTAAAATTATTAATTAAAGCACGTGGACGCCAGAAAAAGGTTTCAATACACTGGACTGGAAACAAGATATATATTTGTGCCTATTGCCATGGAGACGCTAGGACCAATCAGCAAGGGAACCGAAGCATTTCTCAAAGATTTGAGTAAGCGAATTCAGGAGGTCACAAGCGACCGAAGAGAGGGTCAATTCTTGAGGCAAGCGTTGTCTTTGGCCGTTTGCAGAGGAAACGCGCCATCTATTTTAGGCGCCATGGAGTGAAATCATTATTTAAAGAATTTGCAATAATACGTTCAGACCTCACAATTGTAACATTATTTAACATGTAATAAATAATAATAATAATAATAATAATAATAATAATAATAATAATAATAATGTTGTCCAAGATTCCCAAGACAGTCCAAGACAAACAAATTTACTATCTAGGCTAAGCATTCATAGAGTATCCATTCTATTTCGGAGACTGTACACTCTAGGATCTTAGGATGGTCACTTACCCGTCCTCGCTAAAACCTTCTAGCTGAGAGAACTATTTTTACTAAAAAGACGTCGACGTATTTTTAGAAAAAATGTGTAGGCATGCACAGTAAGACTGACGGTTGATTGGTGGGTTCTTGCAGGGCATGCAAGAGGCAGCTCGCTATTTGGCGCGGTCGTTTTCGTTAGCCGAACGTGACGACGAACCGTTGGGCTCAACGGGCAGACCGAAGCGACGCCGCTCAAGATCTGTGCCTGAACTCCGTCACAAGATCATGACCAAGGTCAGCGAGATGGACTACTACAGGTGAGAGCGACAGAATGGCGTTCATAAACAGCATAGTGCACCTATGTGTGTGGCTACGCATCTTACGTTTATAGGAGGAGGTAGTGTCTATTCTTACTTTAGACACCGTTCTTGTTTTACATATTATTACTGCATTATTCAATATTACTTATAGGTAGTACGCTGAAGTATAATGAGACGGAACCGAAATTTATTCTTATATGTATATATATATATATATATATATATATATATATATATATACATTCTTACTTTAGACACCGCTCCTGTTTTAAATATTATGTAGATAATCTAAAATTTAGTAGCAAATATGAATCGGCGTATATCGGCATATGCGTATGCATACATGTGTGCAAATCGATACTGAGAAGGTCCATTGATTTTTACTATAGTGCATTATTATAATATACTTATAGATAGTACGCTGAAGTGAAATGAGACGGAACCGAAATGTATTCTTATACACGACACTACAGTAAAGTGAAGTATACGAAAACTGGCAGTTTGCACTCTGTGAGCAACAAGCAATGGAGCAGTAGATAATGAGTTGCATGCACCAACTATTTATATATATATATATATATGTCGGACACGGGCGATAGTCTTTTCTGTAAAATGCCCTTAATCGTTACACTTGTTTGAAATGTATAATTATAGAAGTTTCAAGCTCAATAAAAAAAATCTGAAATTAAATAAATTTATCGTCCGGAGAAGACGGCTCCAGAAAAAAATATACGTAGGCCGCTCCATAGTTACGGCCAAAAATCATACACGACATCTGGCGCATTCGTTCTATTTACCGCTTGCTATATCTGCCAGTATGCCATCAGTTATGAGGAACTGGAGCTTCATTTATGTTCAAAGGTCGGCCATTTTCAGTTTGTTTATTCGCTTAAAGTAGGCGACTGTTTCTGTAAGCTGCCAACTTAAAGACAGCAACTCCGAATATATATATATATATATATATATATATGTTGAGGGCCGCCCGCCGTCTCTTCCGCCTCACCGCCGGTCGCTTGGCATGGGCCATATTTACTGGTACTCTAATTGCCCTTCGCCGGCCTAGAGCTATGAACCTCTTACCATCAGGAACGAGGCTGCTGAGTATGCAACTCTGCTTGCGAAACGTCGGCTTCGAGGCGTAATTGCTGTTGCTCGTATCCTGCCCCCTTTAGGATACCTGATAGAAAGAGAGGTTGATATGATGTCTGGTCCAAATAGGACGGTTAAGGCCCAATCGAGTTCTAAAAGCATCCACACAGTGCAACTAACGCGTACGAACACGAGAAGGGGCAACATTCCTAGTAGATGTAATAGCCATTAGTATATTCGTTGTTGTTGTTGTTGTTGTCGTTGTTGTTGTTGTCAGTGCTGTCGTTGCTGTTGTCGTAGCATGGGCTATGACGCTGAAATGGACACAAGCTGTCGTTATCGATAGGCCCCTAGACAGGCTTAAAAAAGGATTAGTTTTATGGCATCGCAAGTGCAAATGCCTGCAAATAGGTCAGTCAACTCTGTTGTATATTTCGAATCTTCTTATGACTTTCTGCGTTTGCGAGATTGAACATTTAGCTACATCATATAAAGTACTATGATTTATTCACACCTGGGTTGGGTAACTTATAAGCATATGCATCAGTCACAAATAGTGGTTCTTTTACATCACTAGATCTTCTCCCATCTTGCGAGTTCAGCTATTGACTGAACTGCTGGACACGCTGCGGCGTCTATCGCAATGGCTTAAGCACTTACAACACTTCGGAGGATCGTGAAACTCTATCGTACTGTATAACACATGATGAACCCCGTGGGCTGCAAACGCCGTAGTAAGATGTCTACCCCTATATCCGGCTGCTCGTCAGGTTGTATTCCTCATTGCGACTGTCGTGTATATATATATATATATATATATATATATATATATATATATTATTTTTTGTTTTTGTTTTTTCAATTAGATATTTATGTTTTTATATGGATATTCTATATATAGTCGACCCCATCGTAATGGTCAAAATTTCCCCTCCTCTTGTTTAATCAAGGTTCTTCCAAAAATGCTATAGCGACGCAGCAAAACGCTCCATTAGAGCCGGACAGACCCGGATTCGTCTAAGTTCACATTGTGACGTGTCCTTGGGTTTAACGGGGAAGTGATCTACGTCACAACTCGACGTAAAACCTTTGCGAGGTGTTCGTTCCTCGCAACTCCCAAAGTGCGGCGTCCCCCGTAGTCAACGCGGGATGGCCTATGCTTTCTTAATTCTACGTCACCGTCGAATACGTTACCTCATTTCACGAGCGAAGCAAGAAATGCAACCGCCTAGAAGCCCAGAGAAAAGTTTTGCAAGCAAATTTGTAAAGTTTCACCCCTAAGAAGGGCCCATCTGTTTGTTGGTACTGAAATCGTTATTTATAGCATGTCACATCAAATATCATTTGAGGAGCTGCAGACGTTTTAATGAGCCGGCGTTGACTGGGTGAAGTGAATCAGCCATCTAGGAGGACGCTCACACGTCGAGTCAATATTGGATTAAATCCTTAGACCATGCCACTATAAGTACGCTCATCGGCGCGCCGATTACCAATTCTATCTCCTAGATTTTGGAACGATGGGAAAAGTGTGGTCCCTCATGACGCGCCGCCTACTCGAGGCTATTGCGAGATATTCTCACCGCCGACAGGAGGGCAGGAATTTTTTTGCGGCTGAAGCTATGTACCGATAATCAGCACGGCATTACGTGACATATATATATATATAACGGCCAACGGCTTTCCCTAGAGATTCAGAGAGGTAACGCGATTTCGGTGCTCGGAACTATGAAAGACTGGATGGACCCGCCTCTTCGCGTCAGGGGTCGGGCAAGACTACCACTTGGACACGAGTGATAGATGAGGAGTGAGCCATCGGTGCCGTGGATTTAAACATTCACATGTATATATTAAATTCCTAAATATTAATAAATTTGAATAAACAAATAATATATATATATATATATATATATATATATATATATATATCGCCACAGGTCTATCAGGCAGATATTATTCATTCAGTAGCGCTAACAGCGGTGGTGGCGGCGGCGGCGCCTGTAGACGGGCAAAGATTGTCAATGGCCGTATTGGCTGTGTTTAGGTGGGCATGTCGACAAACTGAGGCCCGTTGAATTCGAGGCCCGTCGGAGGTCTCGTCGTTGACAACGTGTTTGAGCAGTCCAAAACACTTTCGCCAAGTCCTGGATCGCAAGGATAAAAAACAACGATAACGAAAACAACCACAACAGAAGCAAAAACAACAATAGAGAAATAGACGGCCGTTAATGTCATATGCAATTGCTATATCCGCTCGACACAGAGCGCACACTACATACTACTACGCCACCCGGGTACCCGTTAGGCTGTGCTGCGTGAGATATCAGCTCACTACGATAACTGCTATGACTGGAGGCTGGACGACAGAAGGAAAGAAGATTAAACTAGTCCATTGTCTATTGGTGCCACCTGATTCGTAGCTACAAAATACGCCGATCAGAATCGCCACTACAGTCGCCGCCAGCTGTCTCTCCCCCCCCCCCCCCCCGGCCCCCTCTCTATTATCATGATTACTATAATTAAGTGTCAAGGTCGAATGGTATCATGGTAGCAAGACGACAAACCCTTACTCTATGACAGCCTCTATACAGATGGAATAGATGTCTTCCTATAGCAAAATAGATTGTTCTTATTGCTGCTCTTATTCTTACTAACATTAGGACTCTTAGACATTAATCAGTTAGCGCAAATAGATAGCGAGCGTTATGGCTCGAAAAAGTAGTACTCATTAAAGGTTTAATGTCACCACCAGATGGGTGTCGGTTTATCTGAACTGGATGAGTGTGTATGTGCGTATGTATATGTGTTTCTATGTGTGGAGTATTCCATTAGCGAGCGTCGCGACAATAGTTTAAATGCAATCATGCCATGGAAAAAACGATACCGTATAACAATTATATTTCACAATACGTCCGAATGGCGACGGCAACTTTGTTTCAACAACAACCACAACAACAACAGTAATAACAACCACAAAAATACTACTACTACGGTGTTGGTGGCATTCGGAATAAGGAATGCAAAAGACATTATCAAATCTTTTTGGTAATGTATTTTTGTTTGTATTTTTTTTTCTATTTATTACTCCACGTTACTTTCTAATCAGAGAAGTAGAAATGGCAGCCGAGTAAATGCTTTAAGAGCTGTATCGTTATATGCGAAAGCGGTCAAAACTGCAAAAGCTCTTGTATGGTAGCAACTGTCCAGTATGCCTTATTTCCTATATATATATATATATATATATATATATATATATATATATATATATATATAAATATAATTTTCTCCCCAGGCCCTTAATCTACTATATTTATTGCATATTGAAACTGATGAAAAAAACCTGAACAACTAGGAGAATGCATAGTGGTACGGCAAGGCATACCACTATGGCATCCCAAATGTTTCAAATGCATATGGACAGACATCGTGGGGGTAGTCGATAAACGCGTTATTCCGACGCTTACTAGTTTCGGCGAGCCTGACCGAATAACCTGCCATGGGTGACCAGGGAGTTGACTACGGTCCGATCATAGGACAGCAGGGAGTCGCCTGTGGTCGCAACCAAAATAAGCGTTCCACTCCTCTCGAATGGATCTTTTTCTTCTTCTTCTACGTCCTCACTGCTGAAGAGCAACTTGATTGAGTATTGAGGACGAAGTACTAAAGCTCCCACCCTAACCGCAATAGCAGGTGTGGCATAAGGTAACATTACTTCGTCGCTTCTTTCAGCCAGGCCGTACTGTGCTCTCAGGCGTTTTTCAGATGCCACAAAGCGCTCACCCAGCTGAATCTAACCATAAACCCGGCCAAGACAGAAGCAGTAAAGTTTAGGGTCAGAGGCAGAGTGACGCATGGAGACTTTCCATCTTTAGCGTGTTTTCCTGTCACGCAGTCGTTTCGCGTACCTAGTGTTGTTTGGACTATTTAATCTGTCTTCATTAAAAGTAATGCGGAAACCGCCTCGTCTCTCTACGCCACATACGGCTTCCATCATCAGTTGTTTACGAAAACAAAAAAAGAGGGGTGGTTGTGCCCTATAATTGAGGCAATTTACGTAAGGAAGCATTCTACCCGCTATTTCAAGCTGTATTACAGTAGGTAGTTTAGCAAATCGAGCGAAATCTAATCAATACGTGACATTATCTAACTGTATGGTCTTTTCAATGACGTATGTGAGGACAGAAAAACGAGTCACAGTGATTATAGCAGCAACCAGCAAATATTATATAATTCGAGTATTTATAGTTGCATTTTAAGAAGCATGCATGTATGTCCACCTGGCCAGCCTACACTTTTGCGTTTATCCAGTAACGTCACCGACGACGCACGTTGCGACACACACAATTATGGACGGCAATATGGACGACATTATTACGACAACACGCGTGGGCATCGGATTGAGAAAATTCACCACTGAGCAGAAGTGGTAGTGACAAACAAATCGCATATCGTGTATATGTATATATTGTATGTCTGTCTGTCAGATCGAGCCACCTCTGCCCAGAGTTTCTGACAGAGTTTGACAGAGTCTTCTAGCTCCTGGTAAGCGCTTTCTAGCCTGCAAATTCATTTATTTTTAACTTTATTCAATTTTCAACTGTTGCACCGTAAACCCGCCAAACCCACAATACTTTAATCATGAAGGTTGCGTCTGATATAATTGGCAGGCGTAGCGGTGCATGGCAGACAAGTACATATTTTACTAACGAGTGCGTACGCCTGCTCAAAGTGCGGCCAAATATTTTTGAACGTAAACTACTAAAAAAAATCTGTCTATTATAAGTGCCAAAATATAAATTAGCTTTAGTCTGACCCCACCACACTTAGTGAGAGGCCGCTTGTGTTCTACACGATGCGGCCAGAGCCTGGCATACGTGTGCTCGACATAACCGCTGAAACCTAGCATGTTAATGTTGATACGCAGGCTGGTGTACTTGAGGCTATTGACAAAGTTTAAGAGCCTGCTGCTGAAAGAGCGTATTAGAACAAGCTAGATTCTTGTCGCGCCTGAACGTCATCACCATTGTCGGCCTTGCGTTTATTCTAAGCATTTTGATTGATAGCCATTAGGCATTTTTAGCAGATGCTGCAGAGCGATGAGCTTGTTGTTTACTAGCACAGGGTTATCCGCGTACAATGCAATGAATGCTTGTGACCTCAGTAAGTCTGAGATTACCATGGCGAAAACCGAGGTGGTTGCCCGGAGCCTGAATGTTTCTAGAATTCGCAGCCTCCGGCCGCCTATCGGTTCCACTGTACTCCAAGCTTTTCAGCATCCTGGCTCGATGTTTAAAGTGCGATCGAAAGGTATGACAAGCATATCATGCGGCCAACTGAAAAACGCGGTGACGTCGTACACGGGGCAACGGCCTTGACCCCATAGAACTAGAGTCAGAACCCCCACCATTCATCACCATTCATACCTTTGAATGGTGAAACCGCGAATGGCTCATTAAATCAGGTATAATTTCATGGGATCGGGTCGCAGCTGGCTGTTTGAAGACAATCCAACTGGCTTTTTAACTGCAGGGGATGTGGGCTGACTACATGGCCCGGTGATCACTTTGCTTAGAGCTGAGTGCTTTAAGAACCTACCGGCGTTCTCCCTGCAAGCAAGAGCATGCTCTCCCGTGGAAAACACTGGTATGCTACATCTTTCACAATTATGTGCTGGATGTGTGGATCTTAATGTTTAGACCCTGGATAGACACAAACAGCAAGTTGCTATGCCATACGAATTCCCTGTTCGTTTTCCCCTCGGACATCGGTGGCGACGCTAGTAGAGGGAACTTCGCAAGGTTTCGTCGACCGAGTAAACAGGTACATCAGTGTCGCAGCTGATAGGCCCGCCCGTAGCAGGTGAATGGCTAAGTGCGCGTCCATGAGCCGCCATCGGGAGCATCAACAAAGTCAAAACTTTTTTGAAAAAAAGATGAGAGTGAATGGCCTGAAGCAGATGATCTCATTAAAGCGTGTTGACGTTTTACGACGGCCTTGCCTGGGGCCTCTATAATCAACGATGCTTTTGTTAAATTGATGGGTTTCCTTCCGCAACCCAGCTGATGCGGAGAAATCAATCCAACGATGTCTCACATGCCTGCATTTTGATGACGGTTTTTTCCGACTAATCTGGGCACAAATGTAATGTTCCCATCTCTTTTGCGCAATGCAATAAGCGACACGCCGTTGAAGATAGATAGCACGCAATCCGGTAGCGCTCCATGAATAGCAGATTGGTGAAGCGTACTTGTATCGGCACACGATTACTGGATCAAGACGGCTCACACTCGTAGCAATAAGGGGCTACTAGAGTAAGAAGAAGCTCGGAGACGATATGCATGTTCATATATATATATGAAGTAGAAATCACAGTGCATCAAATATATATAACACACAATACAGTACCGAACATAACATTCTAACGCAGCTCACTAAACTTGAGTAGTATGAATGCACACAGATAGGCAGGTAATTGCTAATATACATATATATATATATATGGAATTAAAGTTCAGTAAGGCGTTTGCAGTCGAGGCTACCCGAAAAACACGTTAACAGTGCTTAGATCTACCTCCAGATGACTTTCTGAGCGGTATCATCCACTTCCTCAATTATTCCGGCAGTTAACGAGGAAACGTCGCTGAACCTTGACGCATTTTCAACACGAAAGATCGAGCAGCAAAAAGAGTTCAGGAAATTGAAGAAAACCCGCGTGTTCGATTTTTGGCGACGATTTTCAATACAAGGCAGAAAAAAGCTACGCGTTTGTAATTGAGAATTGCGCGTGTGGCTTTTTCTTATTGCGACAAAAAAAGACACTCGGAAAAGAGAGCCTGGACAGAACAGAACAACCCAGCAGAGCAGGCACACTGTGATCGGCTTTTGGACTGCGAGGCAATCATTCAGCGTAAATTCTCACGATCATGGTAGTGTAGTCCTCAGTCTAGCATGAGTCGGCAATCCAGAATTCCTAGCAGCAGCTTTTTCGTCTCTTTTATCGAAGAGACAAGTGACCACATCATGTCTTGGGGCACGACTGTCTTAGTCTTTGTGAAGTTCTCCCGCTCTGCGGTTCTACTGCATAATCTGTCGTATCCGTAATAATAGTCATAGCATTCAGGTCAGCCTGTTTTTCTACGAACGTCGATGTCTTCTCCGCCGGCGTTTGCTGCTGCCGTCGATGTTTGCAATTGTTGTCCTTGTTTTTATTGACGTTCTATTCACGTCAGCGCCGAAGTAATCGAATATATATATATATACAAATATAAATGCGTGTGTTTTTTCATCTCGGCCGCCAAACGAACGAGCAAAAATTACCATCCAGCGTACATGAGTGGGTGGCCGGGTCCAACGCACGTATCATCGTTGTAATTATGACAGTCGTCGTAATTATTACAGAGCCTGTCGGCGTCCTTCTTACGCTGATGAGGGTGATGATGATGATAATGATGATGATGCTGCTGCTGCTGCTGCTGCTGTTGTTGATGACGATGACTCTGGCTCACTGGATTTGCTGGCTTCAGAGACCGTCACCGACGGGAGCTCGTTGCTGAGACAGCCGTTGACTACCGGCAACAATCACAACACGAACAGCTCTCTCTCTCTCTCTCTCCCACTGTTTTCCATACATTGTCCACATTGGAGCAGCGCAGAAAGTGGCAAAAATGTCCATTTAATCTCCTCCTTCTCCTGCTTCGCTCATGGCGATATGTCGATGATATATGATTATGTTTATCCGTAAGATCGTTATTACTGTCGCTGTGGCTGCTGCTGCTGCCGGTGCTGTTCCGTCTGATGTTGGTTGTACGGCTGTATCAAGCAACGGGTTGTGACGGCTTCGCTTCGCCCTGCGAAGAAGGCACACCGCACCGATTGCGAGTGCAGGGATACCGATGGTTGTGCTTGCAGGGGACGTACACCAGGAGACGACGAAGGAATAGGGGGGAAAACAGGCGTTCGGCCCTTTCCCCAGCATGCTCATTCGTCGTACAAGAAAGATCTCCTAGCTCTCATTGGGAGCTCAGTTTTGTGCTGCGTTCTGTTATTACTGTTGCCGCTGCTGGTCTCGCCGCCGACTTCGTGCCATTACGAACTACGACAAAGTGGCCTAGAACAATGGCCGACAAAACTAGATGAAGAATCTGACAAACGGGCACACAAAAGCGACAAAAAAAAACGACCGAGAAAATGGTAAGGAAGAAGAGGAATAGCAACAACAACAACAACAACAGCAACAGCAATAGAGCAAATGAAGAACGAGAGATGGAAAATGTTTCATTCCAGACTCACGCCACGTATGTGAGACTGTGTCGAGTGTGAACCACCAGTGACGGTATTCATCTACAACCATAACTACTATTTTCACTAGGCGTACAATTTCTATTGCTAATGCTGTATACTGGCCGCAGATGTTTCGGTGCAAGCAGTTTTTGCTGCAACAATAAATCATACCACACAGCGCCACACCGAGGGCCGCTATGGTATAATTATTTGACACCAGACGGTACTTGATTAAACTGTATATAAAAAAAAATTATATATATATATATATATATATATATATCGGCAGGCGTCTCAATCTACCTTCAGGGTGGACCTTGAAGAACGTGCTGCGATTTGTACTGTAGCGAAGTTGCATTAGCACACACCAATTACTATTCAAGTGCCGACTGACGCGCCTTGAAATAAGGCTTTGTTTGAGAGGAAGAAGAGTAATCGTGTTTTGCAATATTTATAGGTACAAAAAGGTATTACGTACTTTTTATTATTCAACATACTCCCCCCCGAAATATAACACACTCACTCCAACGACTCCTAGCAGCCTTTATAGCAAAAGCAATATATTCTGCATTTTTAAACCCAAAATACTAATCTACAGCGGATACCGCGTCATTGTCGCTCTGAGATTTAAGTCCGAAGAGATATTTTCGGAGATCTCCAAACAGGTTATAGTGGTTTGTAGTAACGGCCCAAGAACTTTCTCCCGATGTGGGCATGATGACTAGTTCCTATGTCTCCATTTGCAGAGGGAATATGCAATGATGACTACGGAATACCACCGTGAAAAAAACTCGACCACTTCCAGAAGTATGCCGTTGCCTGGAACGTGGTGCACCTTTTATGCACTTATATTTATACATTATTGTAGCTAAATTAGGCAATTAATTTACCTATGGTTCTGTACGCGAGTGCATTGGGTCAGTGGACTGCATCTAGCTTGGCTTTAATTTGCTTTGCAAGTCAACCTTAGAAGACAAGTTTTTAATTACTATATGGTACTTTTGTTCCATGGTCACTGGAAAGTCTGACATGTCACTTTTCTCTAGAGATCGATTGGCTATTTGTATACCAATAAACATGATTCATTAATTAATCGCATTAATTCCTATGTTTGTCTATATCGGAATCCATTGTTACAGTTCCTCGGACGAAGACGAGTACGTGATCGATACGAACAAAAGTAAAGCAAAGTCGCACGAAAGTTGCCGACACTATCTGGATTTGGCAGCTGGCTCGGCGAGAGAAGCACTTGGCCTGGCCAACATCTGGCGATTTCCCTACTTCTGCTTCATAAAGGGCGGAGGTAAGTAAGCTACCTTCCCTTTCGGGGCTGACTTTCAGCCAAGATTCAACGTCCATGGGACTGTTTTTCGCATTGCTTCATAGACGGACTCTCATAGATACAAATGTGCAACGGTGGGGTTCGAACCCGCGCACCTATGTGTCTCCTCCGGTCGCGAGGCGCAGACGCATGCCACCACGCCACTGGGCTCGACGTAAGCTACCGACATATGCCTTTCCGACCTCCGATCATTGTAGCATTTGGCATTGTGCATGTTTTTGAAGCTGCTGTTGTTGTCGTTGTTAAGTGTGTCGTCGAGCCCGGTGGCGTGGTGCATTAGCCTCGCGACCGGGGGAGACACATAGCAGGTGCGCGGGTTTGAGCCCCACCGTTGCACATTTATGGGCGTCCGTCTATGGAGCAATGCGAAAAGCAGTCCCGTGGACGTTAAATCTTGGCTGATCGGGGTCAGCTCAAAAAGTTTAAAAGAGTTTGTAGTAGTAATAGTAGTAGGTGTATTTGTTGTTGTTATTGTGCTTCGTAATTTTGTACGCTATGATTCGTTCCTCTGTAATCGCTTTTGTAATCACTCTTGTTAGCGGTCGATTGTTTGTCTCTGTGGCGTTGCTGTCGTTAATGTTGTTTTGGTGTCGTTGTTCAAGGTAAACCTGGTAGTATAATTTGCATCGTAATCTTTACTTGGGTGTATTTCAGGCCCGTTCTTAATGGCGTACATGATTTTGCTCGTCGTTGTTGGAGTGCCCATGATCTGCATTGAGATGGCAGCCGGCCGAGCTACCCACTCTGGACCCATTCAGGCAATTGGCAAGCTCGCACCCCTCGTCAAAGGTACCACAAAATTCTCATTATAGCATTAGGTCAATGTGCACATCTGCCAAACGCGTGATCCTTATGCACAACTCCTTAAATCCCTGCTCCCGTCTGCTTTGGGGCATGCGAATGGTGTTGTATATATGTATATGTATGTATATATATATATATGATCCATCCCATTGTCTGCAGGCTCTATACCATATTGAAGTTACACCGTCTAATCCGGGCACCTATCCGGCGCAATATGTTCGAAAAATATCTGCATTTAAAAGGTGTCGCAACTTATTTGCACTTAATTAAGTTTGCAATTTTTAAATCTACAGCATCTCGACGCCGAGGCGCGCAACTATCAAGTTACAGCCTTGTCGATGCTATGTAACGAGTTTTAAAATAATCACGAAAAAATGCATGTCAAAGCGGTCTTTCTAGCCGACCCTCTGCATCAATATGCTCGTGAATACTGCAGCTCAAGAATTTATAAACTTCGTTTGTTGTATGAAAGGTTTTGGGGATGCATGCTGTTTATACTCGTACATCACTGGCAGCTAACAGTGACTAGGATAAGACTCATAACTGCCTTTTGGGCTGCTGTCAGGTCGAGCATTCTAACGGCTCGTTTCTGAACTAAGATGTCCCCGAGGATTAAACCTTGAGAGAACAAGGGGGCTGCCGTAGAAGTGGTTCTGTAGATCCGAGTTACCAAAATTATCGTGGCACGCTGGACTCCGGGTAGCGTCGATTGTTTTCACGTTACCCTCACGGCCATATCCTCCCAAATTCGGCGGCCCACCGTCCACGAAATCTTCTTTTTACCTCAGAGACTATTCCCTTCCCGAGCAGTAATGCCGGGCAGTGGAAGGCCCGTTGCATCTTGGTCGCCACGTGCTTAAAGTTTAATCCCGTAAGGCCCGTGTCTAACACCATCCCTAGGTATTTGGCTTCCGCTTGTTGAAAATGTGTCCCTAAAATTACTTTCCCCTTCCAATGTTCGTCCTATGTCCCTAATCTATCTGCACTTCTAGTCTAATCAGCAGTACAAACTGCGCGTCTTCAGCGTCCGCGTACTACGAGTTGCACAGAGTCTACTTTGCTTCGAGTTCCTTGATGACGGTGTTCTCCATCAGCTGGCCATGGTATCTAGTAGTCAAATTCGTCAGTAAGCTGACGGCCCAAATCCATTCCCCCGACGCGGGGATAAGGACTAGTTCGGTGAACCTTCATGTGAGGGAGAGCATTGCCTTGATGGCCACGGGATGCCTCCGTGCAAACATCAGGATCCGCGACTTGCCTGAGACTAACCGCTCCCACGTGGCCTTCACCTCGTCCGGCGTCACCTCTGGGATATCCACAGTGGCGATTGCCGACCCTCCCATGATTCCGCATGGGCTAAGCTAAATGAACAGCTGAGGCTAAGAGCTTTTATGACATTCCCTCCTAACAAAGGCGATCTAACATAGAAGACCATGCTTCCATCGACAAACGCAGAGAAGGTTGTCGATTCTTCGATTTATCGATATATTTATATATATATATATATATATATATATATATATATATATATATATATATATATATATATATAAATATATAGCCTGTTCAATCGCGACAATGTTGGTGTAATTAAAAACGTTATCCAAATGTAATCAGCAAAGACCTGAGCTCAACTGTCCCATTGCTCTACAAACCGAAGCCCCGTTCCCACAAGTCCTGCGACTGTGACAAGAGCCGGACCTCCACTGTATCATTTAGTTCGTCGTGCGTCTCGTTTGAGATGTTTTAGCGAACCAAACTGATGGAAGTAATAGGGCGACGTTGTTCACGCTGTAGGGTGGGATACTCAAGCTGCTCCCACTTGAACTTGGACTGTACACTTTGTGTGACCCTGGAGAACCTGGAGACGTGTGGACGCGCGTTATCGTGGAGCAGAATCACTCCACAATCACGTGACCAGACCAGGCCGTTTGCTTTTGATGAAGTTGCGTAGGCTACAAAGTGGCGGCGTGGTCTAGGGGACTAGTGCGCTAGTAGTGGTTGTCATCTACCGGTCCCCGGTTCGATCCCTATTGTTGATCGAATTTTCTTTGAGCGATCCTCATTGAGATTAGATAATTAACCATACCGCTGGGTGTCAGCGGCCATGCTGCTGCCACAAGGACTGTTAGGGAAACCCTAGATATCTTAACATGTCCGGCCCTCGGTGCTTTGAAGATATACCTCAGGTTGAGTTCCAAGCCCGTAGGGGACGGAGGATAGTCTAGAATTAAAAACAACCTCCTTAAAAAATGTTTTAATTCTAGGCTACAGAGTGTTCTCAGCACACGACACTGGAAAAGGTCTTTCGTGCTTGAGAAATTCGATAAGTGTTGCGCCCCGTACGTTAAAAAAATACGGTGACCATCACCTTGCCTACTGAGGGCGCAGCTTTGATCTCTTAAGCGGAGGTGGCGACACATGCGTTTCAATTGGTGTCTGTGCCGCTTGTTTCTGGGTCGAAGTGATGGCGCCAACTCGGTGACAATCCGCTCCAGAACAGCAGGGTATTTATTCATGTTACCGGAACAAGTGTTGCAATGCGAGCCTCATATACATACAGTTCCTTTTCACACGTATATATATATATATAGCCTTACGGTTTTCTTGCCAAATATCCGAAGTTTTTCGCTACAATCATATGGCTGGGTATTCTTGAACATAAAAAAAACCATAATGTTTTTGTGGTTGTTGTTGTTGTCATATTTTAAACAAACTTTTGCTTCGAAACATTTCGTTGTCAGGATATCAGAATACTGTTCGATCTTAATCCGAGCGGCTTTACTGACATGGTGTAATTGCAGGCGTCGGCTTCGCAGGCATCATTATCTCGTATTTCCTGTCAACGATTTATGCCATCGTATTTGCCTGGTCCCTGTTCTACTTTTTCAACTCATTCCACGCCCGACCGCGGTGGGCCCGCTGCACGAACAACTGGAATACCGCCAACTGCACGCAAGACCCGGAGCAGTGGTACAAAATCCGTCTCGCTGGTGCGTCGCCAAATCGACATTACCAATAAAACGATCAATCATCACATACATATGCATGTAGTGTTGTTTTACCTATTCACCATGTCGCTGGTAAAGACGTATAATGCATATGTATATGTGATTATTTCTGCCAACAAAGTCTATCTATATATGTATCGAGTAAATCTCCAGCAGTAAAACATAATTATATGACCTACTGGAAAATGCCTTTATATGATATACTGAAAAAGGCTTATATGGGGATAATAGACAAAACTAAAAATTATAGTTTACCAAACTTTATATATATATATATATATATAAACGTTTGTCTCACCATGCTATATGTAGCTGAGTACATACAAAACATATAGAACATATAAACTATAGAAAATAATTTCAAAAGACACGGTATGTAAATTCGTTAAACAATTTTATTTTCCTTTTAACTCAGTAGTATTGATGGTTACACTATGATATAATATTGTGGTAATAATAATACTCGAGAGATTTATGAACAGTCGCACCACAGGGTCACGAAAGCTCACGTAAATCAAACTAACAATCAATTGCGTATATATATATATATATATATATATATATATATATTGTTAACCCCGTTAAAAGTTAAATAAAATTTGGATTCTATATAGATATATATATATATATATATATATATATATATATATATATATATATATAGAAAAGGCTAACAGTCTTAGATCTATGTCAGCGATGAACGCCTCCCTCAACACTGGCGGACTCTATACCACCGGCAATGCCAGCTCTACCGCGATCGACGAAAACGCAGCCATCCTGAAAGGTCTCTCGCAACAGCTGGCCCAGCGAACCTCAACCGCTCAGGAGTTCTTCGATATTAAAGTCATCGAACTCTCAGACAACCCAAATACGCCCGGTAAGCATTCGATATTAAAGTCATCGAACTCTCAGACAACCCTAATACGCCCGGTAAGCAATGTCATTGACAAGGAGTGCTTAACCACTTAGCGATCCGCTTTTTAGTGTACGTGCGCGTTTTACCGTTGTCGCAATATGTGGTTCGAGCAAATATTCCTTCTTTAACTAAATAAACCTCATAACAACTAGCTCTGAGATAATTAAGGTAGAACCATTAGGTGTTACCTAACTGCTGTACAAATACACCTATACAGCAATAACTAAGAGGTGTCTTCAGCGTTCATGTTCAATAAACCAAATCCATTTAAAACCAAATCACGCTCTACACCTACAAAATTAGGATATAGTCGTATATAGTTATGCATCTTCTAAGCATGGGTTATCCCAAGAACGTCACCTCTCTTGGTGGTTTCATTGCAAGATCCAATTGCACGACATAGCAATTCTAGGTCAGAAGTGTATAAAGCGGTTTAACTGCTAATAGAAAATTGCACTGAGAGCTCAAGTCAAGGAGTATCTTCAGTAAAAACTGACACTTTTCTCTTTCTGTCTGACTTTACAGGTGTGATTCGGTGGGAGCTGTTTGCCTCCATTACGCTGTGTCTGCTTCTTGCGTACATTTCATTGCGGAAGAAAAGCTTTTTCAGCGAGAAGATCAAATACGTGTTATCAATTATTCCTTTCTTCATATTTGCCGCGTTCCTGATTCGTGTTCTGCTATTGGAAGGGGCCTACGATGGTATCCAATACTTCTTTACTCCCAATCTAGCGGTATGCGTTATCGTCGACCTGACGCAATTTTCACACAGACAATCCCTCTCTATCAATTAAATATATTTGAAGCAACACGGCAACTTTCTGTCAATCTACAGTATAGCACGCACATAATGGCTACATAATAGCATAAATCGTTGCATCCCTTCTCTCGTTAAACGGGTGAAATCCAAAAACGAATTATGGGGACCTCGTTATTCATGAAGTGTCCTCAATTTGAATGAAATAAACTAAAATTGGAATAATAACAACACTATAATCCGCTCAATCAACGGCGACATTCAACTTATGCTTGTCGTTAATGTGTGGTTGTTGTTGTTGTTGTTTAAGAAAACACGGTATCAAAATATCATACGGTGCAACAAAACACAGTTTCACTTTACCTGATCGGCGCTACCCGCAAAGCTAAACTTAATGCGCTAAGTGCGCTGAAGGAACAAGGTAATTTGCTTGCTAACAATTTCATCATTAGCACTATTGGACTGTATAAATAGCAGGCATTCGAATTAACGTAATTTCTCGTGCCACTGGTGACAGGCGATGAAGAGCGCCAAGCTGTGGGTATTTGCCTTGGCGCAAACGATTCACTCGCTTGGCCTGACGCTCGGCCCCAACTATGTGGTCAGCTCTCGCAACAAGAAACAGATCGCGCTGATGCGTGACACCACCGTCACGGTGCTCATCAACGTGCTGGTGATCTTCGTCGTCGGTTCCGTGACATTCGGCACGCTCGGCCACCTGTGCGTCATCTGGCGCCAGGAGCTCTCCAGCAAGTTCTTCCACAAAGATCCGGGTGAGTGGAGTATGCAGCCGCTACATCTACTATCGTGTCTGTACTTGCATGCGTACCATCGTACCATTGGCTTGCGCCTAGTCACCCGTTTCTTTGGCTCGCGGTTGATGGCGCCTTTCCCCGTACAACGAAACGTGACCTTCTCTACATATACCATTTAATGAACAGACAATTGTTTAACATATGCTTCTTGCATATGTCCCATCGTTAGGACTCCAGCCCAATGTTGTGACTGGCTAAATCTATACATCGGTTTCCTCAGCTTAAGAACGAACAAGATCTCTTTAACCTCACCAAAATGCAATTAGGCTTCCCATTGGTCATTATTAGACTTGCCTATTTTACTCGAGCCGTCAGATGAATAGACTCTTACTTCATCAACATTTATTCAAGCACAATAGTCGCGAAGCTCCTCTGCCTGCGCTCAGCCCAAGCAGCCCTAAACGATTTGTACAGCACACCGACAACGGTTGTAATAACAGCCAAGTAACCTATAAAGTATTTAAAGATTTTAAAAAAGCTTGTCATAAAAATTGCTAGACACTATATGTACTATTCTAAAATGCGTGGCAAGGTTAGAAGAAAACTGCTTCGAGAAGTTCTGGCGCATAGCTACATTTTAACAGAGAATGACACACACTTAATTAATTAATCTAGCCAGCAAACCATAGAAGTATCTAAGGTGATACGGCAAGCCGCTTTCCATTTGCACTATATATCGCTTAACTAAGTCAAGCACTAAAAATGCCAACATTGATAAGGTTCATCCTTAACACAAACTCGCTAATAATACCGCAAATGGATGTCCCACACATTAGGCAAGGAGGACGGTATGCGAGACGACAGAACTATGCAGTTTGATAGGAAGAGTTTAAAATGATTTTTTATAATTAGACGTAACGCTAACTCCCAGATTATCCTTTATGCGGCAAGTAGAAGAAAACCATTCAAAGGCCACTGCAGAAATGGCGTTGCTAGGCACAATCAATAAGTTCGATTAAATCATTTGTCATGAATCTTTTATCATCCAGTAGTCACCGAGACCTGACTAGCTGGGTGATATGGTAACTAACATTAAGAATGTCAGTCTTTTAAACACTTAGATCACGCACCAGTGTTGTTGTGACTAACGTCATACCATCCATTGTGTCGTCCAGAACGGAGTCTCTATGCTATAGAACGAGTTGGCAGCATAACGTTCTTAAACTACCAGAGCGTAATTATTGCCTTTGCACTTCAGACTCCACTTCGGACTCCTTTACGCATGGCGTAAAGGCTAGAGGAACAGACTGGATGATGAAGTCAGACTTTTGGCCATCAGCATACGCAAGGCATTTGACCTCAGATGGGATGGATTTGCTATTATAAATGACGAATATGGCATACAGTAGGATGCAGTAATGCAACTGCCCTGCGGTGTGCCTGACACCACAGTAGCTAAATAGTTTTTAAGGTTGTGGACTACCTCCGATCCGAAAAAAATACATACCTGAGTACGTATTACATACTCTGTTCCTATAGTGAGAGAAAAGCGCTACGACTTTGCAGTGACACTCTACTGATTGCGCACAGGTCTGGTGTTTGTCATGTACACGGAGGTGATCAAGTTAATGCCGGTGCCCCCACTGTGGGCGGTACTTTTCTGGTTCCTGTTCATCTGCCTCGCGATGGACTCGATCAACACGATTACGTCGACTGTCGTACACGCTCTCGAAGAGAACTACGGTGCGCTGATCAAGCAACGCTTTCAGGTGCGTGCCGAGACGTGTCGCTACGCATTGTACATGAACCTTGATCTGATTTGACACGGTACCTGCGTTTTGTCATTTGGTTGTAAATTCGAATCAAAGAATACCACCATCCTTGTCTAGTCACAGCATACCTTCAGCTTCAGTAAACTTCGATAGTTAACTTTCAATTTCCAAAGCCAAAATCCGCTTTTTGCCTTGAAGTGGCACTCGTCGCACACAACGACCGTTTGATCTCGAAAACGAAAACGGCCGTCTCGCCGACAATGACCTTTTCCTGAGCCGGCTTTGTATGGAACGCAACAGCTTTTAATAGTGACAGTGGAAGATAGAATCTACTTGACTTCTCATAGCATGAAGTTTGGTTGAATATGCATCAATATAGAGATATCATTTTGATAATGAAGATGGTTAGCAATTGCAGCAAGGTCATGGAACAAATATCTATCTAATGTGCCATTGCTTCTCTTTAGGGTCGAGGGTTTTTCCTTCTCTTCATCTGCTTTGGGTGCCTTGTTATGGCGATTCCCTACGTTACAGATGTAAGTACATGCTAAACCGCTTATTTCACAGTAGTAGTTCGTATGGTTTAATAGATAAGAACACACAATTCAAGCGACACAGTTGAGAGCATTGTAACTATACGTTTTTTTTAAATTAAAAACAATAGCCAGATTGCGCAGCTTACTGAACAAACAATGAATTTCACAAAAAAGCATTTCCTTCGACATGGTGGCCTCCCTTCCCTAATCTCGACACAAATCTACTGGTTCCATGTCTTATTAAAGGCTTTGGATTTTCTTCTCAGATATTCTAATTATCTCGTTTAGATCGTAAATACTCTATCTCATTGATCACAACAAGCATGTATTCCTCCACGGTGAATAGGATTTAGCCCTATCGAGAGGTTTGTAAACTTACGGGGTAAAGAGTCAATCGTAAGTATAGAGATAAAACAGCAGCAACGACAAAACCAACACCAATGACGTATTCGGCTTGTGTATATACTAGTCGCCAACGTGAGTGATTTAATATATATATTAACTATGCATTTTAATTTCTATACATATATACTTAGTGTTTTTCTACGCCTTTTACTTATCTGTCTCGAATCTTTTCAGGCTGGTCTGTACTATCTGCAGACAGTTGATTATTACATAAGTACATTGTGTATCATTGTCGTGTGCTTCGCCGAGCTATGCGCTCTCGCCTGGCTATACGGTGAGCCTGGTCTTACTTGATTCTACAGAGTAATTCGTAGGCGTAGCATGTGTTACAGCTCCAGACAACCAATTCAATGCACAAATAGCTATAACCGATTGCAATATGTTTTTTGTTGATATACAATACTATATAGAGGTGTACGCTTTTCAGTGACTCCTTTCAAAATTGCTTGAACATATATACATATATATATATATATATATATATGTATATATCGAGTTATTTCACATGCTATGCATTTTGTCGTTATGACCGTAATACGAGGACCATATCGTCCATATCGGACCATATCGGGCACACCAGGTCGAAACGTTACTAAAGATCTTTCCAAACTGACGTGTTATTCAGGCTGGCAACCTGATTGTCGCATTAAAGTTGCGTTAGTTAGCTTTAACCTCACCTCACCGTCTTTCCTCGAACTGGAGAGCCGCAATAACTGCTTTTGCTTGACTGTCCACATTTCCGCCCACCACCCGGTCCCGCTGGCGATTCATCGTGGTCAATCCATCTGGTTACAGGTGGCCAAAACCTGCTGTACAACACCGATGAAGTCCTGCATCCCATCCCGTACGTGTATCTGCGCATGTGCTGGGCGACGGTCAGTCCGCTGGTCTTCATGGCCGTCACGGTGTGCGGAGGAATGGCTCTCCAACGGCCGTTGATGCGAGATGGCCGACCGTTTCCTCTGGCCGCCGACGTCGTAGGCTGGAGTCTGTTCGGCCTGGTTCTGCTCATTGTGCCAGTGCTCGCCATTCAAGCCATCATTCACGCCGATGCGAGCGGCCTCATTGGGGTACCCATACCACGCATACCTATAGTAGTTCATAGCGTAGAAGTGACAGTTATATGAATGCTATTATTATTATTATTATTATTATTATTATTATTATTATTATTATTATTATTATATTATTATTATTATTATTATTATTATTATTATACAGTACCCGGCTTTATCTGGGGTTACTTGATAAGAAACCTTTTAACGCAGTTTACAAGACACCCTTCTGTTGCAGCTCGTAAAACCTATTATCTAGAGTCTTCAGGTTGCTCCCAAATTATGGCTACGTTAACAAGTTATTTGCAAACCTAGGTCCTAACTATAGAGTGAACTGTCTTGTTTGCTTTGCAGAAAATCAAAGCCGCACTTCAGCCACAGGTCGTGGAGGTTAACGACGACCTAGTTTATCACGGATGGCCTTACTGGGACCCAAAACCTCGTCACGTGTTCAAGAATGGCGCCTCCGTTTATAACGGGGCCCGCATCTAATTTGCGTCCTTCATTAGAGCTCAAGTGTCCAGCGTTCCCGGCTTCGCGTATCTAGTTTTGATCATCATTTGTCATTCGGGACGTTATTCTGCACGAGCTCTGGAGACAGGAGCAGAAAGTGCTAGTTACCTCAGGTGGAACTCGGCGACATTTGGCAATGATATTGGCGTGTTCGGCCAGCAATGCTGTAGACCCGGTACTCGTATGCACGTAGAAATTTACGTCTGATATAAGGTCTTTCCGGTGATCACGTTGGAACGGGTAGCCACTCACATAAAGGCTCTGCGCTTTTGTTTCTGTCTGTGTTGCCTGCAATAGTACCGAACTGACAGCGATAATTTCTTTAAGTTCTTTTATTCACTTAGTTCTAGTTTGGCTTAAAGCACATGTTAATAATCGCCATAAAGCTGCTGATACTCGACTACTTTGAGAGTGCTCCAAAGTTCCAAAAGAGGAAGAAGACATGGACTGAAAGGGTTGGGCTGCCCAAATACCGACGATGTGCATAGAAGAAGGGACATTCATATCTGAACCTATCACCTAATTGTTACTCGTTATTGTTAACTATGATCTGATACCCCTATGATACATGTTGTCGACGCCTTAGGGCTGTCACAGAGGTTACTCGCGTTACCATGTTATAGTTGTACAGGTGTTGAACCTAATTGAAGGCTCCAGACGCTGGCTATAGTAACCGCCAAGGGCCAGTATCGGATATCGGTCGTATCTCTGCCGCGACCGACGATACCGCGCAACGCATCAATCGCATGTTTTATAGTAGTATAGACTAGCAAATCTTAGGTGAGCACATCGATACGCAGTGTTTAACAGCTCAATTGCAAACGAGTGATAATTGCAACAATTATTATTATTATTATTATTATTATTATTGTTATTATTATTTATAGTCAGTGCAATGGCATTTATTTGCATTTATTCGTTATGGATCCATTAAATGTCTTTTTAGGCTAACTACCCACATTCCATTTAGAGTTTTCCCGATACCCGTTGCCTCTCTCTCTCTCTCTCTCGGTTTCCGGAAAACAGAGCCGCAGTATTGCCTCACTCATTGACAAGAGTCAATAAGACTGTCATCGGCGAAAAATGACGCTAAGAGCCGATTGGTGGCGCCGCACATGTCGAACGCGACACGCTTGTCTTACGTGGAAGCCCTGTCAGTATCGATGCAGTACCGACTGCCGCTAGCTCGCCATAGTGGGAATCCTCCAGAAGAGGACGGAAAAAGCGCATGCCGCCGTCTACGTCTTAGATGGCACCCCCGCCTGATTCGAGCTCGTTCAGAGGTTAAGCCTCTCTTGTGACGTTGTAGTACTGTAGCTCTCGCCGGCGTTGTCCCGTATGCGCTGCGGAGGTCACAGTGTAGACGATCTCGATGGCCACCCCATCATATCGATGGTGAACCAATAGAAGCAGAGAGATAACAGACAAGAAAATATACCACACCTAGATGTGTTCGTCGTTCGTTCCGAATTGTGTGTTCTTTCTTGACAATGCTCAGCACCGCACCGCACCCGAGTGAATTGCCAGGTGCCGCACCGGTATGTCTTGCTATGTGTTGTTCATGTTGAATGTTACAATGCGGCAATTCGGCGCTCAACGCAATTCGTTGCTGCTCACGTCGTACAGAAGGGCCGACCCGTGTTCGGCCATGCGTCATACATACTCGTATGCAGATTCATGCACAATCATTCGTGCAAATCATTCTATATATATATATATATATATAGCTGCAGCGTTATGCACCCCTGGTAAAAAAAGGGTGATATGTGTACACACACTCATAAAGCAAATAAACGAATTAAAATATATATATATATATATATATATATATATAAAACCAAATCTACACCTTCCCGTTATTGCGCACGTTTGATGTCGTTGTGTTTGATGACGTGTGCTCCGTTTGTTAGCTAGGACTGCCTTATTAACGGCACTGCAAAAATAAAGTTGTACATTGACTAGTTGACTATGTGCGTGTTTCTTGTGAGCGTTGACGACGACAACGATGACGGATTGCGCAGAATGATTTGCGTTGATAAACGCGATGAATGATAAACGCGGTCAAATTAAATCTCTTTGTTCTGCGCTTAAGTTGTATTTGAACTACCTTAGTATGTAATGCCAACAAAAAAAGCAACGTTTACCAACGACAAATATGGTCTACTGTCTGTGACTATGTTAATTTCAAGGGAACCTTATTTAAAATTGATCATTTCAGGTTGTAGGCTAAAATTAATATAAAAAATATGTGCGCGTATCTTGGACTTGTATAAAGAATATTAAGGCTTCACTTAACACTGCCAATGGCATACCACGATGATTCCAGCACACGCACGTAGACATCACGTGCTCAATTAGCCTTAGAAGTTATTTTATGTCTTCAAGTACACTACTTATCATACGCATAGACTAACAACTCGGGTTAGTCGCGCGCAATTGGCTAATTCCCAAATGTTCTTCGTTTTATTAAGCATATGTAGATATTTTACGTCTAATCAATCGGCCGTTGGTAGATAGATGACACTATTATCGCTTTAATGATAACAAACTGCAAAGTATTCGTTTTCAGAATGATGTTTGTCATTATTTCGTTTGATAAATGATTGTCTTCAGAAAATGTTCTCTGGTGGGCATGTGCAGCGCATGCATTCCACCTGCATGAAAACCAGGAAAGTCATACGTTTGAGGATCTCAAATAGAGAACTATACATACAGGGTGTTCCAGAATTCGCACTCGGCGAACAAATATTTTTGTTTCAATGGAACAAGGGACGGGAATGTCTTCTTAAAAATTGACAAAGCAAAATAATTGCAAAGAGTTTCATGTCTTGAGAATTATCTTCAATACCACATTTGTTCTGCTCTGTGCTAACATAGAATGCAATTTAACAAATGCAAAAGTAAATATGCTCACATTTCCAACGTAACCGCTAAGGCTAGTTTTACTAAGCATAATTTAGGTAGTGTGCATGTATACATTAGAGTATGCAGTAGTTAAACTGACAGCTCTGTTGTTCGATATTTCGCTAGAAATGGTACACGTGACAAGTTTCGCAGTCCGCGAATAACATGTTTTCTGCATCAAAACGGTGACTTGTCTTTACCAACAAAACAGAGGTTGAAGAAATGCTCATGTATTGGATGGATCTACCAAGCCTACCAACTCGCTACTGTATATAACTGCGAGTTCTTTATATGGAAATATTTAAAACACGATAACGCTGTGCATTTTTTTCACATGTATAATTTTATTATTTCCACTATTTTATCTCACCTTTATAGCTTCATCTCGTAAGTTTAATGCGTGTATTATTATGTGAATATTACTATTGTTCGGCATATATCATGATATCATTGTTCGTAGTAGTGGTTGTAGCAGTAGTAGTTGTTGTTGTTGTAGTAGAAGTGTTCTTATGTATGCATTTGTAACATTACTAAAATTAATGGCGCTATTATTAATTCCCATTATATTGTACTCGTATGCTATAGCTTAATCGCAAGGACACTCGCTTACATGCGGGCAAAAGTAGTGTGATTATTAGGCAAATGCCTGCGAAACTGCCGCCTGCTTTTTAGCTTATCGCCGTCAGTTGGGGTCAGGACTCAGGTGGTACAATAGTCCCGAATATGCGTTTTCCTTAAATATGAAAACAATGTTTTTAAAATTGCCTCAGCGCCGTATGCAGTTTTGTACTGACATCGGCCAGTATCCCGGTTAGACAGCGCTCGTTTTCCTTTAAAGTGGCGTTCAAATTCTGCCGAACACACAGCTTTTAAGCTCTCTAGTAGCAAACATCATGTTTCTTGTTATTGTCGTTGTTGTTGTTGTTGTTGTTCGGCCTGCTTTTGGGCTGTGAGCCCAGCATCTCCAAGCTCACAGTTTTAATTCGAGTATGAATGAATCAGCAACGAAGAGATAAATAGCACAAGCCATTTGTTAAACAAATGACCAGAAAATATAGTTAAATGTTCACACAAAACAATCACATCTTGGTTAAACGCTACATGCTCTCGTCGAGTTGGAGCGTGAAAATAACTTAACTAACTATGGCTCTTCTTCTTCTCATCTGTCCTTTTGTGCTCCAGTTGTCTAGCAACCAGTCGTTTAACGTTAATTAAATAGCGTAATAAGTTCGTTATCGTGGTCCAGATCATGGCGTCCCAGACGGACTGTGACGAGCTTGTCTGGTAAATGTTTACAAAGCACACGCCGAAACAGCGGCTCCTGCCGCTGGTTCGGTTCAACGCGGAATTCTTCTTTCTCGTTCGACACGATACAATAGAGGTGGGTCATCATCTATCAGTCAATTACATGATTGGCTTTCTAGGGTAATTAGTTCGTCTTTGTTTCGTCTCTCTATCTTTCTCGCTCTCGCTTATCTCTTGCATTTGCCTAATTAATAATGCCGCCACGCAGTGGTATCTTTTAAGGATTTGCAATAACAGCACGGTCATTTTTTTAGTTGGCATTGTCATATATATATATATATATATATATATATATATATATATATATATATATATATATGAACGACATAATCCCGGGCGTAAACCGAGCATGTTCATCACAAATCGTCTGAAGCATGTGAGTGAAAGCTGTGCGGATAGGGTCAGCACACTGTGGAAGCTTCTTCTTCATGGCAGCAGATCAAGTCGTGTTTTAAGGGCGAGACCAATTTCTTCATGTCATTCTTGGTATTGTTGTACTGCCTACTTTACATGATCTCGCTTTTTTTTATCGCTCTTGCCCCATTTAATGACTAGAGATGAGGCGCCCGGATATCGGCTCCTCGAAGTAGATCACTGAAATATACCTAACCATGCATACAGGCCACCGGGTTAATCATGGTCTCTCCATATATATATATATATATATATATATATATATATATGTGTGTGTGTAATGGCACAGGCATCCATATATTTCTAAGATGTACAAAAAGCTTTTAAGTTCGTTGCTGTTGACATAAGATACTTTCTTATGCGTCTATGCGTATCTAGTCACCTCCAAATCATCGATGTTGTCGAGTAAGTGCATCGTTGCCATGCACTCAGTAGAAGTATGTAGGGGTTAGAGCTATCTCTCACTTAGAGTAGGCGCTGTACTCCAGAGGTCGCTTTTCTAGTCGGTCCAGGCGACCAAACTCTCGGTGCATTCCGGTGGTGAATTGAATAAAAAGCCTTGGCAACAAACACTTCCTGCCACAATTGCCATGTCCACACATAAGACCGCGAACCTCTCCTTCTCAATCCCTGCCTCTCTCTTTCCCTCTCTCCCATCATATCTGGCACGGAGGCCAAAAACAAATCCAATCACAAATTGTAAAAAGCAGGCCAGTACGAGACAATCTCCAAAGGAATACTCTACATTGCAAATCAGCGACAGAAAACCTAAAACTAAAATAAACACAACGTTTAACGAACCCAACGTAACGATGTTGCTAAGCACCGGAACGTTTGTACATCGAATGTGCTGCGCTCATACATAACATGTATTATGCAACGGTACATCTGTTTACTTTGTGTTACGATCCGGATATGTGTTTTTATGCCCTGTGTTTGAAGTGGTTGTTTTTGTAGTAGTAGTAGTAGTGTTTGGCACATCCACTGCCGCGTCGAACCATTGCGCTGCACAAAGCAACATAATCACGTAATGCAATGCAATCATGTTCGATACAGTATGGCATCGCGAGATAAGAGAAGGAAACTGACTACGGTCGTTAACATTGCAGCTACAACAGTCAAGCGATAAACGGCTAAAAACAAGCCGATAAATATATCTAGATTGCCAACGAGCGAATGTCGCCGAAGGAGAGAAACACAAATTTTCCCAAACAAAGCGAAATCGCGGCACACCGGCTGTCTTTGATCACCTGGACTATAGTCATGTTAAGCAGAAGAATACATTATACTGTGTTTCTAGCTTCAGCAAAATTGGACACATTCATACGGGTACGGTTATTATTCACATGTTATGTTATGGCCGATGGCGCATCAATCGCACAATACTAATTAGTTGTTACTTACTCGTTGTGCACCAGTGTCGGTAGATACCGACGGCATCTAGCTATTCGGCAGACATTGATAAATTCCCGACGATTAATTCTTGAGCAAACGTCACCGTCGCATGACGCGAATATCGTCATCAACCGTCAGTGCACAGTTGGACTGAGGCGAAAAACAGGCCCAAAATGCGCTGAGCAGTTGTCGGTGAAGATCTGTCAGGGGTAGACGCCCAATCAGATAGACGGGCCAGTCAAATAGGTCGAGGACAGGGTACGCGCAGAACACGGGTAACAGGTAAGCAGGCAAAATTAATATATGGTCCACGATGAGAGAGCATACGAAATAAGGTGGCCAAGACCACCGCTGACACAGGACAGTGTAACGCGGCGCCAATGTTCAATGACAACGCGTCACGTCGGAGGAGGAGGACAAGAGATCCATAGGCGGACAGGTATTCGGAAGAAGCTCGAAATACTTTGCAGCGATCCCTTATTCAGACCATGTCACCGCAACGCCGTTTGCCCCCAGGCTCGTATCATTCATTGCAAAACTCTCTCTATCTGTATTTGTTCGCTGCTGGTAGGCCGAGAAGATGTGAGGCCAATTCATGCGCCATATTGATGTTGTCAATGTTCTCGTTGTTCTGGTGATTTCTAGTGATTTTCTGATGAACCCCCCCCCCCCCAGACGACTTACCAACGCATACATCCTAGCCAAGGGTCAAAGGGTGAAAATGGAAACTTGACGTGTATTGTACTCAGCTTCTTTCGCATACGTTCAAAGCGGGCGGTTGGCAATGCTGTCTATCTATTTATCTATCTATCTAATGAAGATGGATCGCCACCGAAAACGGCCCCTGTGTGGCCCTCTGACTGGTTTTAGGTTCTTGGCGCTTGGTTGCTTCTATAGCATATATTACAGTTATGGTTATATCTACTACGATAAATACTACACTACTACTGCTAATACTAGTAGTACCTGCACTTCAAACGCTACTGGAAACGCTACAGCGGTGCCCCTAACCAACTTTAGCGCACAGTAAAGATGCCTCTCTCCATCAACATCATCATGGCCCCTTACGATCATCG
The DNA here is from genome assembly GCA_003439945.1 of Dermanyssus gallinae. Taxonomy (NCBI): domain Eukaryota; kingdom Metazoa; phylum Arthropoda; class Arachnida; order Mesostigmata; family Dermanyssidae; genus Dermanyssus; species Dermanyssus gallinae. The sequence continues at coordinate 201,392 of QVRM01004404.1, read as the reverse complement.
TCATCATTACAATCATCATCATCATCATCATCACCATCGTCATCACGTTTCTTCTTGCATCAGCCATCATCTTTATGGGACACTCTTTACTGTCGTTGCATCTCCGCACATCAAGTCCGCGATTGTGTGTGCATTAACACATGTGTCGTTCCCTCTCTATCCCCTATTTCCATTATACCCGGTCATCATTAGTGAATGAACAGTTTAGTGAATGCACACACTGTACGTGGAGGCCTGTCTACCAGCCCGTCGGTGTGTATTTGGTTGTCTACATGTTCAGCGCGTTCGTTGCAACGATGCGGCAGCATGTTCTCATTTACGAAACATTCACGCCCACTAAAAGCCGATCACTTACACCGGCCATCTTTGCATTGCTCGTTAACGGTATGTACGTATTTACCTTCCACACTCCGTTCGCCACCTGCTAGTTGTAAGTTCCGTTCAGCACCTTGTCAGCCGTCGTGTGGTTTGTCATTAGTAGCTTTTTCCTTCCAAAATCTCTTCGTTCCGGCCAACCTTCGAAAGCCCGCCGCTAGGTTCTCTCAGCTTTGGCAGATCACATTCGATGGGAGGCCGCTCTGGTTGAACCGATCAGCTTCATGATGAGAGTAATACTTATTATTACTATTATAGTAATCATAAATAGCAATCATAAATATTCATTATAATTATCCCGCCTCCTGCGAACAGAAGAACTTTGTGGCAACCTTCGATCCAACCATGCAGATGTGGAAGAAATTCCCGTAACATTTTGTGGTCTCCGACGTAAGAACATGTCCATATCGCTATAGCATAACCCCACGTCTTACCCATTATAGGGCAGCCACCGGACGCAGGAGTGGTTGGCCATTTCGGTCTGACTAGGACCGACCTACGCATCCGAAACACGCCGAAAAAGCTATAACATTTCCAGCCGTAAATGTTATCTCGCCCAACATAGATTCTTGTTTGTTGACGGTGTTTCATCGATGCAGCACACGTGTTTTCTAGATTCGCACCATAGAATGCTACCTCAGCCATTGCCGCTGGGCCCAGCTCTGCCCTTATATATATATATATATATATATATATATATATATATATGTATGTATATATATCTTGAAATACTATATACAGGTTGTAGCCTCTGACTTATCTTCTCGTTAGGTACACTGTTTTGTGTTATGATAGGACATCATAGGATGATATATTCGTTGGCGAACTACCAATTTGTCATATTTGGCCAGTTACATTCAAATTAGGCGATTGTTCAATAGGAGCATTAATTGATTTAACTATATGAAAAAGCTCAAAGGTGCTTCTCTAACCATAAGAGTCTCCCGACATTGAGATGAGGTTTAGGAACTGTCCCTTAATTTCTCGCATGTGGGTCCACCATAAAGTTCCGAGAGTAAGACACATCCTTATATTTTTGGCAATCGCCCGTAATTAACAAACAACAAATAAAGAAAATGCATCCACCGCATAATTTCCTCCCACTAATTAGCATTCAGTATTTCACTCTAATTAGCATTGTTCTTGTGCTAGAAGAATATCTGAATTATTCAGCCTACTATGATACTTGACAAGCAATTTTTACAATTCTACATGCGACACGAATTTACTTCGTGCTGGTTGTCACATGGTTAAAAGCGAAACGCAGTTTGCTCATATATCGATCTCACTACAGTGAGCTCAAACTGCATACTGTCTAGACTTTAAACCGTTAATAAGGCCAACTTACAAAGTTTCATAATAACCCAAACTACACCCAAAATGGCAGTACCACGTAGTCAAGGTAAACCGCCCATGTCATTCGTTCTATGACATAGGCGTGCAGCCATCACTGGTTGTCTCCAAGCAAGAATATCATCGTTTACAACAGAAGTAGACGTAAAAATCCACTACTGTCGGGTTCTGCTTGGGTGCACACGTGCACGCTTAAAGCCGCGGGCACGTCCGTACCTAAAAAGATCGTCAGTCGATGCTCTGTTTACGCATCGCTGTTCCAATATGGAATGAACGAATGAATATGCTATCCCGTCACAGTTTACCGGCTGAGCCAATGAGAAACCTAGACACGAATGCACCAACACAACCACCTATCTGGAGAGGTCCTTGCCGCGACGTTAATTATGGGCCCCTTCAGTCGGCAGTGCACAAACCGGAAGCTTGTGAGGTCTGGCCCACACCATATGGCTTCCACCGGACGCGAAGTCCAGCGCGTCACTAATGCGAAACACTGTTGTTCATTATGCTTATGATGTCGGCTCTGTTCAGCTACATTGTCGCCAGTTAGGGCTATGGCACCATTCCTAGTGTATGTATGGGTATGAACGCATACATCTGCATACACAGATACAGGCATACTCACATCGAAATACCCAAGTGCCATATTGGCGCGATGTGTGTGATATATCAGCTTTTCTCTCTACGATATTCGGTATTGTTCATTTTTCGCTTACGAAACTATGCTAAACTCTCTCTCTATATATATATATATATATATATTTATAGGTTCCGCACCTGGAGAAGAAAACTATTAAGCTGGCAGGGTATTGGTTGCCCACCCCCGTTTTCACATCGCGTTTTGTCGTCGGTGGTGCACCTCAGCTCACTACTAGCTGGCCGAGTCTCGGACCTCTGGCCGAGTCTGTCTAGATAATATCCGTGTACATCCCTTTGCCATAGGCGTACGTTCCGCCCCAGCGATCGCTGTGTTCGAGCGTCGTTGTCACTGCGCGCTTACATTCGCGCGGCTTGCGTTTGAGCTGCAGCGCGTTGACGTAGTCTTTGATCAGGTGCGCAATCTGGAGCGCTTGGTTAGTGTTGAAAATATACTTGGCACCCTTGTGGCGCTGTCCGTGTCCTGCGCCGCTACCCTGTTGCATGCACGACTGATCCGTCGGCTCGAGGTGGCGCTGACTCTGCGTGAAGATGATGATCGACGTCAACGATGGCGAATAGTTGACGATGTGCTCGTAGTCGCACGTGCAGAGCACGTTGCGCGTCCGTATCTCGAGCAGGTGCAGGCCCGTCTGGTCCACGGCTAGCCAGAGCAGTTTCGGCCACGAGCACGTCGTCGTCTGCTGCACCTCGAAGATGCTGCTGCCCCACAGCGGCCAACTGCGCAGCAGCGCCAGAAACGCGCCCTTACTCTGGGGCGCGCTCATGCCGGCCAGAATCTGGTGCTGGGCCACCACGGCGTCGGCGGACAGCTGCTTGAGCAGACGCATCGGAAGACACTGGGCCATCACCTTGCGGTAGTCGACAATCGTGTCGGCCTTGTAGTCGCCATAGTCCAGTTGGGCGCGCAGCGAGCACAGCATGACCGCCTCCTGTGCGTTGATGGGAAAGCGGTCGAGTCGAACGTTGTAGACTAGCTGATGGAAGACCAGCTCCTCCTCGACCGGGTCCGTCAAGTCGACGAGGTTGTCGATGACCAGATGCTTTTTGAATAAGAATATCTGCTGCTTCTGAGGCTTGAGTTCCTCCTTGACGTTGGCGTTGTTGTTGAACTCGTTGGCGCCAGTTCCGCCCGCCGAGCCATCCTTCTTTATCTGTTGTTGTTGTTGCTGCTGCTGCTGCATCTGTTGGGTCGTCCAGCGTTCCCACTTCGACAGAGCGTCGCCAAGCTTTTCATTGGGCGCCATTGCTCGTTCGGTTGAGCCCACCACTTCGTACAGGGAGTAGCCTTCGGCGTCGGGCCGCAGATTGAGCCTCTTCTTCACTACGGTCACCACCTCGTGCGCACTCGTGCAGGGATCGAAGTCGACCTGCTGCAGTTGGCCATCGAGAAACTGAATGCGTGTCCGGCATGGATGTCGACGTGTCGTGCATGATACCTCTTCCCGAGACGGCGGCCATTTTCGGCCACGCGTCTCCATCGTTCGCATAAGGCATTTGAGCGAGAATTGAGCAAACTGTCCTTCTTCCGTGACAACGTCCATGGCACAGTGTTTGAGGTGCGCGTGCAGATAGTGAAGCACGTGCTTCTGCGTTGGCAGCACGAGCGAACAGAGCAGCGCTAACAGTTGCCAGTGCCGTACGTTAGCTCGGCTATTCGGCTCCGGATGATCGGTGGTCTGCTTGATGAGCTGCAGGAACAGCTCGTTGAGAAGCGTGTCCCGACGCATACCGCATTCGACAATCCATTGAGCCATCTGAATCAGATCCCTCTGGCCATGCCAGTCATCGTCTTCTTCCAGTAGGCCAGAGAAGATGAGGATGCACGAGAATAGACGTCTCGATGTTCCCTCAAGTTCGGGATCCGAAATCACAAGCAGAGAGTGATTGAGCGGCGTTCTGCTAAAGGCCCAATACTCATGGCCGTAAGACTTGTAGCCTTCTGCCGCGTACTCCTGCCGGAGTGTGCTGTACTTGATTGCACCCTTATGGAACCTAGAAGATAACAACAACAACAACAAAATACAAGCAGTGTAGTATAGCATTTTCATATATTTGTCTATATATTTCGCTAACCCTATCGGCCAGGTATTTTCTGGTCACTAAACCCTTGCTAAAAAGAGTAATCAGAGAAGCCTAAAAATTTCATCTCGGAAGTGATTGAAAGTGGCTGCCTACTCACTTGCGAAGGGTATTCTTGAATATATTGCCAGATTCTTGGTCGACTGGCTTGTTCAGCAAGCCAGTTTCGACGACATTCTTTCGGCATTTGAGCACCTCCTGGTGCAGCTTCATACGGTCCTCAAAAGCTAGCCGAGTTTTAACGTTCACCTCGTACGTCGGCTTGAGCCAACTGGCAATACTAGGTGCATAAGCAGAGATCAAGTTGGCGATGTCCATTTTCTCTTTCGTTTCGAACATGTAGCACTTGTGGATATCTGCAAAGGTACCCGTTACAAAACATTACTGACAAATGTATTATAACGCCACAAATATAGGGCAACAATAGCCCCGACTGCTCTTAGCCGCTCAGGGTCATTAGACAAGAAAACAGTAAATATTCTATCTGAGAGCACATGCAGGCTCTCTATTAGCAATCGTGTATAATCCATTAAGGCCGTCGTTTATTTGTATTATTCGTCATAAGTGTAATCATGTTTGTATCATAGACGTGTAGTGCCGGCCTGCCGTACCTGGCACATCCTTTGGCAGAGTAAAGGTGATGCTGTCCTCATCGCTCGCAACCCGAACACTTTCGAGTTCGTTATACCGGTAAGCGTTTAGAATACTCTTCGTTTCGGCATTGACGAGAAGTACGCCTTCGGCCGAGATGCCGAGCAGCATCTGATGGTCGTACGTGAGGAAACCTCGACACTTCACCGGATAGAGCGTCGTTCCGTAGAGCGGGTATTGCATGACAATTGAAAGGTACCACACCTTGCATACGAGCTCGGACTTGCCCTTGCCGTAGGCGCGGTAGGCGGCGGCGATCGCCTGCGAAAACTCGAGCTCACTTCGCCGATCTCGGATGCGACGTGGCAAATAGCCGGGCAGGTTTTTGCCAAACTTTTCGAGGTTGTCCTCGGGACTCGAGTTCTGTTCGGGCTCACCGAGAATAACTCGAGCCTGCAAACCGGCGAGCTGCAGAGCGACTCGCTCCACAACCGGATAGTAGTCCATCTGCGAACAGAGAGAGAAAAAATGACGATGAGACGCTGCGATAGAAAGAAATCTTTCGATTTTGATTTGTGGTGTTTGTTGTTCAGTGGGTGCAGCACAGAGCTCTGCATGCATGCCCATGCAGAGCAGGTCTTTGGTCAGAACTTACGTTGACAACGTCGTGTACGGCCTGCGCGTATAGCAGGTCCACTTCCACAGGATCTTGAGGTATTTCTCGAATGGCCTTAAACAGGCGCTTCTTGAAGAGAAATCGGCAGTCACCGCCTCCCACGGCCATTCCAGGCGTTTTCTTTGAGACACTTGAGTACTTTGTCAGCTGCGCTGAACTGCGCTTATGTCTACAAGATGGAAGACGCCGTCATTAGTACGAATGTCTCGCTGATTCTATTCTCGAGATGCTAAGTCAGTTAAGTCAAACTTACTCGATGAAGGGGAAAAATCTTACAGCACACGTCTACAGCAATGTAGCCGGCCACAAAATTAAATAAAACTATTGTCTTATAGAAAGAAAAAAAATAGCCGGCTGGCATTATCGCTCCCATTGGCATAATTGATACCTTGATAACAAATGCAGTTTGATTTATCCTCCATCTATATACGTAATCATGACAAAACAACCAAAAACGTTCTGTTTTATGACACCTTTTCAAGTGTTGACTCCCCTAACGAGTTAATACGCCTTCGTGCAATAGGTTTTCCCATATCGAATATATGTTTATAAATATACGACTACGTAGTATAAATAAATAGGTTTATATACGACGGAGCGAGCATCCATCGCCTAATCACAGGCTTGCAGCAACCACGTCCTAACGTAACCGTTGAAATGATGCAGTTTCGTAGTTAATAGACCGCGTTTTTGGACTTCAACTCAAACGTACAGTTCCCATTGGTAGATGATGTCCGCAATGTAGTCGTAGGCCTTGAGCGCCTGCCGCCTGTCGGGGTTGTACTCGAAGATCGTCCAGCCGTCCGTGTTCTTGAGGCCAATCTTCTCAGCGAGGGCCTTGGTTGCTTGGGCGACGGTGGTTGTCGCCGACACCTCCACGGCCTTGCTGCGCCCGTCCATGAGGAACAGACGGCATAGAAGTGGCTCTCGTCGACGGACCGCCTGATGATGCGTGACCGAGTACGGAAGCAATACGAAAGCAGCGTATGTTAAAAAGCATCCCTCTTTCGGTATACTCTAGCGTGTATATATATATATATATATATATATATCCATGCAATTAACTAAATGTTGCTTGCATTACGCGTCGATTTGTCTCAAATACTTGCCGGTACAACTATTATTATTATTATTGTTTTGATTAACCACAGCATTACTCTAGTAGTTATTCGGGTTCATAGTTAGCAGTAACTGCTAATTTATTAGGTAACATTGCTATGATAACTAGACATCGAACTCACATCGACTTCATGCTGCGAGGGCGGACAGCGGCGACTCACGACACTCGATCCCGCCAAAGTCAGTTCACTGAGAGCGTGCTGAGCCAAAGCCCTCACCTCAGTGTCTTCGGTTTCACTATTGACACGCTCCCGAATAAACACGACCAAGTACTGGTACAACAACAAAGCCGCACGAACAAAGGTGAGTCAGCAAAGAGATGATTAGCAGATGCGGTGGTATGTGCAGGGCAATTCAAGAGACCCTATTTATTGGCCTATCTAAAAGCAAATTATAGACACCTATATACTATCTAAACAAAAGTGTACCGGCGCAAAATGCTGCTAAGGTCGACTTTAACCAGTACTTCCTGCTTCAGTTTAGCGACAGGGGTTATCCTTAAACGTTCGACGTGAGAATTCATCTGCTGCGTTGGTAACCCTAGCCAGTTGGGTTGTTTCACATCTGGAGCTTTCTAATATTGCTTACTAATGATTTAACTGTGCTTATAATTTTATAATTGCTACACGCACTATCACCTTCAAAACGTGCAAGTCCTACCTATGCGATGCAGACCTGTCTAGCTAGCGGCTGTCAAACGATTCCAAAACACAATGATCACGACAAGAGTCAAGTTGAGGTTACGTAACCTCAGCAAAAAAAAAACAGGTGGTCTGATTGCTTGGTCGTCGACACTCGCTCATTCATGAATTCATAAATACATTTACCTAATGTATTCAGTAGCACTCGCTAGCTATTTCCGTAGTAGCAGTTAGTAATGTATTCGTTCGGTCGTCAGTAGTTAGCTACCTTATGGAATGTTTTGCTCGGCTTGAAGCACCCGAGGCAGGCGGCCATCAGAAGCCAGCACCGCCGTAGAGCTTCCTGCCCAAGCGGATTGGCAGTCGCCTGTCGGCAGATCTGCACAAGCAACTCGTCGCGGAGCGGCTCGTGTTCTATGGCCAGCTGACACGTCGTCTGGATGAGCAGCACCTCGCCGTCAGAGCTCAGCTCGCCGCGCACGTACTTGCAGAGGTCCTTGAAGTTGCTGATGGACAGCTGCAGGAGCTCCGAGTCCTTGATCGAGGCGAGGTGCGCCGACGGTATGGCGCCGTGCCGGCAGAACGACACCATCTCGTCGAGCGGCAGCGCCTCGGCTTCGGCAATGGCGCCGGCGCCGGCCGCCGCCGCCGCCGCAACACTGCTGCTACGGCGGCGCCGCGTCAACGTGCGCATCACCTGGGCCGTCTGCGAGCTCTGGTAGAACTCCTTCGGATGGCGGGCAAAGTGCAGCTGGGCGAACTCGAGCATCGAGAGCGCCAGTCCCGCAGCCTGGCCCTGCGGGTGGTTTCCAAAGCCGTCCAGGCGACTCTTGCGGTTCTCCAGCTGCTCGTCGCGTTGCATCTCGCTGAGCTTCTTCTCGACGCGCTGTCGACGTCGCTGTTCACGCTCGGCGTTTTCGACCGCGCTCTCGGAGTTGCTGTGACCGGCCGAATCGTGCCGCGCACCCCCGGGCGCGGTCAGCTGCTTGCTGGGGGTACCGGGCGGGGGCGCCGAGAACGGACTCGCGGTCGACACGTGCAGCTTCTTGTCGTTGGCCAGCTTGGCGCTTTGCGGCTGTTGTTGTTGTTGTTGTACCTGTTCCGGTTGTTGTGGCAGCGGCTGCTGCTGCTGTTGTTGTTGTTGCTGTTGCAGTTGTTGCTGATCCTGCTGTTCATCATTAAGAGGTGCAGTTTCGGCAACATTTTCCTTGGCGGGTTGCGATTGAGACGTATTCGTCTGCTGAGCGTGCAATGCTCCCAGGCCCTGAGGAGGCAATGGTGGAGGCGGCGGCGGTTCCTGCGACGCAAAATGATTAGTTAGCGTGGACTTGCTCGTTACTGACTGGTTAGGAAAGTATTGTCGTCTTGCCAAGTATAGTAGTATGTTACGTGTTTTTAACAAGTTTGAAGGCAGACCCATATATATATATATATATATTTATCGTAAAAGTAATTGCAAAGTTCGTACTTCTTCTTCATCTTCTCCATTGCATTCCGAGTCGGTGTCTTCTGGCTTAATCGGGGAAGCAGTCCTAGTCACTGCAGGAATCGTTACATTATCCTGCTTGGTTTGGTCGATCGTAGGCGGCTCGCTTGATTCAGGTTTGAGGGGCTCGTCCGACGGTGTCTTAGCTTTCATTAGTCTGTCCAAGTCATCAGTTGCCTCTACATTCTCTTTAGCCTCCTTTTCACTGAACCCGTTTTGTATAGGAAGATCATCTTGGCGCTCCTCCTCCTTGTCTTGCGCCAACGGAGTTGCATTGTTGACGTTTTCTCGGTCTTCTAGGTCGGCCGACCTAACTTCTTTTTCTTCCGGGGTCTCCGTAACTCCGTCAGTTATGAGCTTTTCGTCCAGTGGCGTTTGCTGAACCTCGGTAAGGAAGGAAAACATTTGATCGAGATCCATCTGGACGCCGCCTGTAACGCTCTCGTTGTCCCGTTTGGCCTCGTTCACCTGGTTGTTCTCCATCTCGGTGAGCTTTTGGCTAGCCTGCTTGACGTGCACCATCTCGGTGATAATGGCTAGCTCCTCTTGTGCGGCCTTAATAATGTCCTCCGCCTCCTGGAGCTCCTTTGATTGGGCCAACTTCTCCTGGCGTATCCGTTCCTGTTCAAGGGCTTCCTCTACCCTGCGACGCTCACGTAGTGCCGCGGCCACCTCCTGCAAGTACGTGGTGAAAAACACATGTGATGACATAAATAACACACTCCGACGATTAGGTCTTCGCCTACGGACACATGCGACTCTTTTCTTACACGTATATGGTAACCGCGAAGTTGTTCATTTGGTAACCCATGCAGCTGAGTATTAAAACACTTAGGTAAACAGGGCATTTCTGGTTTGCGAGGAAACACATATTTAATTCGGTTGCACCTTACCCTTGCAAACATGCCACGAACGTATGCCTGGATCGTAACCGCAGCGCGGCGCATGTTGTTGAAGTAAATCTTTTCTCGCCGAGCGCGATAATACTGTTGAATGGCGCAAGCAGCCGCCTTCATTCGCAGGAACTCTAAAACCGCAAAGCAAATTTGTTGGTAACGTCATCACATTTCCCTATGTTTTAAATATTCTCCTAAACAAATGATAAACATTTTAATATATTCTGGTAAGCCTTCAGGAGACCTCCAAAATTAAATCGTGCTTAGCTAAAGACAGGCAAAAGGCTTCCCGCACCAAGGAGACTTATGTTTATTGCATCGTTGCTTATCTATCATACATATATAGATATATGTATGATAGATAAGGGCTGGTGTATCTGGCCTTGCTCACCTTTTCGACATTTCCAACCCTTGTATCTGCGCTGGATTAGGATTGCGCTATCATGGAGGATCTTCTTACGCATCTCTTCGAGAACATTTGAGACCGAACTTCTAAGGAACACCTTTGTCTTGCCGATCTGCCAGTCAAGTTCCTTCATCTTGAGAAAATGCAAAATCAGTTTGACCGACTCTACGGGCTTCTGGCCGCGCTTGATCGAATACCGACGCGTGCCCATCAAACATCTGCATCAATAACATGTTAATTTTGTTAGCAACATTGCCAGTTCCCACATGCTCTTTGCGGGCGCACAGTGCCTTCACAGTACATCCACCTTGACAATAAATGCATATTAATGACACTGATACTAAATACAGTAAGCAACAACAACAGTAATAAAATAAAAACATAAAATACAGTAACGGAAATGCAGATATCGTAATCACAAATGTAGTTTCTTACCGATGATCTGCTTTGAACCAGTTCTTGCCCTACTATTGTTTTATAAAAAATATATTCTTGGTGCCGACCTACAATAGCGCACATGAAATGCTCCGCCCCAAAGTAAAGAGTAACGGTCCTTACTGCGCAGAGTGATACTTTAAAAGCGAACGAAGGTTTAGCGAAAAAAACTGTCTATGACAAAATGTAGGCTTCCGCTAAATCTATTAGCAGTATATTAACCTGGGAATTGCAGCGGCGTTTTCAGATAGAATATGGGCCAGGCTAAATCAATAGGTAACATTTTTAATTGCACAGATTGTATTCTATGAAATGTGTGTTATTGTGATGCCAATTACTGCGCAGGGGTAATTATTTATAATTACGAGTATGTATGATTTATCGTACGTATTACTGTGCATCGTTGTCAACATTCACTTCTTTTTGAGTGAAAATAAAGACATTTAGGAAAGACGTTGCCTTGCATTCAGGATGCGGGCAGCCACAACTAACTAATAAAAAAATACACACCGAGCACATATGCTTGACTAGAGGCGACGGGGTCACAATCATGCCGCCCATTTATTTGCTATTGAAAAATTAAGATTAAGTAGTATTTTTATGGTTACTATTCGTAGTAGCGGTGCAGTAGAGAGAAGCAGAAGCTAGCAGCAATTCGTACACGGCGCCAAACAACAAAACTTGCGACGAGATAGCGTGAAGCTTACCGATACTTAAGAACGAAGTCCTTGTGATCCAGGTGCGTGGGGTAGCCCATCCGACGAATGTTGATAATCTCAAGCATGCCGAGATACTTGAGCTGGTCCATGACCATCTTTTCGTCGAAGAAGGCCGCCCGCTTGCACGCGTTCGGCTTGATGCACCGAACGTACCACGGCTGGGTCGAGTGCAGGACGTCCACGAGGGCGGTCAGCTGTTGCCGGAAGGCGTCGGCGACCGTCGGCCTGGCCTTGTTCATCGTTCGGGCCATGGTCACCGCTGCTCCTGCAGCCTTGCCCAGCGACGAGCTGCCGTCACTGAGGCCGCCGACACTGCCCCCGCCAGCGCCCATCTGCCGAACGTTCCGAAGCCGCATGATGATGATGATGATGATTATTATTATTATTATTATTATTATTATTATTATTATTATTATTATTATTATTATTATTATTATTATTATTATTATTATTATTATTATTATTATTATTATTATATATGAGTTTTATTTACCATTCCTTGTGGAATATCTTTTGAATCAGATGCGCTCGCTGTGTAGTATGTCATACAGCGTGCTGCCGGCTTCGTATATAGTTGTATATTATTGCTATGGTATAATTATATGTATTTTAACAAATATCCTCGTCTGTCGTGCATTCATATTATTAATTGGATTATCACGATGGTTATATTACTACCTAATTATACAATAGTTTGCTTTAGCGGGGCGTCTTCCCATAGTTTCCTACAATCTGTGCCATTTCCCTAGCCTGCGTTTGGTTTCACTTATCTCTTGCCATAATGGTTTATCACCGGTTTATCACCGGTTCACATCAATGGTTTATCATCAATAATCATTATTATTATTATTATTATTATTATTATTATTATTATTATTATTATTATTATTATTATTATTATTATTATTATCATAAGCAATATTGTAGATATTATATAAGTAATATATTGATAATTGTGATACATGTACATATTGATAAAATAAACCCTTGTTCAAAAAAAAAAATTATTATCATCATCATTATTAATATTAGTATTATCGTTATCATACAGCCAACGAACCTGGCTGTTCTCGTTGGACCGCTGCATGGTCAGCTCAACGAGATCACGAAACCGAGCGAGGTCCTTGACGAAGGTGTTGGAGGCTTTCAGCATGAGCTCGAACAGCGCATCTACCTGGGCGTCCTTGTTCTTCTCGAGGAAGCCGTGCGCGGCGTACATAACGCCGCCGGCGTAATGGCGGATGCCGAACTCGCTTTCCCAACGTCGGCGGTCTTCGCCCTTGACATAGTGCGCGTGGTCGGCCAGCTCGCTGTGCAGCTTCGACACGAAGCTCTGATCGCTACCTGCTCCCAAACAAAGTCAATCACCGCCGTCATCATCACCAACATCACAGCCGTTTTAAACAATAGAATGGCATACCGAGGCAACATTGACGTAATTGACGTGATGTGCTTCCAACACAAGGGCTAGGACTCCCTCTAACTCAAGGATGCCGTGTATTGTTGACTTGTGGTTCACCTTCGAGTACAAAGTCATTTGCGATTCGTGTTCGCGTTATGATTGATGATCCGGTTTACCTTTCGGCATGCGGCACTCTTCAACGAGCAGCCTTAGAATTCCCTTTGGGGGCTTCTCGATGAGCTCTAAGCAAAGCGAGTTGTCCACGAAGTCGATATGCTTGTATTTGATGCCTTCTTGTTGATACTGTAATGTTTGCGGAGCCACATGTTATATATATATATATATATATATATACATAAATTGCCTTCCTATTATTTCATACTAATTTAACTCGAATAAAAGGTAGTATTGCTTATCGCACTTCCCTTGTATAGCATATATGCAGATATGAATGTAAAGTTTCTTACGGAAAAACGTGCGAACAAGGTTATTGTCTTGTCCGTGTAGTGATAAGTTATCCAGCCCTATCCACGCTTCAAAAGCAACGTGGCGTATATAGCACATTAATTTGCCACCCACCGTTTGCTGTTCTAGTGAGAAGACATAGTGGTTGAAGAACTTGTGCAGCTTCTCATTCGTGTAGTTTATGCAGAGCTGTTCGAAGCTATTTTTCTCGCTGCCAAAATCCTCAAAGCCGAAAATGTCGAGCACACCTAAGAAGCGGCCTATCTGGGAGAGATTACTTTCGCCTCCCCCGACTGGATGCGTTCGCGGACTCGTACAGCGATTGATAAAGTCAATCACCCATGCAAAGCAGCGGCTATACAGGGCCTTCGCAATAGCATGACGATTTTGCTGAGCCTGTTCGACGAGCAACAATAACAAACAGTCACCAAACATATATATATATATATATATATATCAACTACGTACTCCAATTTAGTGCAATTATATGATAAAATGTCACTATGTATATATATATATGTATAGATGCATACATTAATATACATATATGTTCTGCTACGTGCCCTAGCTTGTTATAGATAGGATGCTACGATGTACTGTACATAAAGTACATCGAGGAGCAAATGACGAACTGACAATTTGTGGCGTTTAAGGTATTTTACGAACCTCGGTGAGTTTAAACGGTATCTCCGTGACGTTACCCCGGACAATGATCTGCCGGTGAAGGATGATGTATCGCAGTTGAGTCAACTCCAATCCTAGCAAGTTCGCCACCTTGACGAGAGTTTCTTCATCATCAGGACTAAGCTGGGAGCCTTCGTCTTCTCCACCGCTTTCACAAAACTCAACGTTACCCAGCCACAAGATAGCGGACAGGGTCGAAAACATCCCGTCCATCATATCCTACTCATTCGAACAACAACAACAGGAAGAGAAACGACACGCACAGAAGGGTCATAAGCAAGGTGGGTGAAAAGCAAGGACCATATCACATGCGCCTATTGGTTTTCTTTCTGCTTCCTTAAGGTTACTTACTTACTGTAGGCATGAGGCTTTCTGAGCTTGCCCCCCCCCCCCCCCATCCTTTCACCGCCGCCTGTATGACTCTGCGCCACGTTAGCCCTCTTCTCTGCCGAAAATTGGCGACAGCAACGCCCATACAAAAGTTATTGTTGTCTATGCAAAGAGCTGTTAGACCTATTTTACGCAGGCACTTACAGCAATAGGGCCCGTCAGATTTGTAAGAGACACTTCGTGCCAGTCATTCCGAGGACTAACTTTTTCAAAAACAACTAGTCATATCTGGTGTACTGTCTAGTCAATGCTCCCGGCTCCCTTTGAAGCAAGATACTAGTAGCCTTACTTCTCATGGACTTTTCACGCTTACACACAAGCCCTCAGCCATACGAGTACGCATTCACATAACCGTTGCATCCTCCAATACCTACTGAGTATCTGCCCGCAGCTCCGTTGCCCGCCGTTGACATACCTGGCTAATGCCGAGTACGCTGAGCGCCAGTCGAAGGGCATCAAACATTTTGGCATCGTCAACGCCCTCGATCTGCTCGACGCCCTGGTTGAGATATTTGTAGCGGCCACACTCGTCAAGCATGAACTGCTGGCCGAACTCGTTCGACGCTCGTCCTGCAGCGACCAGCTGGTAGAAGACATGGTAGTTGCGCTCCTGCGGCGATACGAGCGTAATACGCGACTGCTCGAGTAGATAGTCCTGTACGACGCAGCCTTTGATCTCGTACCTATAATCGGACGTCATAATCCGCAGACGAAGTGCGTAGATACAACAAAAACAACAGCAACAACAGCAGCAACAACAGCAACAACAACAACAACAACAAGAACAAGAACAACAACGGAAGCAACCACAGCCGCAGCAAACATGTGACAGTTGAGAAGAGGTCGTATTGAGTACGGAGGGGCGCGAGCACAGGGGGTAACACAATAGGAGTACCACATACCCATAGCAGTCGGTATTAGATATTGTGCGCAACTAACATAGCTACGCGTTTTGATTGGATCAACCAACTCAGTGTTCAGTTTTACTCGACTGCACTTGATCAGCAGCGCAGTGTTGCGCATACATTATCTACTTAATTATTATTATTAATCAATAGCTGAACTCGCAAGATGAGGGAAGATCCGGTGACGCAGAAAAACCACTGATTGAGACTGATGTACCTATTTAAAATTTACCCAACCTGGGTGTTAATAAACCATAATAATTATCTACTCAATCGTTAAGATATGATGATTATTATATCGCAGTCCAAGTGGGCACTATATATATATATATATATATATATATATATATGAGAGAGATTATCAACTGTATATACATATACCTTAGGTTGAATGTAACTGTCATAGTTTGTCTAAATTAATGAACTGTCAGAAAGAAACTTTATTAAGTAGGTACTGAGGTTCCCCACCCTCTGTACGAAACGTTGCAAGGAACTTACCGTGAATCAAAGCAGACCTGAATGAATTTTCCAAATCGCGAAGAGTTGTTATTACGGACCGTCTTGGCATTTCCAAAAGCTTCGAGAATCGTGTTTGCTTCCAAAATCTGCTGCTGTATCCAAGACGATCCCTGGCCCTGCGGAATGGAGAAACAAAACACATAATATGCGCGTTTTGCTATTATGAAGTGCAATGATGTATAGTGTACTTTAAACTATTTCGTCCTACCTGCCGCATTAAAATTGAGATTTTGTTGACAGTTGGCGCTACGGGATGAGAAGACAAACTACTCCTTAAATTCAATAAAATACATTTAAAACTCACAACTGTCAATTGGAAACACAGATGGAATTCATATTAAAATAGTACTATTAATATTCCGCTAAATAATGAATAAACTTCTAATAAAACGCTAACGAGTTCTGAGTATTTTGATCCCGTTTAAAAGTCAAAAGGACTGCGGTGAGTGTGCTCATGCAAAAAAATCAATATTTATAGTCTGCTCACCTGTGATGAGGAAACCGCGCACAAAAACTGCAGGATGAACTTCGTCGATTCGGTCTTGCCGGCGCCAGACTCTCCAGATATAACGCAGGCCTGATTTTGCACATCATTCTGATGATAGAAAACAATGACAATCGCCAAAACATTATTATTATTATTATTATTATTATTTTCTATTGATGTACTATAATGTATATATACTAAGATGTAGGTAGACTATAACTGAGCACGTTCGATTGAGTTCACAGGCGCACGACTCTTTGTTGCGTAAATTCACACGAGCTTGACATTATGTGGCAGATTTGAATGTCGCCCACAATAAGCCACCCCAAGTGAGTATTGCAGCTATTTAACGTAGCAGCTATACAAGCAATAACGAACATCTCGTATGATAGTGAATGCCCAAGCCAATGCAACACTCTGATATGGCACGCCAAGTAATGCTAAATACTGCCAACTATAGATAGACGCGCGAGATATGTCCCCCCCCAAACAAACCTGTAATTCGTAGTAAGCAGCCTGCGCCACGGCGTAGACATGTGGCTCAAGTTGAGACATCTTATTTGCCGCGTACTTTTGAATGAAACCCTAGAAAAGATGAAACCACAACAGTGTGAATTCCGACCGTTACTACAATTAGACTAGTAGTAGTAGTAGCCACTTTTTACCGTAACAACTAAATTAAGCAATTTAAATCAATCAAATACACAAAACCACTCACGTTATTGATTGTTTTTACTCTAATTTTACCAGAATTTAGTTTTAACAGTAACAACACTTATCTGAATAAAATTAATATATAGTTTGCTCATTCTGTGTGAACAGTTAGCAATAGTTGGAGCAATTTAATGAAAATAACGAGATGATTGTATGGCAATTAAAAACAGAGACAACACTTAATCGAAGAATGTGTACTGTCAACCAACACACGGTGTCGTCCACCCAGAACTACATATACACAAGCGATAGAATAAAGACAAAAGTCTCCATGCATCAATAGCAAGTGAAATGTATGCTATAATTCGTCTTTTAGTGCAACTATGGCAAGACGCTGCTTATACAAGTCTGATGAAACGTATTGCATGCGGGTGGGTAAATAAATACATGAACGTACCTCTTCATAGATGTTCAGCTCTTTGTACGGATTAACCGCAACAAGAATGGTGCCCGTATAGGTCTGGAATTCAAGACATCAAAAACGAAGCTAGATTATTTACTGTTATCGCTTGAAATTCGTATGACAAGTACAAGCTACTCTCTAACGTGTTAGCATTCAGACTAAAAACTCTAACTAGCAAGTTGCCACAGCTATATATATATATATATATATATAGGTCTCAAGCTTTTCATAGAAAAGTGCACGGTGACCAATTTTCACTGAGTTCAGACGTGTTAGGTAAAAATGATAAAAGTATGTTAGCAAAAATCGAGCAATTTCAGCCAGATATGGCAGATATTTTTTTCTTATATTGCGCACACTACCACCAGATCGCAACGAAATATACTTCCAAAGTTTGTTTCCACCCAACGTTGCGTGAACAACTTGTTTGGATGGAAAGTCACAAGAAATCTTCATAGTATATATATATATATATATTAATGAAACGTAAACCTTGAATATATAAAAGCCGCCCCTACCAGTACCAACGCCTGTGGAAGCAACACTCCCAGATAAAGCTACGTACACTCAAACGTGGCTAGACCTGCCCTACTTAAAAAAAAAACCTAGTGACGCCTTTGAAGCGGATAAGAAACCTCGCACGTCTGCTAGTCCTGAGCGAGGGAGCCTCCTCCGCCTAATTATGTAGACGAGAGGAGGCTTACAGCTCATACTGACGGTAGCTTACTAACGTGGAGAAACTAGTCAGCAAACGCCGCACTACGCGCTCACTGATCTCTAAATCAGTGCGCACTATATGTCTAAATATACGTGATATTTATTACAGAGCCATTGAAGTAGGTTTCACCCCAACTAGAACAAAGGAACAGTCTGTCGAGGCAAACACCCAAACCTTTCCGCAACCCCACGCTAGCAATAATTTTTCTTCGATCAAAGTATTGTCCACAATATAACCCCCAGTTCAGTAGGATAAGGCACACACTTCTCTCTGATTACGGCTTCCGACCTCGCGATCTACTCAGTGTATATTTCGAACTCCACATCACAGGAAGAAAAACATTTCCTCGAACTAAGACCTTCCTTCGAAGAACTAGACCTCAGCATGAGCATCCGCGGTCACCAAAGTCGATTGTGGGAGGGAATTTCAATGCGGCCCACAGTCTTTAAGGAAGCAGCGCGTCATCAAGAAAAGAAGAGATTCCCCTAGAATGGACAGTGACGATAGATTAACAACTCATGAACACTCCTATGTGCACCTTCAATGATGGAAGGCATAGAAAAATGCTAGAATTCACGTTTGTAACAGACGGGATAAATTTGACAACATGCCAGACGGCCTATCCGTACATAACTTTTTCCATCGTATTAACTTCCCCTAGATCTTTCTTTGAAGAACGTTGGTCGAGGATTCAATTCCCGTCTTCAACTTAAAAACGCCATCCGCCCCCCGTGCTACTGGTGGAATAGCCAGATCGCTGAAAAGCGAAGGAGTCCCTTCGGCATTCCGCCTCATAAGTATGCTTTCTAGTCTATACAAAGCAACTACACACAATATCAATAGACGGCTAGTAACAGAACTAGAATATAAGGAGGCACTGTAAAAAAAACAGCACGGTTTTTAAGGCCGGCATTCCTCGTAATTAGCAAAATGCTTAGCCTAGTTGATGCGCGCAGAGAAATGAGCCGAAAGCAGTCACAACCTAGAATAAAACCTACGATGGAGTACTTCCACATATCCCGGGGGTCTAATGCGTCGACTACGCAGACCCCGCATTGGCTTCACAAAAACGGGATCAGTCCTTATAAACGACGCGAAAGCCCTCCACATAACAATCGCCTACGTTCATGATTAGGCACCTGGGCGTGATCCTGGATACAAGACTTTTACAAGGGAAGGACCGAAAAGATGGTTAATAATTCGCAAGATATCATTGGACGAGGGGTAGACTATATTGATGTTAAAAATAAACCCGCATGTTTTGGCAAATTTGTGTTTTTTCTATAGGCAAAGTACGGCAAGAACTTTTGGATTTATCTAATTAATAATTGCATTAACCATGACCTGCATTAATATTTTATTGATCACACCACCTTAACTTTTACCATGGTCTGCCACACATTGTCACATTGGTACTGCCCGCAACGGTGACACCAACGTGCCCGATATTCGACACAGAAGGCGACCTTCTAGATGAAACGTGACAGCAATCGTTTATACGCTAGATTATCTCATGGACAGTCTCACGGTATAAGCCATGGGGACTCCTCTGTTCTCAATGTGCATGGTCATTTTTGCTCGCATGTCTGCTTACCGAGCAACTATGCAAAACTAGTCGAGTCACATCATTTTCACGCAATAGCCATTGAACATTAGACCGCCTTTGCCTGAACGGTTATTAGCGAAGCTAGAAGGGCTGAAGACCACGACAGGAGACAAAAGGTAAACGACCTTTAGAGAGACTTTTGGGCACGGGCTTCTATGCAGTATAGAACTGGTATACCGAAGAGGTGGTATAGCTTGTTTAAAAATCACTTTTCCTAATGGAACTAGTGAAATTCCTAACAACTGTATTACGATGAGGATGCTCGGACTTTACTTTAGAAAATTAGTTACAGTTGGAAAAGGCGCCGTTGAGGTCAGCGAGTTGTTCGGTGAAAAATCCAGAAACCATCGTGCTCTGCAGAAAATTCTGCTCTAGTCGAAAGATAGATCAAGCTGGCTTCAAGAAGGCAAATGTTCACCTTTAGAACGCTTGGTAAAAATTAGGATTCTCCGAAATCCACGTTTCTAACATTCACGTTCAATAACTTGAAAACCTAGCATTACGGTAAACGTCCATAGAACGGCTGCAATAACGTACACTTAACACAGATCACTTTGGTACCATATCAATGCTGGTTCGATTAGTGATCTGATTACCGTAAGCCATGTTCTCCCTGCCCCCGATGTCGAACCCCCATAGACTTCCGTGATGAGAGGGATAGACGTTTAGCAACTCGTGTACGGTCCTGTATCGATATAACAAAATATATATATATATATATATATATAATATATATACACATATTTTCGAGAATAAGAGAGAGAGAGATATACTTTATATAGAGACAGATATAGAACAGAGAATATATATCTATTATATATCTCAATTTTAGACATAGATCGATAGAGATCAGTAGACAAGATATATAACATATATAGATATATAGGAGATAGATATAGATATATTAATATATATTAGATATAGCATATAGATCATATTATATATATATCTACAACAAAATATTATACATATATAGATTATATATATGTTAATATATATCTATATATCTATATATTATATATATATACACAGACATAGGAGAATAGAGATAGATGATGTAACACCCGCGAAGTAGCAAAGTCTGCCGATAGATTGCTCGACCGGATTTCGTCCACATTAACGACAGCAAGTGTTGAGGCTCACGAAACGTAGTAGACACGCTGTATGTCTGCCTATACGTGCGTGCAGCCTGACACGGGAGCCCTCTTAGACATACGCGGCGCGGGATTAACGAGCAAAAGCTGCTTATGTCGGCCGTCCCTGACAGAGATCGCCAGCAGATCTTCAAGCCGAGACCGTAACAAGACCGTTCGGCCCACGGCCCACAACGTTTTTCTCGGCGTCCGCTTTGTACAACGAGCTTAGAGCTTGAGCCAGCGCTTCCTTCGGCCAGCCATTGGAAAGTGACCACGCACACAAATTAGCAAGCTACGCAGTAAAATAGTCTGGGTCGTCAAAACTGCTTCTATGTATATATATATATATATACATATATATATATATATATATATATATATACATATATATATATACATATATATATATATATATATATATATATATGTATATGTATATGTATATGTATATATATATATATATATATATATATACATATCTACATATATATATATATATATATATATATATATATATTAATAGGAGCTTATGTCACACCTAATGAAACTGACATCGAACTAGGCCACGTGGCTTACGTAGCTAGCCGATCGACGTTGGCTAGAACAAGGACTAGCCATTGTCTTACAGAGGGCCCATGTTTTACTGCCGCTGTTATTGGCTATTTACTACTACGACGATCACAGCAGCTACAACTAATACTTCGATTGGGCAAACACAGGCCGATTGGGATTGACAGCCATCATCCATTATGACACGGCACGTTTGATTTCTTCCATATTATCCCCGATGCGGCCGCCCGCGCCGCCCAGCCCAACCCAGCCTCTAGGCCGGCTGTGCTGCCTGCAGAAAAGCACTCCGGTCAGATACGTTGGTCGTGAAACCACGGGATTGTGACGACTCGCGGTCGGACGCGCCCAGTCGAATTGACCGGTTAAGGCGGCGCAACACCAGCAGACAGTAACAGTTGGTGGTGCGATGAGGCGTTTGTTCGAAAAGAGCGAATCACGATGATGACGATAAAGCTGGTCAACGAGCAAAGTAGCCGTTTATAGCTGACTGCTGTCAGTCTAAACAGCCTGCCTCGTCATGTCAGAAGCAAAGTCCGATTCTTCGATCCAGCTTTGGTCAGACGCGTCCGGCGTAAGAACGCCATACTTGACCGGCTGTCACGACCGCTAGCAGAGAGCACTGGGCACAACACTTGTATAATCGATAAATTAATAGAGGATAGAGAGAGATAGAGAGCGAGAGATAGAGAGAGAAATCAAGAAGAATTTACGCTACACATTAATACGCGGAAAGAGTCTTTCTGGATTAGCGCGACCGGATTATCATCAACCGATACAGGCGCACAAATCGGCAACGACGACGAATCAGAGGCTCCTGGCTAAAGTAAGTGGAGGCTGGTTGAGCGGGGCTCGCCGCTTGCATTGTGCCTAATACAGAGTCAATGTCGCGGCATTTTCCTCATTCCGACCGATCATAGCCACTGGATTTTCAGTCCAGCAGCTTTTTTTTTCAGCAGATACTATATGTTTCGCTAATGCCCTGGCTTGCTGCTATCATTGCGATACGCTATCTGCAGGAAAAGCAGAAACAACTTTAAGCATAACTAAACCTATCAGGCTTGCACAGAGCCAATGACACAGTACAGAACAAATGAAATAATCGTGATAAAATAATTCAATATCATTGTGTCACAGTACGTAGTCATGCATTACTTCTCGAATAATAAGAATAACTACTATTGTTGTCTATATAGTAGTAATATTATATAGACATTATTGTTATATTATTGTTATATTATTATATGATATAGTATCTGTCTAAAGTCGATCCCGGTGGCGTGGTGGATTAAGTCTCCGCCTCGCAACCGGAGGAGGCATATAGGTGCGCGGGTTCGAGCCCCACCGTTGCACATTTGTATTTATGGGGGTCCGTCTACGAAGCAATGTGAAAAACAGTTCCGTGGACGTTAAATCTTGGCTGAGGGTCAGCCCGAAAACTTTACTTTAGTATCTGACTAAAACGTTGCTGTACTGAAGAGCCAGTGCTCATATAATAGCATTATGATATAGACAACAGCAGTGAAAATAGAAGTATTAGTAGTTACTAACGTAGATATTGTCCCGTTCATAGCGAACGCGCAGGTTCTCGTTAATGGTCGTCTCGCTGATCTCTGCTAAGTGGATCATGTCCGGGCATCCGTCCGCCGGGTCACCTGTAACGATTAGCACATACACACACCAAGCAACGTATGAACAATTTTAATTTTCACTCAACTTATTTCTTTATTCATAATGACGATGATATAAGTGTTTATTATTATTATTATTATTATTATTATTATTATTATTATTATTATTATTATTATTATTATTATTATTATTATTATTATTATTATTATTATTATTATTATTATTATTATTTATTTAATATGTCTTAGAGCAATACAGTTGTGAGGTGTGAATGTGTCTCTTCATTATTTTATAGTTTCTTTCTTGCTGTCGTCAGCCCATAGCACCTAATATCGACGCGGCGTTTCCTCTGCAAACTGCCAATGAAAGCAGCTGCCTCAGAAAGTCGCCTTCGCGTGCATATCCGGTGTTTGCTTGTATTCGATCACTTAAGTCTTTAATAAATGTCCTTGTTCTTCTGCTGACTGGGCCCATTGTCTCCATTGCAATCGGCACAAAATTGTATCTAGACTCTAACTGTGTGTATTTACGCCACTTTTCTTTCTCTGCGTGTTCGGCCACCCATCCCGCCTCGGTAGCGCTGTGGCACACATAAGACGGTGCGGCTGTGCAGGAGACTGTCGCATCCCAAAGACTGTCGCATTTGCCTTTTTTCCACGGCGGAATAGTGACACCGTCGGGCCTTTTATCGTCATGAAGTCCTCGTCTGGATTCATGCTAGGTATTCCCGCCCTCCGGAGAGCTCTTTGAATAACTGCATTTATTTCTGTGTGCCTGGGAGCCCGACCTTGGCTCTTGATGCAGCTCAACGGGTGGAGGCCATTCTTCTCTACTGGTTTGCCACAGGCCTTGCAAATGTGTGGTTCGCATATCGACCCGCCGATTCTGAGAGCCGACACCATGCGGAATGAGACGTTGTCCAGCATGGTGCCAAGCTGTGGCGACGGGAGAGCCCTAAGGAATCCACCGCTGAAGGTGTCTCGTGCGGCCAAGATAATAACAAATAATAATACTAATAATAATCAGTCTTACTGACAGCAGTCAGTTACAAACTGACGAGGTCATCGTTCAGCTACGGTCACACGGAAAAAGCCTTGGAAGCCTAAGGAACGTTGCCATTTTAAGCGGCCTTGTCGATCTACGTCACAACGCAGTTGAATCTGGATTCCGCTGAATGCGCAGATTCGGGGAAGCAAAAAGTATCTGGAACCATCAACGAGCTACCACTTAGTGTCTATTTCATTAGCGACATTCACCCATCGTTTAGAAAGTCCTACACGATATCGGAAAACGCATAGAAAATGTTACGGGCAATCGTCGCGAGGTCATATTTTTGAGACAAATGACGTCTTTGGCCGTTCGTGGGGTGAACGTCGCGTCCACCATAGGCGTTACTAATTGGCAGCAACCGAGCCAAGAATAATAAGTCTGGCTAAAACGTCCATACCTCACAATAATAATAATAATAATAATAATACTAATAATAATAATAATAATACTAATAATAATAATAATAATAATAATAATAATAATAATAATAATAATAATAATAATAATAATAATAATAATAATAATAATAATAATAATAATATGAATAATGATATTCTTGTCTATGAGCCATTTTCGTGTGGCGGGCTGACCGACTCTGACGATCTACACCCGTTAGCTGGCTAAGAAATTTAGACACACTGAGTTCAATGGAATGGCGAGAAGAGTACTGAGAAGAACAGAAATACCATCCACACTCGAACCCAAGCGTCTGAGTGAAAGCAATGAGTTACGACCTGATGGGGGCTACCACACCCTTATGGTCACGTGGAAAAACCTTGTCTGGGATGTAACTGTCTCGTTCATGGTAGCGCTTTGCCGAGCGTGGCTGGTGGGTCGCAGAGCACGCAGATTCGAAACTGCAAAGAAAGCATCCCGAGCTGTCAAAAAGCTATCACTTCGGCCCTATTGCTTTGGAGACACTGGGTCCTATAAATACCGGTACCGCGGTTTTTTGGGGATATCGCGAAACGTGGGCAGGATACCACGTAAATCAATGTTTCTGAGGCTGTTTGTAGAGAACACGCTGCAGGCTTATTAGCTGTTTGTAGAGAAAACGCTGCTTCTAATATAGGCGCATAGGGCTGATACGAAATAACCTGATAACAGTAAAAACGTTCGTTCATTACAACTGTAAGAATGACACAAACACACACACACACACATATATATATATATATATATATATATCAGTGTTTAGTTCTTACAATTGTAATGAATGAACCTTTGCAATGGTATCATTTAATTTAGTGCCGCGTCCCCCCCCTCCCACAAACTGCCAATGACATTATTACCTGCCTCAAAAACATCGCATTGCGTCGGCCGCGCGTACTATCCTCCGTACGTTTTGCAATATCCCTCAAAAACTTTGCGGTACCGGCACTTATAGAACCCACTGTCGTCAAAGCAATGGGCACGACGTGCAGATTCTTGACAGCGCGATAAACTTTCTTCGCATTTCCGAATCTGCGTCTTCTGCGACTCATCCACACCCGGCAGAGCTATGAAGACGCCACCGTGCATGAGAGTTACATTCCATACAAGACTCCCGGCGTGTGAGTATAAATGGATGGAGAAAGTTTCGGGGAGCCAGTTCGAAGAAGACTATTTGAGACAACTCTTGTATCTCGTAGTGTGTGGCCGTAAATAATGCCGCATTCATAGTAGTAGACGCCACAGAATTACAATTAGCTAATCTTGCGAGAACCGATGAGATACATTCAAACCTCACAAAGGTAATTTTGAAACAGTGATAATGTATGCTTAGATTACTATTAATAATAGTTATAATTATCATAGCATTAACAACAAAAATAACTCCAACGATTATAAGCAATATACTGATCAATATAATAGCGGCGCAGGCAGTCAATTTGATTACCTGGTCTTTCAGTGACTTTTATTGATCCGTCCGGCGTTTGATTCATTGAACATGTATTTGCAGGAAAATACCACAGTCCCGTAAACAGCCGTATATGTAATAAACTTTCGAGCAGCGTCCAAGGCAGCCGTTTGACTTGAAGTCCCATTTTTGCATTGTTATTGCGTATATTCAAAACACTGCCGTCCACCTCTAAGGAACACGCTTTGGAGGGACGACTAAATATATAATATATAAACATATATATATATATATATATATATATATATATATATATATATATATATATATATATATATATATATATATATATATATATATACGCCACGTTTGGCGTTGCACGTCTCAGAGGGGTCAAACTGGAACAAATTCTGTGGAATCTGGCCCACGACGGCGTACTATGGGATGAAATATCGAAGGATTTAAGAACGGTGGCATACACGGAGGAGGGCCTAGCAATGGTATTTACGGGCAGGATAGAGAAAAGGAACTGAAGAACAAAAACCATCCCAGCTTTGGACACGAATTTGTGACGGAATGGCTGGGTGGACATTGCCTGAGTAGCACGTTCACTTACACAAGATTAATGGATTAATAAACATAAACTACTGTCGCCAAAAACAAAACAAAATCGACACAAATAAATGCAATGCCTAGCCTGATGCTAGCCCTGGAAAAACAGAAGTTAGCTTACTAGTAGTGAGAAGAAGGGAATGCAGGGATCGTCCTATGTGAGGCACGATCTAGTTCTCTGCATTGACGTCTACAAACGGCAGAGTCATAGTGCAAATTATATTGCAGCATGTTGCCAGTAGCCAAGATGGCCCTGAGTAGAATAGTGATCAGGAAAAAAGCACAACGCCTAGAAAGAGTCCTCGGTATATAATTGGCAGATACGCCCGTCTTCCCAGTAACTCCGATATAGCCAGCTAAAGGCTAAACTTTTGAAAACACGAAGAGGTAAATGCCTCGAATGTTTGACTTATATACATATATATATATATATATATATATATATATATTTTTTTTTTTTAAATCTATTATTCGCTTGGCATGTATACCTAACTACACATGCCATCCCTTCATGACAGGGGCGCTCTGAGCAGCAGCATATATGTATACATATATATACGCACCGAGACATAATCAAGAATACCGCAGAACAATCTCTGCGACCGCAAGGATCAAACAAAGAGAACCGTTCATGATTATTATTCATACACAATATTTTGCGGTTTGCAGGCAGTAACAAGTGAGGAATGCCAAGTCGAAACGAAGCGGCAGGGAGTCTGAATGGAGAAGAATAAAGATAAAATACAAGCACAAAAGAAGTAATGCAATAGACAGAGTGAAGAGAGGTAGAAGAGAAAAACACAAATTTGACGTAGCGGTAGCAGCAACGAAACATTTCAACTTATGTGTGTGGTTTAGCCTTATGTCTTCAAGTTCAATGATTTACGGTTTACAATGCGATGTTTGTGCCTATAATTATAAAATCATATGCATATATGATGCTTGTATGCATAATTATAAAAGCCTATGCTTTTATGGTGCTCGTATGTAAATATATATATATATATATATATATATATATGTATGAGTAAGGTGGCTCACTGGCAAAGCTATAGGCTTGCATTTGGGATATCTGGGTGAGTTTATTTCCAAGACGACCGGTCACTCTCAAACTGGTTTTCAAAGGTTAATAACAGTACAACAGACAAAGCAACTGTCAGAGCACTAAAATATAATTGGCCATGTCTGAAAGAGTAACACAACGCTAGAAAAAACAGAGATCACGGTAGTCTAGGTATAAACAGATGGTGCATTATGATTATCCCATGAATATATATATATATATATATATATATATATATATATAAATATATATATATAAAAAAAATATATATATGTATATATACATATATATATATATATATATATAAAAATATATAGATATATATATGTATATATACATATATATATATATATATATATATATATATATATATATTTATATATATATGTATATATACATATATATATATATATATTATATATATATATGCATAAATATGCATATATATATATATATATATATAGACGGTGTCACGCATCAGCGGCACCTGAAACGCTTCCATTGTCGAGATAGTAGCCTCAGGCAAGCACATGTACAACATGTGTGAACAATGCCGCGTTCGTTGTCACCGTCACCACCAGCATCATCAACATCGGGTTGACCTGTTGCTAGCTGTCGTTGTTGTAGTTCTTACTGCTCTTGTTGTCATTGTTGTTGTTGTTGTTGCTGCTATTGTTGTTGTTGTTGTTATTGTTGTCGTCGTCACTGTTCTTCAATATTGTTGTTGCTACTGCTGTTTCTGTTGTTGTCGTTGTTGTTGTTGGTGGTGGCGGTGCTTTGTTGCTGCTGCTGCTGTTGTCGATGTCCAACTACGTCCACTATGTCGACGGAAACTCTCTCTCTCCCCTCCACTCTTTCAGAGAGAGAAAGAGAGAGAGATAGATAGAGAGAGAGAGAGGGGAGAGAGAGAGCACGACGCGAGGCTGGAAAGTAAACGAACCACTGGAGGTAACCTGCACCGACGCCGTGCGATTGCTCGTGCGAACCTGTAGTGGTCGGACGACGCGGCAAGCTGTTTTTGTCAAAACGACCGGGCTTCCGCACCAGCCGGCAATATGTTGTACAGCCGACACGTCGCCGGGTGTCGCCCGGAAAGATGTCGTATATGTGGCCCGGCTGACTAAAAAGTCAACCATTTGGTTGCGAGCCACAGAGAGCGAGAGAGCGAGATGGCTACGCGCAGATGAGAGACCAAGTATGCTGTGTGTGCTACAGACGTTGGACGTCGAACGCCTGAACGCCGGTTGCCGGTCAGTTATTCGCCGGCGGCGCAGTCCTACGGTGCCCGACACAGCGCTAGGCGCTAAGCACACAGCATCAAAGAGTTTCTTTCGTTCGCTGCAAGCGAAAACGCAAAACCGCGCTGTGAGAGATCGCGCCTGTAGGGACTGCTGCAAAATGCATGCTGATGCCGATTTCGTCGCCTTGCAGGTGTCCCCTATCTCTGGCCTGCTTCGTGCGTAACGCGTACAGGAAGCTTCTACAAGCGAAAATGAAAAAAAAAACACAAAAATGAAATTAAGGGAGGAAGAAAGAAAGGACAGCGCCATAGGATTGGGCGGGACTAAACTGGACCTGAGCCGCATGCGTTCCGATTCCCGTTGCGTTCCCCGACAGGAGAAACGGCGACAATTGCCAATAGACTAGATCTCAGCGCTGACTGAATAAAACGAAAAGAAAACTAAAAGAGCCAAGCCAGCCGGCAATGGGTGCGGCTAGAATCGTCTGTCATCGTATTTTTGTTCAAACACTGATCGCATTGTCTCGGCAGCAGGTCGATAATGTCCGTGGTGCAGAATGACTGACGTAGTTCTGTTTGAGGAAGTCCTGCAGTGCTTCCTTCACTTCTTCGATGTAGCTTTTCATTTGTGCAAACATTACATCTGTCTAGATATTAAACTACATTTCAGTTTAACTAGCACGCCCTCCTCGTTATCCGCGCGTTGCGTCAATCAACGCATGCTAAGCAGAAAGAATAACTTTAGAACGTTCTCTTCGTCTTCACCGTTATGGACAGGGCAAAAACATTCTGCAGAGCAGCAGAACTGCAACAGAAGTAGTACACGGTTAAATCCTGAAAGACACTCAAAAGCTCTGCCATCTCTCGTCAAGAAGTGGGCGTGACTGTCATTATAATTTGCGTCGAGACGTAAGCATCAGCGTCAAGCACAATTTATATTGCAGAGCAACCAAGCACAATAGATGACTGGCAGGCATTAAGTTAAACAATTGCGCACAATTTTCGCGCATGTCAATTATGTGTATATACCTGGGTAAATATATATATATATATATATGTATATAAATATATATATATATATATATATATATATATATATATATATATATATATATATATATATATATATTTATGTGTATATATATATATTTCTGCATATACATTCGCTATGAGACATTCCAGTGTATATGTACTCATAAAAGATCTTCTTATCAGGAAAAAGTCAGGGAGAGAAAGCTGAGCTGTGCTGCTAAACACCGCGATAAGCCCGCGTGTTTCTACCGCAATCTGCGAAGATCTGTTGTGTCGACCGTCGTGAAGTATCGACAGTGATAGCGTCGATGCCGGCTTCGCTAGCGGTTTCAACACCGTCAGGGCGTACGTCCGCTTCGTCGGTTATCTCTCGTTTCGATTTATTTCGCTTTCTCTCGTTGTACTTCCACTGTTCCACTGCCTCCACAATTTCGCCTTTTTCCTAGCCGTGTTTTCTTCTTTTTTTTTCCGCAAGTTATTTATTTTCTTTTTCATCGTCGTTGTTGTTGTTGGTGTTGTCGTTGTTGCTATTGCTTCAGGACTTTTTCGCTTGTGCCGCCCGAACGAATTACCTACAAGTCGTGAATCAGTGAAGCATGCCTTCGCACTGAGTCATTCGATGCTTGTGATGTGACGAAGTACGAGAGATCGTTGCTGCACTGGCGGTTGTGGTGGGTGTGACGTATGATGCCACAGCGACGATGACGTTCATGACAATAACATGGTGATGATGTTGATGATGATTACGATGATTACAACAAAGTCCACGATCCACTTGACGGTGAAGCTATGCTGCAAGGTGGTGGAATACTGCGAAACTGTGGCGTATTTCGAAGAGACGACAGGTGAACGCCAAGATTCCTACTAATCAATAGGACGATCGGCGTTATCAAATGTCGTCACCAGCAAACCACGTGGGGTTCACCCCCCCCCCCCCCTCTTCGAATAGCTTCGTCTGGGGTGCGGTTTCTGGTACTCGGCAATGATTCAATGATATATATATATATATATGGTGGCAGTGCGTTCGAACGTATGAATAATAACACAAGATATATATATATATATATAAGTTGAACCGAGGGGAAAATCCTGCGCGTGATCCTCTTATTAGCTTTGCTCCCAGCTCGGCGCTCAGACGGCATACCGACGACTCAATCAATGATCGAGAAATATATACAAATAAGGTAACGCAACATCTTAATAAAACATCTATGCTTTCTCTTTCTCCTTTTCTTGTCCTTTAATGAAGCATCTCCGTTTTTGTATTTTTTCTTGTCGGACATGCCCAGTTATAGTCTACTCCGGCATTCACCGTATATAAATTGGAAACTATGACAATCAATTTAGGCGTGACAGGTTTAAGATTTGAATCCATAATCTTCCGATTAAAAGAAAGTATAATTATCATAAAATATGATCATACAAATTGAACGAACAGAAAACTAGTAGTATTCTGTTCGAGACTCGGCGAGCAGACTAGAGATAGTGACTTGGGACCTGCGCGAAGGAGACCATTTTAGACCTGTATTGCCTCTGCGTCTCGCAATCTGCAAAGGCCGGACCGCTAACGTAAAATCAAGCTACTGCTGTTAAAACAAATGAGACACGTTCGAAGCTTATAGTTGTCAATTTAAAACACTAATGATAAGTAAATATAATAACGAAGATCGCACCTCACACTTGTGATGTGCGAACATATACTTGCTCAACCGCCCAGCCCTCACTCCATTGAGCCGAGGAGAACAACACACGCATTAATTTCTTCACACACTGCGCGAGCCATCATAGCTGCAATTAGAATTCGCCTCCGTGTTTCGATTTCGACCGACCAGGCTCTGCCTTATCCGATCGAGCAACGAAATTGACGATTAACCTTCTCGTTGTCTTGGCCACCAGGCTCACTCTCTTCATAGTGATAGGCACTGTGTCACGTCTCTTGTGTCTCTCTCTTGGTACTTACACAGAAATTATACTAGTAGTAGGAGCATTAGTAAGTAATAATAGTCGAGCCCGGTGGCGTGGTGCATTTGTCTGGGCCTCGCGACCGGAGGAGACACATGGCAGGTGCGCGGGTTCGAGTCCCACCGTTGCACTGATTTGCATTTATGGGGGTTCGTCTATGAAGCAATGCGGAAAGCAGTCCCATGGACGTTAAATCTTGGCTGAGAATCAGCTCAGAAAGTATTATTTAATAATAATATTCAAAATCAAAATCATCGTCATAATCGTAATTCAATATATAGAGGAAGAACATTTTGATTAGTACTAGAGCACGCAAGTTCTATCGTCGCTGTTGCTTGACTTGATTCGACACGGTGTTGGCGTGGCCACTCGTGCGCTACCTAACCGCAACTTACACTAACAAAGTAAAGTTTTCGGGCTGACCCTTAGCCAAGATTTAACGTCCACGGGACGCTCCTTTTCGCATTGCTTCATTGACGGACCCCCACAAATACAAATCGGTGCAACGGTGGGGCCCGAACCCTATGTGCACCTGTGCGTCTCCTCCGGTTGCGAGGCGCAGACGAATGCACCCACCACTAGGCTACCGGGCTCGACAACTTACACTAACAACCTAAAAGTAACTCACCCATGTTGCCGATATGCGAATGTGGGTGCGCGCCCACTTTGTAGCCGTTAACTTGATGATTATCCTGCTACGGACGCAGTGGCGGCTGATGCTAGAGCGTGGAGGACATCACGAGGATGAAGACGAAGTGGAAGCCAGCAAGAAGCCGACGTCCCAGACCCCCAAAGTTCCAGATGATTCGACAGAACCCACCACACCAGGGTGCAGGACCTGGAACTGATGTGGCGGGCGGGCGGGCGGTAGGGGATGTGGAGCTGATCTGAAAGGGGGACCTGGTGCGTGGTCGGGGCGTCGCCAACCGCCTAGGTTTCGCGACTAATGTGTCGGCCTAACGTTGTCGCGTTCAGCGTGCACCATGCACAATATGTGAAGCAGGGCTAGGCAATTGATTTCCCGACGGCCGATTGTGCACGACCGCCGTGACCATGCACGGCACGAACCAGGCACCAGCCGCAGCAGTAACTGCTTCTGCTGCTGTTGCTGCTGCTGCTGTTGTTGTTACCGGCCTTAGTATAGCCAGCACAGCTAATCATGGAGATTGCCGTGGTCTCGTTGTCGTTGTCACACACCGCCACAAGACAATGGCTTCTTCTTCACAGATTGTCGCAGGGCATTGTCGAGGAAACTTCACAATCACAAAGGTCCACAAATGTTTCCTGTGTCGCTTTCCCTCATTGTCGCTAGTGCTTCGCTTCGTCGGCAGAGGCGTCCGATGGCTGTCACGCATGTATACATATGTATATACACTCACCCCCACGTACGCGAGCGATGCGTTTCACATCACTGAACTGCACTGCACTCCGTACAAACTCCGAACAACCCTCTGCTATAGACAACATAGATGATGCTGCATCGATGCATCGACCAACAGCAACAACACTTGTACAGTGTAGTGTAGTGTCTCTTACATCTCGCTTCCGCTACACATCTGCCGAGCGTTTTGTTTGATCTCTTCGAACGAATGCCGCATGCCACAGTCGTCGCTGTTGACGAAGAATAGTTTCGCCACAACTCGTCGCCGTCGCCGCCGAAGTTCGTATGCTGTTACGTACGCTGGCCGCTCATCGCGGATTACCACATGGATGGCTGCTTCGTATTAGTACTATGAATAGTACTACTAGTACTAACTACTACGCCTACAGTAACTGTTACGGGTTCCGTTCGTTGTGAGGATCCTTGTGAGGATCACCATGGTGTGCATCATCATCATCATGCTGGCGGTACTGCTGTGTACTATTGTCAGATGGCGTTTTCACTGTTGCGGCTGTTGTTCCTGCGGCTGCTGCTGTTGCGGGTGCAGCACCGATGGAGACAGCCGAAGACTCACTCAACTAATTGCCAGCTTGCCCGGCAGCCGGCAAGATTCTTCGGCCGGCTAGCGTACCGGATCATACCGCACTGCACATAGGAGGTGAAGTCCAAGCCATCAGCAACGACGACAACCGCGGATACGAGTCGTATCTGGTTGTTCTTTTTCGTCTTCTTCTTCTGCTGATGCTGCTGCGGCTGGCACTTCTATTGGTACTGGTGG
The DNA here is from genome assembly GCA_003439945.1 of Dermanyssus gallinae. NCBI lineage: Eukaryota > Metazoa > Arthropoda > Arachnida > Mesostigmata > Dermanyssidae > Dermanyssus > Dermanyssus gallinae. The sequence continues at coordinate 167,370 of QVRM01004404.1, read as the reverse complement.
AGAACTGGTGGAGTACTGCTTGTACTGCTGATATTGCTGTTGCTGCAGCAGGCGCCGCCACTGAAGGCACTATCGTCAATCGCAAATGTGGCCAGTACAGCCGACAGAGGCGCGGAGGACGACGCAACTGCGGAGTCGCCAAGCGAAAGCGCCAAGGAAAACGCCGGTACCAACAGCGAACAAGAAGAGCGCTTTCACCGGCGACGTAGTCTTCTGCGCCTTCGGCTTCAGTTCGTACAGCAGATGCTGCTGCTGCTGCTGCTGTGGCTTCTGATTCTGTTGCTGTAGCTGCTGCTGCTGTTGCTGTCACTGACGCCCGAATCGCCAGTTATGCGAGTCCTGCGATTGGCGTTGTGGTTGGTGGATGGTTGTGTTGTTGTATTGTGCTGTTCGACAATAGCTGCTGACAATGGAGGTTCGGCGGCCGGTAGAGCCCGTACCGGCCGGGTGACCAGTGTAGGCAGAAAACAGACAACCAACCAGCGAGACCGGCCCAGCTGCGAGTGGAATCGGGCGAGCCACCAAGATCGAGCAACTGGACGAAAGACAAGCAAAGCAAGCTGGCTAGACGCTGGTTGTTGACGGGTGGGTGGCCGGCCGATACACGGGCGGGAGGGGGTCCGACGTCCAGTTCGCCGCCCTAGTTGGCCCGGGGGGAGACGAAGGGGGTGGTGGTGATCAGGCTCTAGATTCGGAGCCAGTTGTTGTTGTAGTAGTAGTAGTAGTAGCCGGATTGTCGTTGTTGACAACAATACCCCACGGCGAGGATGACGCCGCTCTGATGACGCTGCACGGATGACACGGCCACCGACAAAGACAATGACAGCGTGAACTCTCTCTCTTGTCACTGACTCACCGAGTCACTCGCATTCTTTCTCTCTTTTTCTCTCTCTCTCACAGATATATACACACACACACACAAACACAACCGCTTGCAGGCACAACTAACCCCTGAGAGAAACACAGAGAGAAAAGGAAAGCGCAAAACACAGAAAATTGACGCGCGTTCACGTCCACACTTTGACACCGCCACCAATCGAACGCCTGCTTCCTTACTGCACTGTCTGGACGCGCGATAGCTCGGCAGCAGAGCACCTGTACGTATGGTATGCTTATGTAAGCTGCAGTATGTTATGCTTGGTCGTCTGTACACACACACTCTCAGCCGATGAGCTGGTTTCTACATCATTTTTCCAGACGACATTTTCGCCACATGCTTGTGGTGACTTCCAGCAGTTCAGAGCACCCGGTTTGCGCTGGCCAAATGGTCGCAAATCACTCAATCAAATGCCAGAGCGTCAACCGATGGCTGTGACGACGGTGTAGCAGTGTGTAGCGCCAGTCGCGCGTCACACCAACACCAAAACGCGTTTTGTTGGCACGCGACGAAGAGAAAACAACAAAACACGACGAAAGAAAAGCGAGCGAAAAAAAATAAGATTGAGCGAACGGGCTCGCGCGCGCGCGAGAGAGAGAAAAAGAACACCTCTCACGTAAACGCAGTGACTGACAGCGAGACACTTCGAGCGAACAGACGGTAGTAGCCGGTGCCTGGCCGTTTTTGATTCGTCTCCTTCTTCTTCTTCTTCTCTTTTATATTATTACTCGTCTTCTGTTTGTTGTCGTGTACTTTTTAATTTTCTTCTGCTGCTCTCATGACGGACGACGACGACGACAACGACGGTTGACGAACCAGTTAACCCCACTAGATTCGACCCGAGTCACTTTGGGGCGTGCCGTGAAATGTATGCCGACCGAACGGGCTTGGCGCACCCGGCAGCAGCAGCAGCAGCAGCAACGGAAACAGCAGGGCCAGCAGTCGAACGCGAAGCGGTATCGGTATCACCACGGATCGGAGGGACCCGGAGAGGGGTACGCACCGGAGCTGCTTCTGCCAACTGTTCCGTAGTGCAGCTGTTTTTTGAAGTTCATGTAGTTCATGGAGGAAATGTTGTTGTTGTTGTTGTGGGTGCGGCTGTTATTGCCGTTGTTGTTATTGTTGTTGTTGTCGCCGCGCCCCCCAGTCCCGTATCGTGCCGCTGGCGGTGCACGCATGCATTTGTACGTACATATGTGGACATATATACGTGCATGCACAAACCGTCCGTCGTCCTGCAGTAGAACAACGAAACAACAACGACCACCAACACCACCACCACGATGACGACAGCACAGCAACAATGATGAAAACGATGAAGGAAAAGCGCGGAAAATGAAGAAGAAGAGCAAGAAGATGCTTGAAGAAGATGATGATGGTGATGATGACGACTACAAAGAGAGAAAAACGTCTCTCTGCACCAGGACAGTCTTGCAATCGTCTCTGTTCAATCCTGCTGCTGCTTCTGCTGCTGTTTCTCCTGCTGCTGTTGTTGGCCCCGCACGCAGCCAACAACAACAAAAAGGTGTCGAAAGGTGTTTGCTTTCTCCTTTTGCTTAGGGCACGTACGTAGGCTATGTAGGTTACGTAGGAAAGCTAGGGGCAGACAGGTTACGAATGTGGGCTCGGTAGACTATGTAGGTGAGCCCAGCAGGCAACGTAGGTGAGCTCGGTAGGCAACGTAGGTGAGCCCGGTAGGCAACGTAGGTGAGCCCAGTAGTCAACGTAGGTGGGCTAGGTTAGGTTAGGCCGCACGACGACGACGGTAGTGGTGGTGGTGGCGGCGGCACACCCCACATTATTATTATGATCGTGGTAGTTGTAGTAGTAGTAGAGGTGGTAGTCGGACTACGAGTCGTCGTGCGACTACAACAACATCAGCCGCTGCCGCTGCTGCAGGAGTTCTACCGTAACGGCGGCCCGAGAAAGGGGAGCGGTAGCGGTAATGTTGTTCGTCGTCGTCGTCGTGTGTCGTTGATGTTTTCCTCCTCCTCGCCATAGGCTGCCTGCAATAAACTCGGTTGGAGGGTTGGTCGCTCGTGCACTATCCAACCAGCCTGCCAGCAAGCCATCTATTAGCTAGAGGACTTAACAGCTAGCAGCCAACACGGAGTAGCAGAGCCGTCTCCATCAGCACCATCCAAGGGGAGAGAGGTCCAGTCGAGGAGGAGGCAACAGCGGCAGCAGCAGCAGCAACAACAACAACAACAGCAACAATAACAGAAATAACAAAAACAACAACAACAATAACAGAAACAACAACAATAGCAGCAACAACAAAGGTGCCGGCAACAAGAATAACAACAGCAACAACAGGAGTACCAGTAGCAGCAGCGGAAACTAGCCCTTTCGTTGAGTTTTTATGATGGTACTACTACGTCCGTATTGTAATTGTATTAGACAGTTTCGAGGAGGGTGCTGTTTAATATATATGTATGTATACACACACACACATATATATATATATATATAAGTAAACGTACTAGCAATAGTGAAAAGTAAAACGTCGGTAGGCCGGACGACGACGCTGCGAAACAATATGAGCCACGAATTAGTATCCGCTGAATGTAGTATTCGTAGTAAACATGCTGTTTGTTATTCGCTGTCGTAGAGTCAGTAGTAGAAGTCGTCGTCGTAGTAAAGGTATTCGTAGTAGCTAGCTCACTGTAGCAATAGGAATAGCAGAACACACACCGAACAGTAAGTACTGTTGTAGTACACCAAGTGGTGAGAGGCACAGCAGAAGCAGGAGAGGGAAGGAAGACAAAATAGATAGAGGGAGAGGAGGAGGACGAGGAACATGAGGCAGAACAAAAACAGAGAGGGGCGGGGGGCAGGACGAAGTGGATAAGATAAAGAGGAGGTGGAGGTTGAGCTTTAACAACACACAGGGAACCATCCACGATTCGTTCATCCATCGACGATGCATCGAAACCAGCGGCCCATTGGCGGCAACCCATTGGCAGCCCCTGAGTTGCCCGTGGGGCTCATGGGGTTCGTGGCGCCCTCTGGCCTACAGGTGAATAAACAATTTGATGGGCCGCCGGTTCTCCTTCTTTTGCTCCCCTCGAACGCCAGTGCTGGAACAGCCGCGCCCCCACGACTATTGCGACGACTGCTGCTGCAGCTGCTGTTGCTGTTTCAGCTACCCCCCCCCGTTTGCCGTCGGCGAGAAGAAGGAGAAACGCTCCCTGCAGCGGAGTGGACAATATGCTTGCCTGTCGGCATATACAAATACCGGTAATCATTACCTGTATTTGTAAGTGCTTGTTCTGCTTCTAGTAGTCATATGCCATCCCTCCTTTGCTACTGCTGCTGACTGGTAAAGAACAGATGGCATGCTAGTATTCGTAACAGCAGTACCGGCCATTGAGTCTCTACGCGCCGCCCCCTCACCTTATGGTGGGGTCGACCTCACCATAACATCATTGTGGAACCCTTGAGAGGAGCACTGTGCCGCTTCTTGAACAACACATTGCTGGCGGACACCAAAAACATGTCACAACGACGATTCCCCCGGCCCACCATCGTTATCATGATCAACTCCTTAACCACTATCACTGGAGCCTTACCAGAGGTCCTTTGTCTACCGCTCCACCGCTCTCTCCTTGACCATGACCATGTTACCACCACCGCGTGTCGTTTGTCACCGTTCCATCATCAGGTCCTTGATCACTGTGTGCTACTGGTAGCACCTAGAATTAGAAGCATTCTTAAGGAGGTTGTTTTTCAATCGAGACTATCCTGCGGGTCTACGGACTGCAGGAGACGCCGTCAGGCATATCTTAAATGCACCGAGTGCCGGACATATTAAGGTATCTACAATTTTCCCAACAGTCTTTGTGGCAGCATGACCGCTTACTCTCAGAGGGATGGTTTATCATTGAGGCAAGGCCACCCCTTGGCCACGTTGTGTTACCACCGGTTAAATGTTTGCCTGTTATGAACTCCTAGACCGTCCACACCGCAAGGTCACTTAGTGGCAAAGCCACCATTGCTTTGTTTTGTCTGGGAGATCTTGGATAGAAAAATCCACTATTCAGTCGTTTTTTATGTTTTCCAATTTACATGTAGGGTGGAGTGGGCAATAGTCGGCCATTGACCGGACAAAAACATATGCATTGTTTTTACTGCCCATTACACAGAGAGAATAATCGATAGATAGGTTTTATTGTTTTTATGAATCGTTTACATTTGTACAGACAGGCATACAAAACGCATAAACGACGATTTAAGACGTCATTCCAAATGTCCCAGTTGCGTAGGTAACTGTGGACGTGCGCGTTGATCAGGGAAGCGATGGTTACAACTTTCTTGCCAATATGATCTGTATGAGCTTCGAACAATAACTTGTAATCCAAAATACCGCCTAAGAATGTTGTCTCATTGATCATGCCAAGAGCGCGGTTTTTGCATTGAAATGCTTCACGGTTAATATCTGGGACCTCTAGACGATAGAAACTGGATAATACCCGCCGTTAGCCAATTTATGGACATTCCATTGATTCCAAATAATCAGACACTCGTTTATTATCGGTCTTCCTTAACCATCTTTTCTATCGCTTGTGGGGAGGATAGCTATGGTGTCATTACCAAAATGGGGTCAGTCGGCCGTGTTTTGATACTCTAAATATATTGTTAAAATGTGTATTAAACAGCAGTGAACCGCCGATAGTCGCTTAAGTGATTCCAACTGATATGTTCTCGACATCTGAAAAATCTCTGCTCGATCCACTTGTTGTCTTTCTGTCGGAAAAGAACGTGCCCACAATTGGACACGCTCGTCAATCCCATAGACCCCGATTTTGGCAAAATAAACGGTAAGACTTATTGAAAGCAGGAGCAGCGGAATTTGTAGAAAGCCGGCAATGCATACGAGTCACTTGCCGCATTTACACCTTTTGCTCGTCTCATGACAACCACACTGACTTACTCACGTTTACATTAAACAAAAAATGTCGTTTCTACAGGTGGTGCAACATCATTTGTAGAGCACGTCGTAGCACAATTAGCAGCATTAACAGCCAACAGAAAAGCGCTCCTTGTCGCTTGAGGAGAAAAGCGGCATTTCTAACGCCCCAATCGATCGAAACTCGGATTCTCTCCACACAGCAGCGCGCACGACCGTATTGACCAACAATCACTCATTGAACTCAGCGGCCCAATAAAAAACAGCACGTGTTCACTCTTTGTCCTGCAAAACAAAACAAAAAGCGTTTCCAGTCTTTTTCACGTTCCTTACTCTTCCTTACGATATGAATATTCAGCCACATTCACTCACCATCCAATATATATATATATATATATATATATATATATATATATATATATATATATGTGCACGTTTACGCCGGCCGGCACTGATATAGCACGTTCAAATCGCTTGTATAGCAGCAGATAGTGATCTCTAGTAGCGGGCACTTTTAGGCGATGGCCGGTTTGATAGCGAAAGGGAAACGTCAGCGCGAACAACGCCTCCGGTCACGGCACAGCCATAACACCAGCGCTGCCCGCGGCACGTACGTAAAATTATATCACAGCCAGCAACCACAACAAGAACAACAACAAAAACAATAATAATAACAACAACAACAACCACAACAACAACAACAACATTAAGAGTAGCACCCGCAGGGAATATCTGCCCTTTTTTGTAACGTTTGGCAGTTTGTCCTGAACTTAGCTCAGGACCCACCCAAGAGTCAGCGCAGGTGGAAAGCCATGAGCAGCGCCGGTGACCACACATATCGGCGATATAGGTGGCATCCGAGACGGCCGCCGACTCAGGAATGAAATTAGTCGGACATCAGAGGTTGGGTTGAAGGTTGCTGCGATCCACGAGAATTTGTCCTTTGAAACCGCCCATTCTCTACCCTGTGTGATCTCCTAATAAAAAAAAGACGATTTGAGGTGAAAAACAATCTGGATCTTGAGAAAGGTGGCCAGATATTATAATTTCGACTGGCACTTTTTTGGTAGATCGACAGAAGCGGAAACCGTCAGTAATCTTGAAAAGGTTTATGGCCTGCCGAGCGTCATCATCAACAGGCGCAATAGCCAATGGGAGTGTTAATTTCGCAAACATCGCTTTTATCATATATATATATATATATATATATATATATATATATATATATATATATATATATATATGATAAGATAACATGAACAATAACTAAAAAACAGTAAAACCAGTTGCAGAGAGTAGATTTGGACCAACTTAATAGGTAGCAAAAACTGTTAAAAAACGGTGGCTTTTAAACGTTTGCAGTAACACAAATAGGGATTCCGCTATTTTGTATGTTCCAAAATAGCAAGAAATCTCTGAGCTGGCTGCCAATTCCGCTCAGTGTAAAGTGACCGCGTTAAAGCTTTACAGACTTGTTGAGATTTAGTTTAATTTCCACAATAAAATATAAGCACCCTCGCAGTAAACTTTTTGATGAGAGACAATATCAACTGACTTCTGCAATGGCAATAATAACAACAACCAACACGACATACGACACGAATACGTATGTGAGACGTTAATGTATAAATTCTATGAGAGGGCAAGTAAATGACGCATTAATATATATATATATATATATATATATATCGTCATTTACTTGCACCCAATATTTGGTTTAATTTAAGATTTCTGGGGTAATGTAGATATAGCAAAATGCGTAGGGTTGAAATTTGCCGCAAAGGCGCGTCATTTTCTAACTAACAACGCTTGTAGCCATTTACTTTATATATAATTCCAGTACGAGAACGCGATGACGATAGATGCATTTAGACGATATCGTGCCACAGGCAACTTAGCCCATTACGAGCGTCTAAAATGTGGTTGTCAAAGCGTCCATTTTTTTTTATTTATATATATATAAAGTTCGTGAAGCATTATATATATATATATAAATGACTACAAACGTTGTTAGCAAATGCTATTGAGACGGGGTAAGAAGATGACGCTTTGCGGCAAATTTCAACCTTACGCATTTCGCTATATTTACACTACCTCAGAAACCTTAAATCAAACCGAAATATTGACGCTAGAAAAGCACAGTGATTCGATAAGTTTAAACATAAGTAAAACATTTTCAGCTGTTCGTTCCAGTATGATTGCGCCACATTCTATCAAAAAGCACTTGCGATGCTATTCAAGTTGAAGTTTTCGGGCTGACCCTCAGTCAAGATTTAACGTCCACGAAGCTGTTTTTCACATTGCTTTATAGAAGGACCCCCATAAATAGCAATGTGCAACGGTGGGGCTCGAACCCGCGCACCTATGTGTCTCCTCTGGTTGCGAGGCGCAGACTAATGCACCACGCCACCAAGCTCGACTTGCGCTGCTGTACTCATGTCACGTCACCTTCAGAGTGGCATGCCACCATATTTTTCACCATGTCATGGCTAGTGGCATCACATTTAGAGTGATAGACTTTTAAAGTGATAGGCCCTTGAATAAAGGTGCTTTTGATTAGATTTGACATATTACGCCTAATCCTCCCACATTTCAGGTCAACGTGACGCATGAAACAAGTGTTTAAGCAAAGGCTGAAATGTGAGTTCTGTTGTTTAAGGGAAACTTTTCCCTTGTTTTTTTTTTTGCTAGATAGCGGCAACTGCATTTGCTCAAGATAAATGGAGCTGTATGGCAAGAAAGTTTTGATTTCCTAAAGTCAATGCTGACGAAATCGGAGCCGACGCAAACTTTGCAGACCTTCATTGTCCTCCGACAGCAATATATAGAGGGGAGACATGCCACAAACAACAACCAGCAGAACGATGTTAGCCTGAACGTTGGCCGAATATATATATAATATATATATATATATATATATATATATATATATATATATATATATATATCCAGATCCTAACCGCCCGGTCGGAGGCAGGATTCCAACGTGACTAGAGTGCTCCTCTGCACACGGCGGTACAACCACGTCTCTTTGATAAAGCTGCCAACGACACGACCAGAGCTCGCCTAAACGCCGTGTCCGCCAAGGATTCAGGCGTCTGGTTACACGCGTATTCCAGCGCACTACGACTAGGGATAGACCTAGTTAGCCATCATCGGTGCCAATGTGGTCACCCTGTCTACAAATTGGGACATCACGTCCTATCGTGTATCATCAGCGCAGGTCGACGACCTAGACATGCCACTATTGATGCAAACCTTCAGCAGAGCCCTTAAGCCATGCGGTCGTCCGTGCATTCTTGAACCCTCGGGCCTCTGCGCGGAGCACGACAGACATCCAGACGCGATGACACGTAAACCAGTCGAGCGAGGCAAAATGGTGGTTTGGCATGCAACCGTTACCAACTTCCTAGCATCTTCTATGGTCGGTGGCGGCACACCCGAAGCTGGTTATGCAGCCCACTTTTCGGAGACCAGCAGGCTAAGTAAAATTCCTATCAATCGGGTATCCCCACGAATTCTGCCCTCTCGCGTTAGAGACCTCCGGTGCTCCTGGTGTTCGGACCAGGCGCTGCCCACCCTCAAAGTCGGCACTTTGGTGAATCTGTCAACCGGTTGTAGCAGATCGTCGTCCTTTTTTAAACAACGTCTGAAACGTGAAAACGCGGCCTCCGTTCGGGGCACACACGTTCTGAAGAGGTCTGGGCTTAGCGGACCTGGGGTAATGTAGATATCAGATCACGTGATAGTCACAATACACATCCTCTAGGCATATTGGCTTAGCTAATCTTCCGTGATATGTGTCCCATATACATAATGTAATATATGGAAAATATATTTCAATATATATATATATTTTTTTTTTATGTGTATACTATCCCCCTCACAATGACAAAAAGCTTACCGATTCAAATAAAAACGCTGTGTATCAGACACTAGAGAAGACACCAGTTACCGACTTTCTTCAGGGAGCAACGATGTTTCTGAACTCTGAACGATAATAAAACTTGCTACCTTGTGCGACTGGCCAAATCCGTTCGGTCTAGAAATAAACCTCACCAAAACGAAAACTGTATAGTTCAGGCAAAGCAATAACGAAAGCTGTAACAAAGTCATTTTGTCTCGCAGAATCACTTCAAGTAGATGAACCTTATGTTTGTCTCGAGTGGACTACTGTTCGGGCAAGACATACGTTGGCTGTAGAAAACCTATCGTAGCTGCGGCAAAAATTGTACCTCCGCAACAATTGCCTTTTATAGCAGAAACTCTACTCATTTTGACTTAAACGTTGCTACAACGTGCCAATTCTTTCATATCGGGCGGTCTGACGGTAAACCGAATAAAACATCTAGAAAAGATGAAGCCCTCGTTACTTAAACGAACTTTTGAACACATAATGTGTCTTTAGCGAATCAAAGTATACTTTCTATGCTTGACTGCTGTCTGTAACCAGACATACTGTAAACCAAGGTAAGACCTGAAAGAGACCAATTTCTAAAGATGCATGAAACCCTAGATCTTCATCACTAATAATATAATGGCAGACGTGGAAAACGGCAAATTAAACAAATGTACATCTAGTAATATCGACTCGTTCCATTCAGCGCTTATCGTAATCAATAAATGTGCCCGCCGTCCGGTACAATATTTGGTAGGCCTGCGTATATTTGCGTATATATATATATATATATATATATATATATATATATATATATATATATATATATATATATATATATATATATATATATATATATATATATATATATATATGTTTCATGATAGAGAGACCGCTATTCAAAATAGATAGAAAACGCTCTCTTATCGTTAAACATTAGTTAAAGGCAAACGAGACTATTACTGTTCGGTTGTGTTCTACTTTTTGTTGTAGACAATTTACTTCAGGTGCAATAACTGTGAGGAGAATGATCGAAAACGTCGAGGAGGCTGGGTCAAGTATTGGTGTCAAACTGGATTGATATGTGTTCCCCCAGATCGTTAGACAAAAAACATCATCTCCGTTAACCGAAATAGAAACATCTATTTGGCATCGTGCTCAAGGGTGAAACATTTCAAGAAACACTATAGAGTTATTCTCACCAAACGATTTGCATCTTCATGCCTATCAAATCTAACTGATTCAACAGCTCCGGTGTACACATTTTGCACAGCGAAAAGAGTTCGTCCATTGCTTAATTCAACAACAAATGCATGGTGAGTTTTCCAATAAAATGATCTTCAGCGTTGGGGCTAATTTATATGCCGATGGCTTCATAAACAAGCAGACCCGTCGCACTTATAAAGAAGAAAAATTCTTTCTCTGGAGCCTTTTTAAATCAAAAGTCTAGTATATCAACAAACCTACCAAGTTCTGAAGGAAGAAATTACTAGATGCTATATCACTCATCCCGTGATTGAAAGTTTCGTTAAAATAATACAAAAAAAAAAAAAAAAAAAAATATATATATATATATATATATATATATATTTATATATAATATAATAAAATAATAAAAAATATTTAATACAAAAATACAAACAAAAAAATAATACAAAAAGGGCGTTATGCGCCCCTGATATAAAAGGGTGATATGTTCCCTTAAATGTGTCCGTCCACTTCACAGTATATATACAGGGTCATTCATATCGTTATGTACTTATTTGAGGATTGATAGAACTCGGCTTGTTTAGGAGAGAGGGTGAAGTTTATAAAAGTAGTTATTCTGCCTTTTTTCTTTTACATAGTTGTGCGAAATCTACATTTGCGGCAGAACAAGTTAACGCATGAAGGAACCGATTATACCGACGTGTTCGGAGGAAAATTCTGGAGAGGCACTTCACTCCCTTGCGTAGCGAAAAGCGAATAACCAGATTGAGGAAAGTCATAAAAAGTCGATATGTTGTTATGTTTTACGTTAACGCTTTTTACTGAAAAATCGTATTTTTTTTCCATTACGACCAAAAATGTACATTTAAAAGGCCAGTCTCACGCAATAGCAAACTTAATCCCCACCATTTTCGTACCAAAGTGATGGTTCTGCGTTACGTAGTTGTCAAGTGACTAAGCTTTTTCGATAGCCATATCGAAAGCGAAGGCATGCATACTTGCATAGGGTGTATGAGAAAGTTAGGTTCATATTTTGAGGTTTGGTAGAACTCGGTAGAACTCGGAAGAGAATAATTGTTCCAAGCGGAAGGTAGGGGCGGAAACGACTTGGCAAAATTTCACGGTTCTGAACGTGAAAGCTTTAACGTAAAACATACCAACTATGACTATCGAAAAAGCTCAGCTACTTGACAACTACCTACCGCAGCACCATCATTTTGGTACAAAATGGTGGGCATTAAATTTGCTATTGCGTGAGAGTTGTCTTTTGGGCGTACATTTTTGGTCGTAATGGAACAATTTTACGAGTTTTTATGAAAAAGCGTTTACGTAACACATCGACTTTCTATGGCTTTCCTCCTCCTGCAAAATTCGCACAACTATGCAAAAGAAAAAGGCAGAATAACTACATTTATAAACTTCACTCTCTCTCCAAAACAAGACGTTTCCGCGTTGTCCTTCCATAAGAAAAAAATATTTTTTTGCCGAGTTCTACCAAACCTCGCAATAAGTACATAACGATATGAATGACCCTGTATATATATATATATATATATATATATATATATATATGTTTTTCTCTCTTACGCGTATGAAGACGGAGCAAGTATACCCGCTTTTCACTCCTACCACCTTGCCCCCCGCTTCGACTCATTCTTCCCTATTTGTTCTGTGTGTCGTCTGCCCTCTCTGAACTTGATGTGCGCCATCTCGTTCTACGACGACGTTTTACTTTCCCTTTTGCATTTCTATCAATCTCTATATCTGCTTCTTTCTTGATCCGCTTCTCTCTTTCTCGGCTTCTCCGCTGTCATTGTATAAACCCTTAATCTTAAGTCGTTGCCCATCCATGAGTTGTCGCTGCTCTCGCGGCAGGCAGGCTCCGTTCTTAGGCTCGTTTGATCCTGCTTGTCGCCCGTCATCTTGCTCCGTCTGGCTTTCTCGCAGTACCAATCTCAGTAGTTTATCTAAAAATCCTTCCGGGGCTGACTCTCAGCCAAGATTTAACGTCCATGGGACTGCTTTTTGTCACATTGCTTCATAGACGGACGACCCCCATAAATACAAATGTGGTGCAACGGTGGGGCTCGAACCCGCGCACCTGCCATGTGTCTTCTCCGGTCGCGAGGCGCAGACGCATGCACCCACCACGCTACCGGGCTCGACTCAGTAGTTCATCTACACGATTTCAGCTTGCGCGGTGATGATGTTTCTCGCCTGCCTGCCCGTCCGACGGCCGGCCGCCCGGCCGCCCGCGCGATTCTATTCGGTGTTTGCTGTTCGTCCGTCCGTCCGTCCGTCCGTCTGCTTTTTCTGTCTAACCGTTCTGTGTATCCGTTCCGTATCTACCCTTCTACGGCGCGCGCGCACACTTTGCCCTGCTGCTCCTGCTGCTGCCGCTGCTGCTACGGTGGACACTGGGTGGCTGCCGTTTTTGCGACCTTTTTTCTCTCTCTATTGGCTCTGTTCTAATGGCTCGATTCGCAGCCGCGCGGCTGCAGCGGCGATTACTGTCACCACCCACTCCACTCCACTCCTCGGTGTGTTGAGCGAGCGAGCGAGCGAGCCAGCAACGAGTTTTGTTGGGTGGGCTATCGGCTCGGCTTGACTCGGCTTCGCTCGTCCGTTTGCGCCGCGTCGTCCCTTTCTCGTTTGCTTAGCGCCCGCGCGGCCCACGGCAGCAGCAGCAGCAGCAGTGGAAACGGCGCCGCCGCCGCTACCGCCGCCGCTACTGTGGATAGAGGAGGAAAACCGATTAGGGCGTCGAGGGGAAAGGGCACACAAACACCAGACAGCGGCACAAATCGTCTGCTACGCCGCCCACCATCAACCAGAAGATGCAGCAACATGATGATGACGGGTTTTGTCATGTGCTTGATGTTCAATGGTAATCCTACTGGTGGTAAGCGGCGGCGGCGGCGTTGGCGGCGGCGGTGACGGCTGCTGCTGTTGTTGTTGTTGCTAGTGCTCCCTACTACAACAACTAGGTGGAGTAGTACTGGCGGAGTAGTAGGTGGGTGGCGGAGCATCGTGAAGAACATTAGAGATACGAGCTCGCCACTTAGCGGCGGCAGGGGCAGAAGGAGCAGCAGCAGCGGCAGCATCGGCAGCAGCAGCAGTAAAAAAGGTAAGAGAGCGCTCAATCGTTGTCCGTAATGGCGCTGCTATGATGATGCTGATCAGTGATGATAAGGATAACCTCACCCACCATCAAGTACGAGCCATCGAGTGCGGCGGCGACGACGACGACGGAGGAGCAACAACGACGACAGCGGCAGCTAATGTTGTTGTTGTTACGGCACGGGAAAGGAAAATGAAAATTGATGATGATGATGATGAAGATGATGACGACGACGACGAAGATGTGAACTAGCTTCCTTGCCTGCGTCGTCTGCTACGGCTGGTGCTACGATTACTACCAGTAGTCGTAGTCGTAGTAGTGGTAGAAAGTTGTAGTAGTAATGGTGGTACATCTATGACACTACTGTTACGGTGGGTGGTTCGTTGGTGCTCCCTGGTGGTGGTGGTATCGCCGTCTGCCTGCCTGTCTCTGCTCTCGCCGTCGCAGCCTCCGCTGCTGCTGCAGCCGTTGTTGTTGTTGTTGTTCCTGTGGTTCTTGTTCCTCCTGCTGGAGGAGCGCTTGCTTGGTGGGTGGCTGGCTGGCTGGCTTGCTGGATGACTGGCGGCTGCTGCTGCTGCTGCTGGTGCAAAGCTGCAAGTGCAGCCGTTCATCAATAGAGAAGATTTTTGTGCAGAAGGCAGCCCGACAGACGGCCAGAAGGACAGACAGACCACAATACTACTACAGAGCAGTCTGTAGTGGAGTGACCGAGGAAAAACGACTGCAGGTCGTCAACCAAAAACACACCCACATCCACATATACACCTAGACATCCAGATATCCATACACGCATAATTAATAACCGTAGAAACATTAACAGCAGCAGCAGCCGCGGCGGTGGCGGCAGGTGCGGTAACAATACAACACTCAGTTGTTGTTGTTGCTGTTGTAGGGGTAGTAATTGGGGTAGTAGTATTGACAAGTAAAACACTAGTGTACCTAATACTAGTCAGTAATCAACAGTATCTGCAGCTGCTGCTGCTGCAGCAACAACAACAACAACAGCAGCAAGAATAGTCGTTGTTGTCGAACAGGGACGATATCTTTTAATAGTGATGATGTTACATGCGCGCGGCAGAGGTAGCGCGGCGAAGAATGGCAGAGGCGAATACAGAAATGATGGTGGTGCTGCGGCGGCTGGTGCGGATTCTGTTGCCTCTGTGCTTCTGGCAGCGCCCTTGATGAACAACAGAGTCAGCGAGACACGCAGGCAGAGCGATAGGCAACAGCAGCAACAACAACAACAGCTACAGTATGGCGCGATCTGTGTGTGAACTGTGAACTGTGTGAACAAAAAAACGAACGAACCAGACAGAGAGACCAAACGAAGAAAGAGGCTGTGCAGAACAAAGAGGATTACCATCTCGTTGTTGTTGTTGTCGTGGTGGTGCCATCGGCGTCAAGCCAACCAACAGCGTGAGCGACTTTAGCAGCGTGAATCGGTCGGGCCAACTCTAGCACCTCTCCAGTCACCTGGACCCTAGCCGGGACGTGCTGGCAGTGATCCAGCGTGCAACGTCCGACGGTCCAACGATCGAAAACGTGACTGACGGCAAGGGGAGGTGTAGAGTTTTCGGGCAGACCCGACTCAGCCAAGATTTAACGTCCACGAAACTGCTTTTTGTCACATTGCTTCACATAGACGGACTACCCCGGATAAATACAAATCGGTGCAACGGTGGCGCTCGAACCCGCACATCTGCTATGTGTCTCCTCCGGTTGCGAGTAGGCGCAGACTTCAGCCCCCACCACTACGCCACCAACGGGCTCGACAAGGGGAGGTGTACGCCAAAGGAAACGAATTAACAAGAAGAGTAACAAAAACAGTCGTAGCTGCAGCAGCAGCAGCAACATCAGGAGCAGGAATAGCAACAACAACAACAACAACTGTCACAACAGGATCTACATCAACAACCACAGAGTACTTCGAGAGCGACAGCTATAATAATAATAATAGTATCAACAACAATCACAACAAGAGCAGCAACAACAACAACAACAACAATAAAAACAACAACACCAATACCATCATCATCATCATCAGCAGCAGGAACAACAACAACAACAACAACAACAACAACAACAACACCGCTATCATCAGCAACAGCAACCGGATCAAAAACGCGCTCCATAGCGCGCTCTTCGAACTCTCCGCCTGTCTGCCTCCCCGTCAGTATCGACTTGACTGTGGACGCGACCAGTAGAAAAAGCGGTGGGTGCCACTGTCTCTCTCTCTCTCTCTCTCTGTATCTGTTTGCTTGTGGTGGTCGTCGTCGTCCTCTACGTATCCAGGGGGCGGGCGTCTGTCCATCATCTATGTGTATCCTATGTGTCGACGATTAACGATGATTAACGAATGTGAGTGTCTATCTAGCTGCTTGTGCATCATCCACCACCACCACCACCACCACGACCACCCTTCCTACTTTTACTCCTTGATCCCTGATGCGTGACAAGCCCCCCGCGTCCTGCGTCCCGCGCGCCTGCCTGCTGCCGTGTTGATGCCGACCTTTTCTTTCGTTTGTTAGCAACCCCTTCCCCCCCCGCCCATGTCGGCCTGTGTCCTCCTACGATCGCTACAATCGCTACCACGACCTCGCTTATTATCTAGCTAGTTGTGTTTTGTCTGTCATCATCCTGTCTTATGTGTCGATTGATCGATCTATTGACCATCCGTTCATATCACTGATCGAGTCACTTGAGTCGCATTTCGATCTGCTGTATACCAGTGAATTACTAAGTCTTTCAATTCATTCACATCCTAGACTGATTCACAGGGTGTTTGCTACCTAATAGCTGCTGCGTCAGAAGCAGAAGTGGTATCAAGAGCAGCGTTAGCTACAGCAGTTTTGTCTGACCGCCCGCGAGCACTGTTCGTTCTGTCGACCTATTTAGTATCTAGTGCTTTTATTTATCGATCGGTCGTAGTATCTGCTTATCGATATATTTGGTGTATGAACTTATCTATTGATTTAGTGTCGTATGTTTATGTTTGGCTATACGTCTCTCGTATCGATGTATCTGCGTGTGATCTATCAATCTCTCTATCGATGTATTATGCCTGACTGTCGAGCGATTTCTACGTAGCTGACGAGTACAACGTGAGTCAGTGTGTGTCGTTTCTGTGTCCATGTTGTTGATTGCTGCCCTCGGAATGTAATGTTCGCATCGGTGTCATCTTCGCCGCCTATTTGTTGTTGTTGTTGTTGTTGTTGTTGTTGCCCGGTGTGAACGTGTCGCGACGGCAGCTGCTGCTGCTGTTGTTGTTGTTGTTGCTGTCATTATTGACTACTGGTATCTACTGGATTGACTTTCCGACCCGAGGCAGACCACAGATGGCTCAGCCCGCTCTGGGCCACTGAGTGCGTCAACAGTGTGGTGCCATTGTTGCGTGAGCTATAAGAGAGTGTCAAGGTAGAGTGTAGGAGGTGGAGTTATGCGACCGTGTGCGACCCAGCGAGCCATAGTTATGGACGTGTCGAATAATAGCTGTGGCTGGGTACGTGTTTATCGCGCCTTAATCGCGCCTAACAAGTCCGTGCTACCGTACATCAGCTGTTCGGCGCTGAACCACTTCAGTCAGAATTACTTGTTCTGCTACGGCAACAATTCCTCTGATATTCCTATCATTATGGTCATCGCCATCGTCATCAGCACCACACGATATGGCCTCTTTTATTTATTACAAATGTAAACTCACTTGGAAAAGCTGCAACAAAATTCGCTTCGAACGGGTACGTGTTGTAGATGGGGATCGAAGCCGCCACGGCCAGTGTCAGAGGCGGCGCTGCTGCGGCATTACTGCATAATGTAAAACATACCTAACTTAAATGTGCAAACGTTCGTAGCCTACACGCCTAAAAATACACAACCCAGTTATCACAAAAAAAACATAACTCTATTCTCGCTCAAAAGCACACATCATCTAAATATCTAACAAATACGTAACTTACATGTCTAAAAAAGTACACAGCCTAAGTATAAAAAGCGCCTAGATGTCTAAAAATACATAACCCGATTGTGTAACAAAAAGCAACCGTCATCATATCGCGGCGCTGATGTCGCCGGCTGTTATATTTTTGTGCCTGTTGGTCGGGCACTCTCTCGAACTGCCGTCTCCGTGGCGGTTGCTGTTTTAGCTAACTCCTGTCATTATTGATGCCCGGTAGACGGTAAGCTGATGCTCTTCCCGGCCTGCACAGCCATAACTAGTTCCTATATCCGAATAAGTAATAGCGTGGTAGTGGCAGAAAGAAATTATTATTGTGACATTCATTATATATATATATATATATATATATTATTGTGACATTCATTATATATATATATATATATATATATATATTGTGACATTCATTATATATATATATGTGTGTGTGGTAGCGGACGTCATAGCGTGGTTAGTTTACTAGTAAGTTCGTAAGTTTTACGTAGTTTGTGTGAATTGACTGTTGAAGTGGAGAACAATGTTTGGCTGCTGCTGCTGCTGCTGCTTCTGTTAGAGTTGTTGTTGCTCTTGTTGTGGGTGGTGGTTTTCTATTGTGCGGAAAAATAGTTCAGAGAGAATGTTTGATTGGAACCCATCGGTCAAACCCATCAACCAATCCTAACAGATCATTCATAACAATCATCATCATCATCACTACTACTACTACCATCATCAATTATGGTCCAACTAAAATCCTAGAGCGAACAGCGATTGATAGGTAGGCATAGTTTAGCTTTGATTGCCTGTGATGGGGCTAATGATATGAGATTTCCCCCCCCCGCCCAAGCACCCAGGCACAATTTGTGGCATATTCAACTAAGTGTCGAGAGTTGTTGTCGTTAATGTTGTGTACGCTCTTGTTGTTGCACTCATATAACAGGCGCGTACAGGTCAATGGGAGAAGTAGTGTAGCCAAGGGGAATGTGACAGGATATAGCGAGAGAGAGAGAGAGAGAGAGAGAAAAGGATGACAATGGATTGTAAACTCAAATGTTCCAAATGCTTAGCGGATATGGCCAGTAGAGCTGGTGCTTGAAACAGCAACAGGCTTTTGCGTTTCTGCTAGTGCACCGCATACGGATCGACAGCGACAACCAATTGCTGGTTGATGGTGACGAATGATGTACTAGTCATTTTATTGGGAATTGATCTCTCTCTGAGGTTGCGAGACAGAGAGATTATTCTTAGTATCTCTAGCATGTAGTGGCAGTAGCAGTAATAGTAGTAGTAGTAATAGTAGCAATTCTAGAGAGACCTCCTTCCGTTGTGACGCGAACGTTGTTAACTAATCCAGTCGCAGTCGGTTGGCCGCCACTGCTGTTGGGGTTTTATTAACGCTCTGAACAACCGCACACACGCGGCGACGGCCCGGCGGAGACTAGCGGTGGTCGCGGACGACAACGCATATATGTATATATATATATATATATAGATTTATTTATATATATATATATATATATATATATATATATAAATAAATCTATATATATATATAAATAAATCTATATATATATATAGATTTATTTATATATATATATATATATATATATATATATAAATAAATCTATATATATATATATATATATATATATATACAAATCGTGTCCCATCCATTTCGGCGCTATCAGAATGGAGCCTTCTGCTTCGACGGGCGAGACCGAGGCCTTTCGTCGAACTTCTACTGCTACGCTGCTTCCGGTTAGCACCAAGTCATGTACGTCGTCACCTCGGTCGACTTTGGTTGCCGAGGTTACGGACGACACTGCTCTGGTTGTGAGTCGGCTGGTACTCGACGCGTTTGCGTCCCTTCCTCGAAATGGCAAACCTTCCGACAACCAGTGGACGGTACTGGCAGGGATGGTGGCTGTCCCGATTGGGGACCAGCGCCATTGCGGCACGGCCGTTGGACCCCACAGCCATCAGCAGCAGCAGCGGCGGCGGGCCCACAGCGATGGCCTTGAACAGCTTCCACTGCGACCTCAGCTGATTTCGCTGGCCACCGGAACGAAGTGCCTCGGTCGCTCGCAGCGTCGGCCGGGCCTCGTCAGCGACTCGCACGCCGAGGTTCTTGCGCGTCGACTCTTCAACCGGCAGCTGCTTGACGAAGTTCGGCTGGCCGTGACAGGCGGCCGCTCGCCGCTCGTCACGCTTCAGCCTAGCGGACTCTGTGCGTGGCGCGACGACTGCTTCGCGCTCTACCTGTACGTGTCGCGCGCTCCGTGTGGCGATTCGGCGATCTGCGATAAACAGCTGCCGGTGAGAAGAACCAACGAGAAGCAGCACCAAGACGCCAGTGTTCGGCTCGAGCGGTTCGGTTCGTTGACGACGGCGGTTGTCGACGACTACGACGATGATGATGATGATAATAACAATAATAACAAGAAGCATACTGATCAAGATGATGATGGTAATAATAACAGTATTTGTGACAACAACAACAACAACAACAACAACAACAGCGATTCCCTGATAGCGGATATTCATCGAACGGGTGCCAAGCCCGTGCCGGGAGCCGGAGTTACCGACACATTGCAGCAGGGCCGCGGCTACCACACCGTCGGAGTGCTGCGTACGAAGCCGGGCCGCGGCGAGCCAACCGACTGTATGTCGTGCAGCGACAAGATCTGCCGCTGGGTGGCGTGCGGCGTGCAGAGCAGGCTGGTAGCCGCCTTTCTGACGGGTCCCATCCCGCTGACGGGCGTCGTCGTGGGCGGCGAGGTTTTCGACGAGGCCGCGCTGAGGCGGGCTCTCGTTGAGCGTCACTCATGTCCGCTCGGCACGCTGGCCATATTGGCCGCCCCGGTGGAGGCGGTGGCTTCGGCGACTTCGGCAGCAGCTTCGGCGACTTCGGCGGCAGCTTCGGCGACTTCGACAGCAGCAGTTTCGGCGACTTCGGCAGCGAAAGCCACAGGAGCGACACGATTCCGTTACGATAGACGGCCGGGCGCCGAACGCTGCTCGACCAGCGTGCTGACACGTTGGGGTGGCCAACATGCACGTGGTGACGTGCAACGTGACGTGCAACATGAACACAATGAGGTCGCTGTCGACGGGCGCCGGCATGGCATCGTCAAGAAGCGCGT
The DNA here is from genome assembly GCA_003439945.1 of Dermanyssus gallinae. Classification (NCBI taxonomy): domain Eukaryota; kingdom Metazoa; phylum Arthropoda; class Arachnida; order Mesostigmata; family Dermanyssidae; genus Dermanyssus; species Dermanyssus gallinae. The sequence continues at coordinate 146,285 of QVRM01004404.1, read as the reverse complement.
GGGCACGCCGCTCGCCGAGCTGAGCGTATGCCGTCGCCAACTGCTGGTTGCGTTCCGGGAGCTCGTCCGGACACTGGGTCAGCTCGAGGAGGGCGCGAGTTGTTCTGTTGCCGCCGCCAGGGCCGTCTCTGTCGCACTCGAAGCCAAACTCGGCCCCCTGGCGACCGCAAGCTACGCCGAAACCAAGATCCGAGTCTCACCGGCGTGGCTGACGGAGAGGCGTCGCCTGTTCGACGCGCGGATTGGACCACACTGGACGACGAAAGATGGCGCTCAAGACTTTCATGTTTGACGCACGCATGTTTGCTGGCGGCAGTACTGGGTGGAGTAGAAATAGGCGAAACACCAAAATAGACGGGTCTACGTTGTTCTCACTCATGGCGGTGCGATAATTGAGCTGCATCGTACTTGAAAACTTGCGAGTACGATACAATGAAGCATATCACTGTGGGACGTCACCGTGATGACGACCACCTATATCATCAGTTGCTACTATGGGTCGTTATCGTAGTGGTATTGGTGCTGTTGATGCTGCCGTTGTTACGACTGCCGACCTGGGGGACCTTCGTCCCGATACTCACTAGTTACAGACCAAACCGAAAAACAGTTTATTCGGGTTTTTGCCCGTTTTGTACCTGAAAGAGCAATCAGTACTTAAGTGATGTGCCTTACTTCAAAACGTTTGGTCTAACTGTTGGTGCAATTGTAATGAGCCAGTTTTGCGATTGAAACAAAATCAAAATGTTAGAGTCTGTTTTCGTACGAGTAGTCACCTGTTACCGTTTGTATGTTTTTGGTGCCATAGAAGAATCCGCATGTATTGCCTATGGTATAATTAGGCGCTCCCAAAAGAGGAGCCCTGTGATTGGACATGTACATACCCGTATAATACCGGGCCGGTATGAATAAACTCAATAATATTTTTCTGTTGTAAATCATTGAGTGCGTTGGTAATGAGAGAGAGAGAGAGAGAGAACGAGAGGGTCTGCAAGAACAATAAAGTACATTCTAGAGTATAAATCTTCATATACTTACATATAAGCATGTCACAGTGCCAAGTAAACAAGAGCATGACCGCAATGACCGAAAGCGTTCGAGGTCAACAATGAACGCAGCTTCTATTTTTAGCGATCGACTTGCATAACGTGTTTGGTTGCTTTGTGAATAAAGCTGATATGTCTTGTATATTGGTTACTTGAGCGAATTCAATGAATATTTCGTTGTAGTTTTAGTACTCTTTCCTGTACCCAACCCCACTGGTCGTGCGTGCAGACTTCCTGTCATTATTTTTCTCGTCATTTTAATTTATATATATATATTTATATATATTCCATTGCTACCTTAAACCGCTTGCTTGCATGTTTGGCGAATGCAATTGAGACAACGTAAACAAATGAATGACTGCCAGCATTTTTTTCGTTTTTCAAATTCAGTGTCGGCTTATCGATTTCTGTTCTTTTTTTTTGTTGGCACGCGTTTGCTTTACTCACGTGATGCTGCGTGACTCGCGGTGAGCAACTGTTTTGCACGCATCAGTTAGAGCTATTTATCTGCTACTGGATCGCATTCTGATTGTGCTTCCTGATTCCGCAAGGTCTTCTTCTCAGAGCCAGTCTTCGAGTGAAGAAGGGTTATTACTATAGGGCTCGGTTGCAGCGCCAGACACTCCGCGTTGTTGTTGTTCGCGTGTATACGCATACAATGACTTCGACTTCGGCATCCGCTTTGTTGCGTATTCGTAATAGACATGCGTCGCCGACATAGCAGATTGATCGACACAGACACTCTTCAACCTCTTCTTAGTTGCCATCAATCTCGACCGACAGACAAGCCATTGCCACGTACTTCGTCGTCGTCGTCGTCGTTGTTGTTGTTGTTGCGGTTGTTGTTGTTGTTGCGGTTGTCGTTGTTGTTGTTGCGGTTGTCGTTGTTGGTTGTTGTTGTTTTCTAATATTTAGCTCTTGACCTAGCCTCAACAACGGACGACGCGGCGCTAAACAATGTTTGTTCGAGTTGATGGAAAACGCGCTTCTTACTCGGCTACTTAGACGACCCGAGCTGACTTGCGCCTCTGGTCTTGAGTCTTTCCGTAGTGGCAAAAAAAAGTGGCGAAGAGGTCGGCGAAGTGGTCAGATTAGTCAGGCGGTCACCGTGCGACGGCGGCTTCACTGATACTCGACGTTCGACGCGACGAAGATCGCCCGCGATGGGCGGCGAGGGGTTCATTTTAACGATCGACGCACAGCGACGACGTCGGCTGTATCGTTCGGTAGTGTCTACTCCGTCTCTCTCTCTATAGGCGGGCGCTTCACATCTTCCTGCCCTACACGAACTGCAAAAATACGACGACGACAACGACGACGACGACGACAACGACGACGACGACGACGAATATAGACTACGTGTTGTGTTTTATCACGGCCCTGTGCCTGGCCGGAATTAAGGCTAGGCCGGAATGCTGCTAGCCGAGCAGAATCGCCAGAGAAGAAGTGGTGTTGGTTGTTAAGTGGCATTCTTACTTTGAAACGCAGCCACAATTCGTCGAGTTTGGGTCAGCTCGAACGAGCTCAACGAACGCCTACGAGATGCCAGACGGCCGGTCGCCATCGCTGCTGCTGCTGCCGTCGCCGACAACGAAAAGCATGTGTGTTTCCCATAGTGTGCCAAGCCAAACGCAGGCTGACTACAAGCAACTTCATTTTGCTTCACGCTTAGCCTGCGCGTTCAAACATGATGCCATCTAGGACACTCAATCACTGTGTTATTGTGGCGGCGTGGTCTAGGGGACTAGTGCGCTAGTCATGGTTGTCATCTACCGGGGTGTCGCCGGTTCGATCCCTGTTGTTGGTCGAATTTTCTTTGAGCGATGCTCATTGAGAATAGATGATATACCATACCATACCGCTGAGAGTCAGCGGCCATGCTGCCACAAGGACTGTTGGGGAAACCCTAGATATCTTAACATGTCCGGCCCTCGGTGCATTGAAGATATACCTCAGGTTAAGTGCCAAGCCCGTAGGGGACGGAGGATAGTCTAGAATTAAAAACAACCTCCTTAAAAAATGTTTTTAATTCTAGGACACTCAATCACTGGGTTACTACTGCAGAAAACTGCTACAGGTTGATTCGTGCCGCAGACGCGTTGGCCGAACGCTGGTTCTGACGATGGCTTCGATGATGACACACAATGATACTGATGATGATAATGATGATGATGATGATGATGATAATGATGATGATGATGGTGATTATGATGATAATGTCGACGACGTCGACGACGATAATAATGATAATAATAATCAAAACCATAGACAACAATCGAACGTAGTGCAATATTAATAAGTAGAATGTTAATAAAAATACAAATTGTCACCAGCCGCCACCAGTGCGGTGTTGATCGTGCTGGCAACGGGAGCGGGGGGTGATGGCTGCCGAGGTGGCATGGTGGTGCGTGATCATCATAACTATGATGGTGCCAATCATAGACAGCCCCATAAGCGAAAAGAAAGGGAACTTACTAGCTGATTGACTGGCGAACTGGAAAAAACCGAACGGGTTGGACAGACAGAGAGACATGAGCATGCCAGTGACCCTCCTAAATTCTTCAGGAATCGAGCAAGTCCGAACGTTGCCCGTTGATATTCTAATCATTGTTATTACAGTCTAATTGTCCAGTTAATTCTTTTTTTTTTTTTTTAGTTCTTAATTTAATTGAATATCTGATAATTATGATTCAGCTTAGGCAAACCTCGTGGTTACAAGCTTCGCTTCCAACTTCCGCAGGGGGAATGGGGATTCGCATGGCTTCGCAAGTTGCCTTGTCTGCTCACCTCGGGTCTCTAAAAAACACTGAGACTTTAGTGTCAGGGATCACACCACCGGATGCCTACACCAGCTTTATCGCTCAACTTGAACAAGCTCGCCGCTACTACGCAGAAAAGTGGGGCCCATTGCCCGAACGCATTTCACAATCGACTTTAGACTTGCAAGTAGTTAAGTCGATCCAGGAGCGGTTAATGACCCAGGCAAACAACGTTAAAGAGCAGGCGCGATTGAAAGCCGTGATAGATCCGATGAGCGGAAAGTGGCTTCAGGCCATTCCCTCACCGCAGCTGGGGACGATGCTGGACAATACCACACTCCGCATCGTCTCCGGCCTGCGCCTGGGGGAATCAGTCTGCTTCGCACATAACTGTGCAAGATGTGACCTACCGGTGTCTTCTACGGGTGAGCATGCTCTCGCTTGCAAGAGGAGCGCCGGTAGGTTCTCAAGACATTCAGCTTTAATCGACGTAATACACCGAGCAATGCAGTCTGCCCACATACCGGCAGTCAAGGAGCCGGTCGGACTGTCAGCCAACAGCCAACTGCGTCCGGACGGCCTGACTCTAGTTCCATGGAGTGAAGGTTGCTGCCTTGTGTACGACGTCACCGTGTCTTGCACGTTGGCCGCTTCTTATGCTCGCCATACCAGCAGGGAGGTCGGAGCAGCCGCTCACCTTGCCGAAGATCGCAAGTTGGCAAAATATCGTGAACTGGAACAAAACTTTATCGTTCAACCAATTGCCTTCGAGACATTAGGCCCAATGGGAAAAATCACAAGGAGCTTTCTGGCGGAGCTGGGATCTAGAGTTGCTGCATCAACCGGTGATAGAAGGTCATGGCAGTTTTTGCTACAAAGAATATCAGTTGAAATTCAACGCGGAAACGCCGCGTCCATAATCGGTTCATTGCCCACGGGCAAGGGACTCCCTTTTCTGCCGTAGCCGAACCAAATCGGCGTCAAGAATTGTATGTGCATCTAAAGAATCTAAATAAATACAATACTTATGCATTTGCATAAGTGTGCAAAAAAAAAATTATGATTATTACCACCACTTCTTCCACTACTAGGCTATCACTTTTAGGCTGAGCTACATGCATTGTTGCATACGTGTAGCGACAGCGTAGCGCGACCGAATGCTGTAGCTGGATGAAGATTCTGAGCTGAAGAAGGCGATGAGCTCCTAGCATCGATGGCTGCTCCAGGAAGAACTTTGAACCTCCTTGATAGAGGGTTCTCTTTTCCTTTGCCTCTACCTGGCTAACCGTCTTTGGTCGCCTTGATTCTTTGTCTCTCTCGTGTCCGTTTTTGTTTTGCCTTGTCTTTATCATTTGCGCATTTTGTCCCCTGATGCTGGCGATGGTGGTAGTATCCTGCTTTCATTTATATATATATATATATATATATATATATATATATATATATATATATATATATATATATACAATATATATACAAACACAGGAGAACCAAAAGCCAGATGAAGCAACTCTCAATCAAGAGGCAGCAACGTCGATGCCTGATGCATAACGGCCATGCACGACCATGCATATATATGTAAATATATATAAATATACAGATGTCTACTATTCTTTCTCTCTTGTTCACCGTATCTATTTCTAGTTTGTTCTTTAACCCCACCGCTGGACGGTCGATGGTGATACAATATTGCAGCCGATTGACCTTCTCTCTCTCTCTCTTTCTATTTTTTGCACGTGCGCCTTAACTATTTGCTCGTATGAGTGAATAACTCGACGGGCGACGTACCTACTGTAAAGGCTAGGGTCATATTGCGGCGATACGGCGATTGCCTTTCAAGCAATTGGCTCACGGTGGTGCCGTTTCCCGTTGTTGGCGGGCTTTTTCCTCTCCCGCCCTCTCCGCTCCCTGCTCGTTCTATCTTGGCTAGTTCCGATTTTCTTGAAGTATGGTTTGCCATATTGTTTTTTCTCTTTTCCTCGAACTGTTGCTTTCTTCTGTCTAGTTCTATCAGTTCCTGTTGTTTGGAGCTACTTTGTTGCTTGCCTTTGCTGTGACAGGTCGACAAAAAAGCAACAGTAATAACAACAAAAACAGAAACAACAACAACATCAACAAAACAGCAACAATCACAAAAACAGCAACAACAACAACAACAACAACAACAACAACAACAACAACAACAACATTAGCAACGTCACTACTCTCTGCAGCAGCAGCAGCAGCAGCAACAACAACAACAACGACAACAACCCAGCCAGTGGCTTAATAAAGCAATCAGTCAATCAAATGATCGATTAATTAACCACCACTACGTTAATCACTATCATCGACATTAGTCGACCATTCCACGTCACTTGTCCAGAACCACCACAATCTAGCCAGAGTCAGGCAAGGAGACCGCTGATTGACCGATTGACCACGCCATCCATTGACTAAACAAACGAGCAACACAACGGAACAAGCGACCATTGTCCGCGCATTGAAACACTAAAACTAACAATTAGAGAACAACAGGTGGTCGGTGTCTGGTCTGCTGATTGTTCAATAATCGTTGCCCTTGACGTAATCGCCGTAGTTCTTTGATGTTGTTGTTGCTGCTACTGCCGTTGCTGTTGTCGTTGTTGTTGTTGCTGCTGTTATTTTTTGCGTTGTTGTTGTTGCTACTATTATTTTTGTGTTGTTGTTGCTGCTGTTATTTTTTGTGTTGTTGCTGTTGCTGTTATTTTTTGTGTTGTTGTTGCTGCTGTTATTTTCTGTGTTGTTGTTGTTATTTTTGTGCTGTTGTTGCTGTTATTTTTTGTGTTGTTGTTGTTGCTGCTGTTATTTTTTGTGTTGTTGTTGCTGTTATTTTTTTGTGTTGTTGTTGTTGTTGCTGTTATTTTCTGTGTTGTTGTTGTTGCTGTTATTTTTTGCGTTGTTGTTGCGGTTGCTGCTGTTATTTTCTGTGTTGTTGTTGTTGCTGTTATTTTTTGTGTGGTTGTTGTTGCTGGTGTTACTTTCTGTGTTGCTGTTGTTGTTGTTGTTGTTGTTGTTGTTGTTGCTGCTGTTATTTTTTGTGTTGTTGTTGTTCTGGTTATTGCTGCTGTTATTGTTGCTTCTATTCATATTCGTGTTTTTATTGTTGTTGTTGTTGTTTTGTCGTTCGTATTGTTGTTGCCGTCGTCGTCGTTGCTGGCCGTAAGGCAACTTTTAACGGGGACCTTCCTACAACGACGGCGACGGTGGTGGCATGCCCGTGTCGTCATGTTTCGTCACGAACAGTCACAGCGGCATAAACAACCACAGCGATGCCAGTGCCACTTATAGTGTTTGGTGGATTTATTAGAACTATGTCGTTGTTGCGTGTACTGCCGTCCGTGCCGTCGCTCAGCCGCTCGCCGGTCGACGGAAGCTGTCGTCGCTTCATCGCCGGCGGCGACAGCGCGCTTATTTGGTTGGCATCTTGCTGCCATATGTATGTATGTATATATATATATATATATATATATATATACAACAATCGCTTGTAAGGTTGGCGACAGGAGGCCATCAGGTAACCCTCATTAGCAGGTGCAGATGTATCGCTAACATTTTGACCACCACCGCCATAGCACCAATATCTGTGGTAGCAGTAGTAACAAGTAAGAGGAATCAGCTAGAAGTTGTATACGGTTGCGTGTTAAGCTGGTCGTCGTCATTTTTTTATCTCGCTATTATTATTATTATTATTATTATTATTATTATTATTATTATTATTATTATTATTATTATTATTATTATTTTTTTTTAATTATTATTTATTAAATATGTCTTAGATCAATACAGTTGTGAGGTGTGATTATTATTATTAGTATTATTATTATTATTATTATTATTATTATTGGTATTATTATTATTATTATTATCAGTACATCGCTTATCGCTGTTGTCACCACCACCTTTTTATAATCGTTATTGTCTCTATCTACCTAATCCTAATCTTAACGTCGTCATCTCCATTCTCATCGTCGTCTGACGATGTTATACCTGATCTCCTCGCCTTTGTCATTCTCGTCATCCCTGACATTGTCATCTTCATCCCTGTCGTTATTACTCTGATCCCTGTCGCTCATCACCATCGTCATTCTAGTCCCTCGTCTTCATCGTCCTCATCCCCGTCGTTATGATCCACATCTCTATCGTCGTCCTGTGCATTCCTATTCCTGTTATCATTTCCACCCCTGTCATTGACATCCCCATCCCTGCCATCTTTATCCTCATTCCTGTCGTTATTGTCCTCACCCCTGCCATCTTTATCCTCATCTCTGTCGTTATCATCCCCACCCATGCCATCTTCGTCCTTAACCCCCTCGTTATTATCCTTACCCCTGCAATCTTCATCCCCATCCCTGCCATCTTCTTCCTCATCCCTGTCGGTATCGTCCCCATCCCTGTCGTTATCACCCCCATATCTGTCTTTATCATTCGTATCCCTGTCGTCATCATACCCATCCCTGCCATCTTGATCTGTATCCCGGTCGTTATCATTTGTATCCCTGTCGTTATCATCTGTATCCCTGTCGTTATCATCTTCATCCCTGTCGTTATCATCCCCATCCCTGTCGGTATCATCCCCATCCCTGTCGTTATCATTCATATCCCTGTCGTTATCATCCCCATCCCTGTCATCTTGATCTGCATCCCGGTCGTTATCATCCGCATTCCTGTCGTTACATCCGCGTACCTGTCGTTATCATCCCTACGCCCGCCATCTTCATCCTCATCCCGATCGTTATTATTCTTATCCCTATCGTTATCATGCCCACCCCTGCCAGATTACTAAACAGCAATGCAATATACGTGCAAGACAAACGGATCGGTAATCAATGAAAAACCACTTGTATTATGGCTTTATATTTATGGAAATCAGAGTTTTCACGCATCGATTCGGAGTGTTTCGTTCTACCACTATTCACACATTGTGAGTCTCTGCATCGACATATACTAATCATAAACGTTCATCGTCATCCCTGTCGTTGTCGGCCGCATCCCTGTCATTGTTATCCTCCTCTCCCCGACAATCTCCATCCTCAGCCCGGCCGTCTCCACGCTCATCTCCGTCGTTGTGATTCCCATCCTAAAACAAATCCATCTCCATACCCATTTATGACAGATAAATAGACGTCTATCGACGAGCAACAACAACGGTAGACTCCAACCTATCTATAGCGACAGTACGAGGTCGTATGCTGAGTGAGGGCAGTCGGCTACGGTGACCGGCACAGCAACACTAGTAGAACAGCAACAGTACCAACAGCAACAACTGCACTATTAAAGCACCAGCAGCAGCAACAAAAACATCAACATTAGCAACAACAACAACAACAACGACAACAACAACATCAAATCGAACAACAGAGGGCGAACAGAGAGAAAAGAGGGCCAAGAGAACAAGGATTGTTTCCAGTGGCAGGCTGCTGTTGCTGTAGCTGCTGTTATATGAACAGCACCAGCATCACGTCGGCTTTGTTGCTGGTGGTGGTGGTGGTGGTAATGTTGATGGCGGCGGCGCGGTGGCGGCAGCGAGATGTCAATACAGCTGTTGCGATGGTGTATAAACAAGCAGGCAGCCAAAGGACCAACCAACGAACGAACCAACCAACGAAGCGCCTTTTTTCGAAGAGAGTGGCTCCATCGTTCCATCTATCGACGCTCCGCCAGGCCGTCGCCGGGCCGCCGTGTTAGACTCTCACCTGTGCGGTGGCCTGGACAGGCCACTCGCTCACCGCATCAGCAGTACAGCAGCTCAAAGGGCCGCTCAACTTCTGCATGCCCCTTTCTGCTGTCGAGGGGAGGGGAGGGTAGGGTGGAGGAGGGGTGAAAGACAGAAAAAAAAAGAAAAGTGGTCCAGCGATTACAAGGACGACGACAACAACAACGACGGTGACTGTAATTGTATGACGTCGACAAAGATGACGACGAACAACAACGAGACCAACAACAACAGCAGCTACTAAATCTCAAAGGGCTACAATAACAGCATTAACTACTAGTATTAAAACGGCAACCACGCAGCAGCCGCAGCAGCAGCAACAGCAGCAACAACAACCACAGCAATTACCGAAATAACAACAGCAACAGTAAATGTGGTGGTGGTGGTGGTGGTGATAACGCAGGCGGCATGCATTAGAAAAACAATAAGTCTCATAGTGGACGATGCAATAGTAAATCATCATCACCATGCTCATCATTATCATCACAATTATGAACAGAGCAGTCGTAACACGAACAGCAGTAGTAGCAAAGCGAGACAGTCAGTCAGTCTGAGTTTACAGTGAGCGGCTCAATCAATAGCAGTTGTTGATCATCATGTTCGGTGTCAGTAGGTCGGTGGGCCGCCAGATAGCTGCTGCTGTTCTGCTGTTGTTCACAGGCTGTGGGTTTGTGTATGTATGTATGTGTGGAGGGCGGGGACAACATACGACATCGCTAACAGCAGCAACAGCAACAGCAACTACAATAATAACAATAACAACAACAACAATGCCAACGCCAATAGTAGCAACAATGATAATAACAACAATAGCAACAGCAGCAGCAGCAGCAAAAACGCCATCATAGGCTACTAGAGAGAAAGAGAGAGAGAGAGAGGCCTGCTTCTGCGGTTATCCTTGTTGTTGTTGTTGTTGTTGTTGTTGTTGTTGTAGGTGTTGTTGTTGCTGACTGTTGTTGTTGTTGCTGTTGCCGCTGTTGTTGTTGTTGTTGCTGACTGTTGTTTCTGTTGTTGTTATGTTTTGTCGTTGTTGGCTTCTGGTGTTGCTCCTGGCATTCGACTATCACTGCGCTGCAGCAGCAGCAGCAACAGCATCAGCACCAGCAACAACAACAACAACAACAACAATTACTACTACTACAACTACACCACCGGCAACCGTCGTTGCCGTTGCTGCCGCCATATGAGTCAGCGATCATCTCGGCTAGTGCCATCATCATCATCATCATCAGCAGCAGCATCAACAGCATGCTTACCATCATCATCATCATCAACATTATGATTGCCGCCTTGCTCTTACCACGATCTGCCCTCCCTTCTCTAGACACAACCGTCACCTCGACCATCACCACCACCACCACCACCACCTCCTCCACCTCCTCGACAACTACTGACTGCCATGGTGTTTGTCGTTGTCGGATACCACCGTCATGACCACCACCACCTATTATTACTATTATTATTCGACCACCATGAGCACCGTCTCCACCGGCAGCAGCAGCCGCGGCAGCAGCAGCAGCAATAGCAGTTGCAACTCTCGCCGCCGCCTGTTGCCAACCCGTGCAAGTCCACCCGCCAGTCCACCGTTTGCCCTGCGTCTGTCTCCGCGTCCGACCAACCGACTGATCGGCTAGGTGACCAGGAAGACAAGACCCTCCCTACTCGACTAGACGGTACCGACTAAAACTGTCGAACGAGACACCCACCCACCCAACCAACCAACCAGCCAGCGGCTCGCAGGCAAGCTCGCAGGTATACACAGTAAGCCACGAAAAAGCAAGAACGAAACAGAAAGGAGCCGTTGTCGTCGTCGTCGTCGTCGTCGCCGTCGTCGCCGTCAGGACAAAACGAAGGAATAGGCCAAGCCTACGAAACGAAGGAATAGGCCAAGCCTATGAAACGAAGGAATAGGCCAAGCCTATGAAACGAAGGAATAGGCCAAGTCACGGACCTGCGCCCGAGTCAGGCCGCGTCGCGCCTGGGCCGTTACGTCGCGCCTGGTCCAAGCTGGCCCACAAGGCCGACCTTGTTCGCACCAAGGTGCGTCGAGGTGCGATCAACGACTGCGAACCCACGTACAGACGGACTGACGGATGGACGGACGGACGGACGGACGGATGAAAGGCCGGATGTCTAGATGGCAACAAACAACACAACATCACCATAGACCAAGCGGCGCGACAACGCGAACGACCAACGCCGCGCAGCAGCAGCAGCAGCAGTTGAAGCAGTGGTTTAGCTGTTGTGACCAGCTATGCGACTCGCTGTATGTACAGCAGCAACAGACGCAACCGCAGCCACAACAACAACAACAACAGCAGCAGCAGGAGTAGCACACAGATAGAGAGGTCAGAGGCCATACAACGACACGCTTGCACGGTGAACGCGACCAGCGCCAGAGAGAGAGAATAGAGGACGGAGGACTAAGCTGACGGGCTACTTTGAGGGGCTAGCAGCTCAAAAGGTCGCGCTCGGCTCGACGCGCTACTACGACTTCTACTACTACTACGACTACTAAGTGAGTGACCACCACCAAAGCAGTGGCGACAGACGCGCGTTACCGTTAAACGACAACTCTCCGCTCGCTGCGCCGGCGGCGGCCTCCAGGAAACTGTATGTCTTTCTGCCTGTGCGTCTGTTGCTTCTTTGTGTGTGGGTCTCTCTGTCTCTCGCTCTCTCTCTCTCTCTCTCTCTGTGTGAGTCGTCTGACGGTGGGTCTATCAGTTAGCTTGTTGCTTGATCGGGCCGTTTAGACAAGCCTGCTTGCTGCCGTTGCCCAACAAAAACAACTGCAAAAACAACTATTAAAACAACAACGACAACAACAAGAGCAGCAGCAGTAACAACAACATCATCAACAGCGGCAACAGCAGTGGCAGAGCAAACGAAACAACACGATACCGCGATGGGCCCCGCAAACGTGTTGTCGCCGTCCGCTGAACTGTGAACCTCGACGACCACCAAAGACCACCAGTGCAGATATAGTTGCTGTTGTAGCTGTAGCCGTTGTTGTTGTTGTTGTTGTTGTTTTAGTAGTTGTTATTGCGGTTGTTGTTGTTGTTGTAGCTTTAGCCATTGTTGTTGTTGTTGCGGTTGTTGTTGTTGTAGCTGTTATTGTTGTTTCTGTCGTTGGTACTGTTCATTCAGTTTCCTGCTGTTTCGATAGTCAGTCCGCGTGCGTAATCGACACTCGAGACGCAGAACTTCTTGACCACCAAGATATTCGTCGTCGTTGTTGTTGTTGTTGTTGTTGCTGCTTTTCAATGACAAGTCAACGACAAAAACACTAACCACAAAAAGTGTAGCAGCATCAACCACAAATAACAACCGCACCAAGCAATACATCGCGGTGGATCAATCGACATCCGATAATAACTACTAAACGCGACACCCGTGTGATGGCTGCAACTAATTTTCAATCTGCACATATACGCGTGTACAGACGACTGCTGCAGGAATGCCATTAATTATGTTCCCCCAGTTTTTTCACGGTGTAAGTGAATGAGCAGGCAATTGAGTAAATAAGTGGACGTATGCTGCTCGTGTCATCGTCCTTGCTATTAGTGATTTTATTGACGTATTTGTTGCTGTTGTTGTTGTTGTTGTCGTAGTTGCTGTTGTTGTTGTCGTCGTCTTCGTCGTTGTTGTTGTTGTTGCTGTTGCTGTTGTTGTTGTTGTTCAACGGCTGTTCCTGCTGTTTATGTGGTTCTGTTGTTGTTTACCTGGTGCTTTTGTTGTTGTTATCGCTGCTGTTTATGTGACATTGCTATTGTCGTTGTTGTTACCCTTGCTCATGTCATCACTGTCGTTGCTGTTTGTGTGGCGTTCTTCTTGCAGTGATCGCTGTGGTGATTGAAGGTGGTGGCGTCTTGTTGCCACAGGCCGTGTGCAAGTAGGCCACCCGGCCAGGTGCGCGAATGGTGGTCAAGGAGTTCCTCAAGACGACTGCGAACGACCCACGAGGTTCGCGTGCGCGAAGGGTGCGCGCCCGCCACGCACCGGCCCGTGCCAGCCGTACAGCAGCTGAGCTCTGAAGACCAACTGAGGGTCTAATGTACTTGTTGTTCTTAGTGTCGTCGTCAACATCATCACCAGCGTCATCGTCATTGTCATTGTCGTCGTCGCCGTCGGTGCTGTCACCTTGTGTCTTGTTGACTTCATCTCGTTGTCGTTGTTGTTGTTGTTGTTGCCGTTACGGAGAACGGCCTTCATCTTACACTGGCAACAGAAGCAGCGGCGGCCTCACGACGCACGACTGTTACGACGCGAACTAAACAACACGCGGCTTGTTCTCACAAATCGCGTGTGTGTGCAGTTGTTGAGCTGATCGGCAATCTTATGCACGGACGCCGTAACTGTCCTCCTCATCATCATCATCATCATCTTCATCATTGCTGGTATTGAATTGTACCCCTTGCAGCAAGAAAGAGATTGACCGAGAGAGAGAGAGCGAGAGCACAACAAATAGAAACCTAGTGCGTTAGGTAGGGTGAAGTGCGCGAACTCACTTGGGGCAACAAGTTGAAGGAGCAACAACAACAACGTCGCATGGTGCTGTGTACCCGCCAAAGTCGAGGCCATCGGAGGATCGATTAAGGGAGGCCACTGGAGTGACTCAACAGCAACAGCAGAAACAACAACAACAACAGCAACAAGAACAAGAACAGCAGAAACAACAACAAATCTCTGACTGGAAGCCGTCTAAGCGCATAATCGTCTGTTTCTGACTGTCCGCAAATCAAGCTGACCAGCCTGTGGAGAACAGACGCGCTCATGTATGCGCCCGGACTCAGCATGCGTGACATGCGTTTGACGACGAAGAGGACGACGTAGGAGACACACCTTCGACACTTCGAGTGGGGGACGACGCCCGTGGTGGCGGCTGGTGACCAGCGGTTGTAGGGTTGTGGTGAGGGTGGTGGTGGTGGATTCGCGCCGAGGTGCACCAACCGTTTCTTCTGCTGAGTCAGCGTTACACTGAGCGTTCGTAGCGTCATACATCGCACTTCGACGGATGCTCGTTGCGCCGGTTGAACAGGATTTCTGCACCTGGCCTTGACCGTTGACATCGGTCGTCCGATCGTTACGATAATATTAATAATAATAATAATAATAATACTAAATTATTATTAGTGCTAGTATTCTACGCGTGCTTCGGGCCGGTAAACCGGAGCAGCAAATGCAGCGCCGACGACAAGAATAACAACGACAATAATAACAACAACGAGGGCAGGCACGGTAACGGATCATCATTATCATCGTCGTCGTCGTCATCACCATCATCATCCTCATTAGCAACAGCACCACCACAATCGCCACAAATGGTGAGCATATTCAATTACACGTACGACGACCATCTATTTTCGAATTTAAATCAAGTCATTGATTCTACTTTCTTCGCATAGACATGCACGAGGGCAAGTTGTAGTACCTTGCATTTTGCCGTCAGACCGAAGTCATTAAGGTGTTCCGGTTTTTTTTTGCTTACAAGCGCCATTTATTAGCTATCCACCGGAGACAACATTTCGCCAATCGGTGGCGGCGTTTATGCGGCTTAAGTTTGGTTTGAACAAGTAAAGTTGAACGAAGTTCGACGATTCATAAGGAGATGAATGAAAATGGAGGAGCAACGAAGCAGTCAAAGGATCCCTTCCCTCCGCCGAAAGGTTCCCTGAGATCCCGTAGGAATGCTGATGTTCTTAATAGTATTTTGAATAAAAACTTGTTATTTACATTCATTTTTTATATATTTACAACCTCCCTATTCACCAAACCTGGCTCCACGCAACTTTTCCTGCTCCCACGAATAAAGCAGGTACGGGGACAACGTTTCAAGACTATGGAGAAGATAAAATACAAATCGCAGGAGTAATCTAACTCGATTTTTTTAAAGAAAAAAAATAGTTAGTGCAGTGGATGACACAAAAACACTTTGGAAGATTAAATATTTGTTTTCCATAAATACGTCTTAGAACTTTTCGATCCACCTTCTTCTCCAGAGCATCAAATTCTTCTTCAGAACATATAACGTCGGCCTGAAGGTGCGACATGGTCGTTTAGAAGAGAATTCGCAAAAAAATGAGTTATTTCGTTAGCTTTCACGTACAATACCTCAAAATTATCAACTCAACATCAGAACTAACACATTTAGGTAAATGCGCATTTCATGTCGATCATTTTGGTACTAAATATATAGCAAGGCCGTGATTGCGGAGTAAATAAGATTTTCAAAGGGCATGTCGAGATTTACGCATGTATAGATGACCAGTAGTGATGTATCTGATGGAGTAGGTCATTTATGAATGCATTCAATCTCGACATGCCTTCCCGGAAAATCTTATCTACTCCGTAACCACGGATAGGATTGCCATACATTTGGTACCAAGATGATCGTCCTGAAATGCGTCGCGAGGTTATGATTTTGAGGTATTGGACGTAAAAGTTACCAATAGAACTTCAATTTTTGCGAATTCTCTTCTAAACGACCATATCGCATCTTCCGGCCGGCGTTATAAATTCTTCAGAGGAAGCAGAATTTTTTCACGAACACGACGATGTGCGATGTTAGTTTCTGTAGACGAGTATTGGTTGTCTCGCAATCGAACATTTCGTGCTTCTGTATCGGACAACGACACTAGTATCATAGATTTAGTAATGAATGAAACACGTAGCTTTGTTCACTCTTAATCCGAATCCAAGGATTTTCAGAGACCATGTTTAATTTGGAAAAAAATTCCTTTAACGAGCTCTACAATTCCTTATGTGGTTTTCGAAAGACTTTTGGGAGACGACCCTGTATATATGATATGATGAAGTTAGACTGCGACTTTGGCGGGTCGTGAGTTTGCTCCCGCGACGTCGCATGGTGGGTAGGTGCCGAGGACGTATCTTTTGTATCATTATATATATATATATATATATATATAGAGAGAGAGAGAGAGAGAGATAGAGGGGGAGGGATAAAGATAGGCATGCACTATCGCTTTCGTATACTTTGTTCCCAGAGCGTCTCTCTAGCCACATAGTAAATCTTGACGCTTGCCGCTTGTACTTGTTTTTGGAGAGGGCAAGAACGAGAGATTGAGGAAAGGCATCGACGAGAAGCCAAACGAGATTTAATAGGGGTTGTATAAGTAAGCATTGCAATGACATTCTGCCTCGTCGCCTCGTCAGCTCCCAGTTCCCGAGACGGACTTGTGGATCACATACGCACGTAGCTCTGAGACTCTCACAGCCATTTGTGGCCCGTTCTCCGCCGCCTCGCGATAAGTTCGTTGACGACAATGCTTGGCCTACCACTCTCACGGTGTGGCCATTGGCGTCAGCTGTACCCATAGCTGGGTATTTTATAAATAGTATACATACTTAGGTGTCGCACTACTATCTCGTCACAACAAGTGTGTCAAATCGCCCTGAACAAAAGTGGGCGAAAGAGGGAAATTTGACCAGCTTTGCCGGCTTCTTGCTGTCAACATGAGCAAAGGCATGTGATTTTTGTTCAGATATTCGTTTGCTTAGGCCGCACATAGTAACAAACAAGAGAAGACGATGTATGGGTGTAGAAAAAGAGGAACTGAAACAGAATCGTGGAATAGTACAATTTGGTTTCGCTTTGGCCCTAAATCACTACCGCGTGATCATAATCACGCTCTAGGCGCGCAAGGTTGGCCAAAAAAAATGCATTTTGTGTAGCGCGAACCACGAAGAAGAGAACACAATCCAAATCAAATCTAGTTTAATATCGAGATGTTTGTATTCACTGAGTGCTGCATGTTAAACCTATGCTTTTTAGTAGGAATAGATAATAACTAATGAAGAAGAAATTACCCTAAGTATTATTATGGTACGCGCTTTTAGTGAGAGATATTGCGTTACTTGTATAACTTACGTAGCTGATGATTTGTTATTGACACAACGCTCAGAATGTATTGTGTCAGGATTGAGTATGCGACTCGGGATGCCTAGCGACACCATACTACTGCTTCCATATTTTCCTCCATCATCATCGACCATGACATGAAAAAAACGGCGACTATAGATGTCTCAGCAGTGCAGAAATGAGAGAGGCGTATGAACATCCCCATAATTGCTTTACATACATAATATTAACTTAACAGCTATGAAGATCAATATGCCCGAATAAAGTTTGCACGATGGCCGCATCTTACCAAAGTTCACTTCCCCTCCCTGTCGCACTGTTCGTTAGTAGAGCATCAATTCCATCGCTATTTTCGGTAAAGGGTCTCTCAGGGTGGCACTGTGCCCATTCTCCGGCGACGCCATCAGCACCGACGGGAGACAATGTCTAATGATGATAACGCTATTATTGTCCTGCGTCCCAAGAGTTTATATCCCTCAGGCCTGAGCACACCTGAATTCGTTTTTATGATTTAGATAAGGACATGCTACTGAACAGCATTATCATCAGTCAAGCTCCAATATAATCTTACAAACACAGGCTAACTGACCTTTCTTCTCCCTTATTTTTGTCTATCGTTCTCTTTATGCATACAAAATAATAAAAATAATATATATATATATATATATATATATTTTTTTTTTTTTTTTTAATATTTATATATATACTCGCCTCTCAACCGCACTGGTTCGCCATCGTCATAGAGGAACCGTTTGCTAAGCCTTTTTATGGAAGGCAATACACTCGAGGCAAAAATCCCTTTCATACCTCGAACACACACACATGCGCACAAAACCACTGTTATAAAGCTGTCATATATCGAGTCATATGTAACGCCCGTATACCAACGATCACAGCGACCGTGAGAAACGTGAACGCACATGTCTGCACGATATCAAAGCTCCGCTTTTATTTAGCTCTCTGTTGTGCGGCTGACTTCACTCAGTACATTCATGTCATTTCGAAGACACACCAAGTGTTACCGAGCCTGGTGGGGGAGACCAATATGAGTTTATTGGGTTTGTGAGTAGTACTACATTAGTCACATACGCAGGCTACCAGTCCCGCATGTGCGACATGCATTCTAGAAACTTTCCTATCTCAAGAACAGAAGCACGTTCATGTAAGGAACGCGCACTGTGGAAGTCGTCATTTTTGAGAAGACACTTCGGTGTGCACGTGGTGCGGCGCAACATCGAGTTACTTAAGGTTTCAAGTATAAGTGCTAGATATTAAAGCCATAGTACTAAAATCATATAACATAAATGAGATCTACCTAAAATTGTAAACGTGCTATGAGTGTGTGTGTATACGTATATATTTGGTTGTCTTGTATTTGCGCTTTTGTAGCTAGATTCAAAACATGAAGCTGTGCAAAGTAAAGACATATTGGTTCGAGTTAATTCATGTTAAACCTACTTCAGTTCTGGTAGTAGAATTGTGTAGTAGCATGGTCTAGTTTTGTCTACTTAAAACAGACTTGCCCTATTATCCAGGCTATATATGTATGCTCGTATACATGTTCGCTCGAGAAAATGTTGTAAACCACTTCGATAAATTAGATACATTGGATTCATACAAAATTCAATAGCTCAACATATTTCTACCGGCATTGATGCACGTTCACGGTATTACGTCGAAACAGACCGCTGTGTCGAAAGACAGCTCTTGTCTTCGAGCGTCAGAGCTGGTCGCAGAGATATGTACTCAGCTCCCAATACCTGTAACCATTTTTAAGAAGTTGGCTGGATGCGTATCTTCAGAGGACATCACATATTCTTAAGCGAAGCAGGCACAATGTTTTTGTGCCCTGCCTCAGCTCTTGAGGTTTTCAACAAAAACATTTAGCAATGCAAATGTATTTTTTGGTTTTATTTTTCGATTCGATCACACGTTTTTGTCCTTAGTCGGAACCTAAAGCTGTACAGCCTAATAGAACACACCACGTTTTTGTGATGGTTTTTTTACTCTACAGCAACTCAGTCAATTATCTCAAAGCACACCCCACTACCAGACTGAATCGAAATTTGGCACCCGTCAGTTATAGAATACGCGCTTTATTTACATAAAGGATAATCATTTGTTTTAGCATCAAATGACCAGTTCCCTCACGGGTGTGCGTCAGTTGTATGTCCTGGTAACTCTCCAGGGGAACAGCGACATAACAATCTCTTTTCGAGCTATGCATTTGGGCTCGTATCTCACTTGAGATCTTGTTGTCGTTGGTATGCGATTAAAAAAGAAGCTGCAAAACTCCTCACTGGAGAAAACGTTGTTGGCAAATTAACAGTCTAATTCATTAAAAGTGTCTATAATATCTTTAACAACGGTTTGCGTCGGTGGGACGTCACACAGGCATGATGCGGCTATCTATGGAGGGTGAGGTTTTCTTGCCGGTACTCTTCGTGGGATTTTTCAAAATGTTTGCAGGATTATATATATATATATATATACATGTACTTGGATGCCCTTTAATGGTATACATTTTTACCACGATTTTAATGAGCACATATTTATGTGATTACTTATGATGTATACGCATATACAGGCATGTGCACCTATATATATACATACATACATCTATATATATACATGCATGTGTGCTTGTATATATATACAAAAAAATCATATATACATATATATATATATATATATATATATATATATATATATATATATATATATATATATATATATATATATATATAAATATATATGCAGACACACATATGCTGAATGATCTACACAAACGACAGCCAAGACCAGAGTGTACTATTCAGACGCTGTGTGCATGCTATTTTCATGGATTTCACTTGCTTAAATACCATTTTTAATTGGCATTACTTGCACAGCTGTCGTTGCGTTACAAGCTTACTACATAGTTTGATTTCTTTTGATTGTTTTTTTTTTATATTAAGACTAATAAATGAGTATAATGAAGTTAAATGAATGATGGCAGTGATTATCGTGGTGGTGTTGTTGTTGTTGTTGTGCTTGCTGGCGATTTTAGGAGCCGAGCGTGGAGGATCTTCTCGCCGAGCTTGAGAGTCTGCGGGCAAAAATAGCCGCTTCGCAGGCGGCGGTACGAGATGCCGAGCTGAGCAGCTTGGCCCAACATTTCGCTCCCATCGAAGGTCTCCGGTTGAAGGGACGCAAGATCCTCAAAGGACACATCGCCAAGGTCGTTGCCGTCGACTTTGCGGGCGATTCCAAGTATGTGGTGGCTCTCTCAACTGCTAACAGTATTTAACAACGTTCACTACTCGTATATATATATATATAATATATATATATATATATATATATATATATATATATATATATATATATATATATAGATTGGCGCTCGCTACAGGAGACAAGAGGGCGGGCGAGTATTTACTGCAACGTCTGTCATTAGATGTTCAGAGGGGGAATGCCGCTTCGGTGAGAGGTACCATGGCTAGGTGGACCAGCCCAGGCCTGGACCTAGTGCCTTGAGTTAAGCCCCAGCGGGCTGTGCACACGTTCTTACATCACAAATGTATATTTTGCTACACTTAAATAAATTCTATATATATATATACCTTAATAAAATTCTATATATATATATATACTGTAAAAAAATATATATATATATAGTTAGTTAGTTAGTCATATGGCAATCGACAATTGCCATATGGCTACCAATTAGTTGAGGCCGTAGCAGCAATGAGCTATCTCGCTCATTCTGCTATTAGTAGATAGGTAGGCTTATAACAATAGATTATGATCTTTACAATTGCACAAGCTTTTTAGTCGTTGTGCCTGTTTTATCTTGCAAGTCGCTGTTAAACGCTGCAATCATTCGCATATATATATATATATATATATATATATATATATATATATATATATATATATATATCATCAAAGAAATTAGTGTTTACGTAGCAAAATCAATATGTTATTGTTAAAGCTCAATTTACGTTTTTTTCCATCGTACTCAGGCGCTGCTTCCAACTCTAGAGCTTTGGCCATGTAACGTAACATACTGGCATATCCCTTATGTTCGCGCATACTGAGGGGTGCATTTTTGGGTTCGAATACTATTTTTATAGCATCTACATCTCGCTGTAACACTTAAATGTCATTTTAGTAAATATAGTTTATTTTTATAGCATTTAGATACGACGAACGAAAAGATTCGTCCGACCACGCGAACTACGATGATCAATAGCAAGGCTAAGAGTTGTTTCGGTGGTAAAGAAATGTATATTGTATATGTATATGGTGTGGCTCCGCGCTTGTCGTGACGGGCGAAGCGTCATACATACCCTGCAGCGAGAGTGGCTTTTCAGTGAGTGAGTGAATACAGCTCGAGCTACAGCTTGCGAAATTAACCTACAAATAGCCACGGATCAGTCACGCTGCACCTTGTACTGTGCTTAAACGTACGTTATCTTTACGATTGTCCATGTGGACGGCTTAGTCCAGCGATGATCTGAAGCGACCTCTCCTCGATTGCAAAGGGTATCAAACGAAATTGAATGCCAACCGCAGCTACGCGTAGGAGAAACCGGACCTCCCCTTTTACGGTTTAGTTAATAAGATTTATTTGTACAGGCAGCATAAATAAGAGGGTTACAAGCGTTGCCATATATATATAAATAGATATATATATATATATATATATATATATATATATATATATATATATATATATATATATATATATATATATGTGTATATATTTATATGTATATATATATATATATGAACATACTTTAGCTACCGACACGATCAAGTTTCGTTCTGTTTCGTTGAGCGCTGGTTATAGTCGGTGGTGTTGGCGCTGCGGCTGTTGTTGGTGTTGTTGTTGGTGTTGTTGTTGTTGTTGTCGTCGTGGTGTTACCTAGCCTCCACGTTAGAAACGGTCTCGTCGCAGTGGCGCGAGTCAAATTTGTCTGAGTTATGGATGTGTGTTCTTCCCTAACGAGTGTGTGTTGTGGCCCAGAGGTGGTCCCAGATCGACCACAAGCATGCAACATCGACGCCGCATCCGCGTTGACCGATACAGGATAGACGACAAATGGGACGATGATAGTTGATACGTAGCGCATCGCTAGCTCGCTAGTTAGCTACCCAGATAGATCGATAGATAGATAGATAGATAGATACATGCGACACCGTGATAACGACGTCGACAGAATGACAACGAATTAGAATAGAAACACAGGCAGACAGACAGCTTTGATTGCAGGCACTTCTCTGCCAAGGTCAAGCTTGTCGTCGTCTTATTGACGTACGTGTATATTGTTGTTACACCCGCTAACACATACCCAGATGATGATGAAGATGAATATGAAGATGAACATCATCATCATCATCATCATTGTCGTCGTCGTCATCATCATCGCCATCATCATGAAGACGATGATGGTGGTGATCAACATCTGTGTTTATTGTTGTCACACCCGCTAACACATACACAGCGATGATATAGTGTATGAAATAGATCATGTTGGTGCTAATACACATTTGAAATATTTTTATATACGAGAGCTTAAGCATTGTGAAATTGCGGTTCAGTGAATAAACCTCAAATTGAAATTGATGATGATGACGACGACGACGATGTAGACGATGATAATAATGATGATGGCAGCAGGTTCGAAGCGGCGAGCAGACAGCAAGCAATAAGGAGCTTCGGCTGGACTCTGATGTTGATCATGGATCACAGGCCGTGCTGCTTGAGCTGGGTGGTAATAGTAATACTAATGATTGCAGTAATAGTAGTGGTAGTAGTGGTTATAGTCGAGCCCGGTGGTGGAGCATGGTGGCTGAAGTCTGCGCCTCGCAACCGGAGGAGACACATAGCAGCAGGTGCGCGGGTTCGAGCCCCACCGTTGCACATACGCTGTATTTATGGGGGTAGTCCGTCTATGAAGCAATGTAAAGAACAGTTCCGTGGACGTGAAATCTTGCCTGAGGGTCAACCCGAAAACTTTACTTTACTAGTAGTAATGGTTGTAGTAGTAGTAATAGTGCCGAGCCCGGTGGCATGGTGGCTGAAGTCTGCGCCTCGCAACCGGAGGAGACACATAGCAGGTGCGCGGGTTCGAGCCCCACCGTTGCACATACGTTGTATTGATGGGGGTAGTCCGTCTATGAAGCAATGTAAAGAACAGTTCCGTGGACGTGAAATCTTGGCTGAGGGTCAACCCGAAAACTTTACTTTACAAGTAGTAGTGGTTGTAGTAGTAGTAGTAGTACTACACACACCACGAAGTAAAGTGAAAAACATTTCCGTGGTTCTCTTAAAATAAACTTGCCGTATCACAGTAGTGTAAACGGTCCAAAAAAAAATAGTAGTAGTAGTAGTAGTAGTAATAGTGCCGAGCCCGGTGGCGTGGTGGCTTAAGTCTGCGCCTCGCAACCGGAGGAGACACATAGCAGGTGCGCGGGTTCGAGCCCCACCGTTGCACCGATTTGTATTTATGGGGGTCGTCCGTCTATGAAGCAATGTGAAAAACAGTTCCGTGGACGTTAAATTTTGGCTGAGGGACATTAGCCCGAAAACTTTACTTTAGTAATGGTTGTAGTAGTAGTAGTTATATTGTCGAGCCCGGTGGCGTGGTGGTTAAGTCTCCGCCTCGCAACCGGAGGAGACACATAGCAGGTGCGCGGGTTCGAGCCCCATTTTTGCACTCTTGTATTTATGGGGGTCCGTCTATGAAGCAATGTGAAAAACAGTTCCGTGGACGTTAAATTTTGGCTGACGGACATTAGCCCGAAAACTTTACTTTAGTAATGGTTGTAGTAGTAGTAGTAGTAGTAGTAGTAGTTATATTAAATATTAAAAAAAAAAAAAATAGTAGTGGTAGTGTGAGGTGTCGCTGATTGGCCAGTGCGCCAACGAACTGGCTGGTGTGTGCGGCTCTATACGCCCGGTCCGTGCTCTATACGCTGTATTCTGGCGGCCGGGACGGCACTGCACGACGTGCATCCATCCGCCAGCGAGTCAGTTAAGTCTTCTTCTACCACCACCACCACCACTACCACCACCTACCTTCCTACCGACCTACCTATCTATTAGCCATCATCCATATTCGGCAGCATTGGCTGGCGTCTGCCTGCCGTGAGCCCCGTTCGTCCGTCACCCGACGCCAGCGTTTAGTCGCCGGCGACGTCAGACTGACTCAGACCATGAGGAAGCCTGCGACAATGAGGAGCTGTGACAGCGACAGCGGCAGCAGCAGCAGCAACAGTAGCAGAGCAGGACGCTGTGGGTAGCAATGACGTCGGGAACGCTGGTCGGGTCGACAGGCACTATATACGATCATCACTATATATATATATATATATATTATATATAGTATATAATATATATATATATATATATATATGCGTATATATATATATATATATATATATATATATATATATATAGTACGATACCAGAGCACTTATTAGGTACTGGCGCAACGATTTATGACACCGTCGTACCATGATTTCTACTGGCCTTAATGCATGTGCTACATCGCGCGTCAACATGAGCGGCGACGACGACGAGCATATGCCGATCATCCAGCATGACGGAGCAAATGCTGCGAGTAGTGACAGCAATAGACAGACAGACAACCAGGCAAGCCTTCCGTTCTCGGCCGTCACGTTATGCCACAACGGCGGCGGCCAGCAACAACAACAGCAACAACAACAACAGCAGCAGCAACAACAACGGCAACAACAACAACGGCAACAACAACAACAACGGCAGCAACAACAGCAGCAGCAAAAGCAGCATAGGGCTCTGTCAGCGCGACCTTCTGCGGTTGCCAGTACATGTCTATGGCACTACGAATATTTCTCTCGCCCTATCTCTCTTCCTTTGCCTTTTCCTTCCTTCTTTCGCTATCTCCCCCCCTCTCTCTTTCTCTCGATATGTTTGTCCATCCCGTTATGTATCTTCCTTGTCTCCCTCGCGCGCACGCTCTCTTGCCGACTCCTGGTTTGTTTTTTGAGATCTTACCTGACTCACTGACCAACTCAGTCGCTCACTCGCCTAACTAACTAGCTAAAATGGCTAACGTTCGCCGAGTTACACCGCCGAGTATGCTGTGGTAACGAGCGTCGTTTAGGTCACCTAAGGTCGCGTGCCAGTTTGCACAAAATGCCGCCGCAGCTGTCTTTTGCTGTTGCTGCTGCTGCTGCTGCTGGTGTGGATACAACAAGAGGGACTCACGGCTTGTCCGGCATTCTCATGTGGTGTTTTTAATTTGATGATTAAACGTCGTCATGGTTATTGTCTTTGTTGTTGTTGTTGTTGTCGTTGTGGTCGTTGTTGTTGTTATTGTGATTGCCGTCACTGATTTGGTTTAGGTTTGTTTTATTGCTCTTAATAACGTCGTTGTGTTTAGTGTCCCTACATTTACGGTACCTTTGTCTGTCTCGAATCACTCCGCCGTCAAACACTATCGCGCTTATAGACTCGTCCTATGCCTCACACAGCTAAAGTCACTTACGTATATATATATATATACATACTTGCATATATATATATATATATATATATATATATATATACATACTTACATATACATATAGATATATATATATATATATATATATATATATATATATATATATATATATATATATATATATATATATATATATATATATAATGTATATGGTGACTCCCAAGCACAGACCCGTGTAATGTTAACAAGATGTACCTTCTTTCCGCAACGCGGATATCGACCGTGGCTTTCGCGTCGGTGGATGTAGCCTGTTTGGTCACGCCTTACAGTGAACGCTTCCAGCGACCCTTAAACCGGCATAACGAAGCAGTGGACTGGAAAACATAAACTACTATGAGACGGCGTCAAGAGAAACGACACCAATAGGGACAGTAACACAAAAAACAACAACAATGACACACTTGCAACAGGTGCTTAGCTTATCGAAGTGTGTCGATTGACACAAGCTCGAAACATGTTTGTCCTTGTCATGTTCTAGTTTAGTAGACACGTCTACAGCCACGTTCTCGTAGTCAATAGGCAGTTCTCATAGTCGACATTGTTTCAACAATTCAAGAAGTTAATGCATCACATTTTATGTCGGTTTACAGTTGAATTAATACTGTTACTATTACTTTTTACTCTATCGTCACTGTTAGTCTGTGTCCATTCACTTGCTCAATTCGTCCAAACCACACGCCCACATGTATACTTTTCTTATTATATTAGTTATTTCTGATAATGTTTACAAAATTGTGTTTGTGCCGGTGAACATTCTCCTAGTGCATTGAGCGCTAAATCGATGTGCTTTAAATGATGCACCGTTGTTAGGAGCTGTCCTAGTTAGTCCTAGAATGGTGAAATTCGTTTGTGGATGCCATTTGTCCGATTTGACTGATCACAGGCGATCTACTCGAACAGAATAGAACAGGGCAACGCTATGCGATGATAGGGATGGCGCTAAGCAATCGAAAATCGCCGGCATGCGTCTTTATCGAAACCGGTAGATCGAAACGCTAATGAGACGACGCACCTACACGCAATGGTACACGCTGGCGTATTTTACAATCACGCGCAACTCGATAGAGCTGGTCCCCGAGTCGTCGACCGTGAGATGACAGGGAGCGTCTGCAGACGCAGTTGTTTGATTGATTCGGATGGAGATGTTAAATGCCTCGACTCAGAAATGTCACGTCAACAGAAACAGAGTCAGACACATGAGTGTCAGGTGTGTTCTTATCAGGACGAATATTTATCTGTTCGTCTATTTGTCGTCGCCGGCGTCGTATTTTCTGCTGTCTTTCTTGTTGCTTTTATCGCGTTTTGCTTATTTTTTCTCGTTTCTGTATCTCAGCTGATCTGTTCGCTGGTGGTATGAGGTACGTTGCAAGGCTCACGCATCGTGCGCTCGGTGCAGCTTAAGAACTGCTCCCGTTGCCACTGCTGCCGGCCTCCGAACGCCTGATAAAATCTCATTTTAGGCGTTTTTGTGTTGCACGTCACGTGAGTGGCGTTGATTGTTATCGAACGTCACTCCATGTGCTTGCATTGTACTGTCTAGGGTGTTAAATAAATATATTTATCTATTTTGTACATTCTAATGAGTTGTTGATGTTTATTGTTTGCTTCTTGTTGCAGGCATGCGGTGTCAGCCTCGCTCGACGGAAAGCTGATGATCTGGGACACGTGGAGTGGCAACAAGGTATACCAGACTATGGCTTTCTCGCTCCCTTCGCAGTAACCATACATTATGAATGCAGGTTCTACATAAGAGTCAATCCTATATATATATATATATATATATATTTTTTTTTTTTTAGTTAAAAAGACGGCATTATATTTCCACCAGGCTTTAGGGTCCAGTTCGTGAACATAACTTACCCCGTATAAAAGTAGAACTCTTTTTCTAAGTTGGTCCTCTTCATGCTACAAACTGATTCCTAACATTTGTGACGATGATAACGGTGTGGGATTAGCCGTTGTTGTACCAGGAAATAATCTTACATCATTAACTTTTAAAGTATCTCTCGTGGTCGTATTCGATAACAGTCTGCTACGATATTTGCTTTAACAGAATATTTATATATATATATATATATATATATATATATATATATATATATATATATATATACGATTTATCTACCAAGCCAAGAGAGTAGAGAAGCGATTTCTTATGATTTAACATAACCTTTATTATCACATAAAGGGTGTGCGGCAATTGGAAGGTCTTGCGTTCAGAATCGGTAATCTTTCTATTGAGTGGTCTTAATTCCAAATGATGTTAAAACAAATACCATAGCAGACTGTGTATATATATATATATATCCCAATATAATTAAGCTTCAAAAAACAGCTTTTTAAAGAGGCGATACTCTCTGTTCCTGCACCTGATGTCATTGTTGTTGCTGCTGTTGCTGCGTGTGTATGTATCCCCTGTATCCGAACTTACCAACAGGTCCGTATCATTCCTGTACGCACAACGTGGATCATGGGCGCGGCGTTCGAGAGTTCGGGCCGCTTCGTGGCCGTCGGTGGCATGGATAACATGTGCACGATCTACGACCTAGACAAGAAGTGGACAGGCGGCGGGCCCGGAGGCGAAGGAGGTGGTGTTCTCGGCGCGGCACTCGTCCGGGAGCTGGCCGGGCTTCAGGGCTACCTCAGCTGCTGTGTGTTCGTCCACCAGGACAAGATCATTGTCGGATCCGCCGACACAAAAGTGTACGCCGACGACCACGAGAACTACTACCATAGCTTCTCGACAACATTTTCTATCTAATATAACAGTTACTAACTATATATATATATATATATTTTTAGACACATGAACTGCTTAAATGCATGATGCACACCAGGTAACCGTATTGTGGGTTTCACAAACCCACTAAAATCCAATCGTTTGTTTTGCTCCTAGTCGGAGACGGCAGCAGTAGAAGTCTTCTTGAGGTTGCTTTGACTTGCCACTAAGACCGCTCGATATTGTGCGGCGGTTATTTTTGCTTCGCAGATAAATTCTGCAAATTCTCTTACCGTAGGCAGAACTCATGGTCCTCCAGGAACGCGTGTAAAAGGGTTTAGTATATCAGGGGACTTTTCATTTTTAGGTTCCGAGAGACTAGCTCTCACTCAGTAATGAAATTGGCACTGCGTTCAAAACAGTGTATTTAATATGAATACGTGTTCTTCTATAACGGCAAATAAACGCGGCTATAGTGTAGTTTGTACGTCCGTATTTGCAAATCGTATCGAGTCATTGGTGATCCACTTAATGACACACGTTGTAACAGCCCAACACACTAACCTTTTACGAAGTAGTTCGAGCATATATATATATCACAGATGTGTATGTATACGCATACACAGTGGTTAATAGGTCACCAATGTATATGTTTACGCATTGGTATGCGTGTATGTGTTCCTTGTGATGTATGCGTGTGTATAGATACAGTACGATATGGTGTAATATTTTCATCTCCGTTAATTCTAATTGGTAGGAATTGTTGTGGTGTGATGTCGTATCTGCAGCTACGTATTTGATATTTCGAGTGGGCGAAAACTACAGGAATACACTGCGCATGAGGCGGACGTTATCGGACTAAGCGTCCAGCCGGGTGACAGCAACGTCTTCGTCACAGCCTCTATGGATAAAACTTGTAAGCTGTTTGACCTGCGCCAGGCCGACCAGTGCCGGCAGAGTTTCGAGGGTCATGAACTCGACGTCAACGACGTGAGCGTAAGTAAACCTCGAAGGACTCTTACATTGACACCCACACATATTTCCTTCTGAAACTTTTCTGACACATCTATTTTATTTATGTATTTGAATGTATATAAATTTGATTGTCAGATTTATTATCACACATGTTGTGTAGAAAAAGTACAGTTAAAATATATGCATATGTATACATACACACATTTGGACTTATATATGTATATAAATATTTATATATATATATATATATATATAGCAATTTGTATTATATATATATATATATATATATATTATATATATATATATATATATATATATATATATATATATATATATATATATATATATATATTATATATATATATATATATATATATAACAATTAAAACATAACTAAAAAATTCTACAAAAAAACACCGTTATGTAATATGAAGGATGTAGACGCACAGAAAAACACGCAGACACGGGCGATAGCCTTTTCTGCAAAATGCCCTGAATGGTTACAATTGTTTGGATTTGTGTAATTATGGAAATTTAAAGCTTAATGAAGAATTACTAAATTTAAATAAATTTGCCGTTTGGAGAAGACGGTTCCATAACACTGTTATTAAGGTGCCTACAATACGCTATGGAGATAATACACACGTAACGCAGAAGAACCCGTAAGGCGTACAGTCAAACGAATCATGTGTTCAGCTAATTTGTCTCTGTATCAAATACCACGTTTCAGTTTCAAAATAATGGCCACATGTTCACGTCGTGCTCGGAAGACCGAAGCTGTCGTCTCTTCGATATTCGTTCGGACCTTGAAGTTGCGGCGTTCAGGGAGCCAAACAAGCAGGCTGCCTTTACCTGTATTTCGAATTCTAAATCGGGTAAGTTAACAGCACTACTGTGGCCGTAAAAATAATCGCATATGCTATGTCTGTGTTCGAGATTCATATGTATACGTTCACTAAAGTCAACTCGTCGGGGCGTTCACGATGCTAATGATGCAGTTATATATAGGGGCTAAAAAAAGTCTTTTCGGTTTTGGTGCTATAAAGAAAACACATATATAGGAGACACGGGAGGTCTTATTTATTAATTTATATATTCTCTGCCGGAAGATGCAACCTCTGCCCAACGATTTACAAGGTTTTTCTGTAAAAGTCTGGGTTTTTAGTGGCAAAATATTCTTCTAGTCCAGACCGCACGTGTTCGATAGAAGTGAATTTTTTACAACTTAAATTTTTTTGCATCGATCTGAATAGCTGGTAATCAGAAGCAAAAAAGTGCAGACGCGCATGCGTGTCATCTTGTTGAAGTCGCTGAGTTCGTGAGGTACCCATTTGCACAGCCTGGAAGTTATTCCGAGGCGTTTTAAAGCTGTGCTAACAGCTTGTTGGGTACTATGAAGCTCTTCGGCAAGTTCCACAGTAGTTATAGTGGGATTTTCCTAGATTTTCATTTGAAAAACCTCCTCACTGACAACACTTGGCCTTCTTGATCTAGGCTTATCTTCGAGGTTAAAATTTTCCTTTCGGGACTTCTCAAACCACTGTTGGCACATTCTGTCTGTGCAACGGGCATTTTCAAACGATTTTAACAACTTTTTGTGAGCCTGCGTTGCACTCAGTCCATTTTTAAACTCATGGAGTAGAATTGCCCGAATTTGGCATTTTTCTACCTCCATTTTGCAGCATTTTTATGAACAAACGGCTAAACAGATTTCAAAATGGTTGAGACCAGCAGATTCACCGCTCTTTTTCACATGAAAACAACAAAGAGTGAGCCAATGATCTATGCCTAGGCGCCGGGGCGGGCGCTGTGAAAGCCGCGCAAACGGCAATCCAAAAAGGCTTTTTTGAGACCCTATATTTATTTAAACTCTAGCCACGAAATAGTGATATATATATCACTAGTTTGTGGCTAGAGTTTACGTATCGTACTAACCTACATTCAATTAGAAGGACACTCTACAGTCCCGGGTTCAGAGTTCATCCTCAGGCCAGGTATTATTATGCAGAATACCGCAGGGAAAACAACTGCCAGTATATTTTGCAATAAATTGAAATTATAATATTTTTGTAGGGCTAATGGAAGTCGCGATATGTGTAGCTATTGTACCACGGCAGCACAATATTTCTACGATGGGAGCTTAGTTTTTCACTGGCCACGGTGCAGAAAAAGCTTTATTCTTCAAGGCAGCAGCACAATCTAGGAATGAGTTTGAGAAACGAGCAAAACACTTCGTGCAGGGCTGACATTTGAGTAAATCGGACTTAGGGAAGATGCGGGGGGAAACTACCTGTCGTGTAAACTTTTATTTTGCTCTGTAAAGTTTGTTTTAACCAATCTCTAGTCGTTTTGCAGAAAACAAACAAACGGTTTAGGGGCAAGTGTCATTTTACACAACATTGTTTATGTATATATATAGAATCGTGTGATCTGTATTACCTCCAAAAGTATAGAAGAGCGATATCGCTGACGTGTGTGATGTAGGAAAGCTGTATTAAAAAAGTGTATAAACTAAATGCTATATATATATATATATATATATATATATATATATATATAGCGACAGCGGCTTTCGAACACTCATTCAGGAAAGGCTCAGGAAGGGCATCATCGCAGATTCAACGATTAAATGCTCGCATATGCTTTCAATTTATGCAGCGGTCGCTCCTTTCGGGATACAGATAGCACCTACCGCCACGTATCATATTCCAATAATAGGCTGGGAGTAGACGACTTGCCTTTAATTGACGGGGTGAGACTTATTTCGAAAGATGATTCTTGTGCTATCGAATACATGCTCCTCCACGGGGTTGTCCACGTCCTGGAAGGTGGCCCGCTGCTGACGAAGGATCTGCAAAAACGATAGGATTTGAGGAAAACCTTTGATTTTAATATGCTGAACTAGTGAACGAAAATCAGTGAAGTAGACATAGGGATTCATAGAACAGCAGTAGTGAGGAACCCTAAATGGTGGGCTAACGGGATTAGATATTGACAATCTAACTACCGCCTTTGCAGTCCATGGATTTTATCACTTTCTGTGAAACGTAGAGGGCTTTCATGAACCACAGGATGGATGTCGATGCAGTCAGTGCTGAAGCAAATGCAATAAATACCACGCCGCAGTATGTCCTGCGATTCGGTCCATAGCTGACCCAGCAAAACGCTAGATAATGTAACATAAACACATTTAGCCAGCCCGGGTGTCAATAATTTATATATATATATATATATATATATATATGTATTAGTAGCACCTGGGCTGGGCAATTGAAGATAATTGTAATGCACCATCTCTTTTATTGAGACATTGTGCTCCTCGCTTTAATTTTCCCGATTATAGTCCACTCTAGTAAACACTTTATATATATATATATATATATATATATATAACTCATAAGACAAAATCTCGTTTTGTGATTTGTTTGTAATGCAGGTCGACTTCTGTTGGCCGGCGCCGACGACGATACAGTGCATATCTGGGACGTCGTGGGCGGATCTACGCCGGAAGAGAGCCACCTCGGCAACCTTTGGGGTCACGATGCGCGTATATCATCAATGTCGATGGCACCCAACGGCATGGCGACGGTCACTGCCTCGTGGGACAGCACCGTGCGAATCTGGGCCTAAGAGACGACAAGAATCGCAATGACAATAATATTAATACCAAGAACAACAACCAACAATAGTTACAACAACAACAACTAGAACAACGACCACAACAACAACCAGAACAACCAGAACAACAACGACAAGAACGACGATGAAAATTATGGTATAGATGGCGTCGTGTCATTCTGCCTTCAGCTGGCCGCCGCTGTTAGTTCATTCGTGCATCACCGTACTACGCCAAGCTCCGGTCCCTGACGTGCGTCAGTTCCGACAGTTCCGGAACTGCCGGAATCGGAGATCAGTTGTTTCCGCAACAGCAGCCAGTGAAGCGGCGATCTGCCGCCGAATCGCTGCCATTTGACTGTAAGGAATGTGCACGTTGTTGAGAAAGAGATAATCGAGAGCGAACGCGAGTCACGACACAGAGAGTGCAGTGATGCATGATTCAGATGATAGCAGACGTTTAGCATGATACCGTCATCCTCATCATCTTCATTTTAGACGAGCTAAGGCTAGCATAGGACGCCGAGTACTTCCCGACTACCTGTCATCATTCATCTTTTTTAGACTTCCTCCCACGGCCTTGATGTGACAACGACCGGACGTTAATATCGAGTTTTCTGGCTAAGAGAGAAAGAGAGTGAGAGAAGATCTGCGACAAGAGTGCCTTGTGCATTGTAGCCAGTTGCTGATTCATTGGCCAAATCATCTTTAGCTCTGGCAGCCGTAGATTAAACACTGTTCTACACACGCCAGGGCTGGGAAAAACACATTTGTAGTTGTTGTTGTCCTAATTGTCACTACAATAGTGGGCCGCTTTCGGCGGTTTCTAACCACGATGGATTGCTAATGAATGCCGACTGGCTCCGAGCTGCCGGACTCTCCCGAACGGTTAACGGTTTTCCACCGACGGCCAACGGCCCACAGGTAGGCTATCGATCAATCTAGGCTCCTCCTCCAGACTCGATTTTTAATTGCTTGCTAGCTAGTGGCGACTCGTAACCATCCACTCCAGTTTTGTGTTGTTGCCGATTTGAGATGGAACGATATGTTCGCTCCAAGCACCTATTCGCACTAGTTTTCTCGACTACTTCCATTGTTTGCCGATGTCTATCTATGGGCGCTCTATTTCAAGCCTTCTTGAAGACGACCGTCTTATCAGAGATAATTTCGTTTCGTCGTAATGACATTTTGGTTGTAACTGCAAAACGTGTGAGCGGTTTTTAGTCCAAAGCTTCCAGTTTTTGTAAGAGGAATAGTGTATCGTAAGGGCATTGTAGTACTTTGTCTGGCATAATCGAACCCGCTTGTTCGGAGTATTGGCTAGTGGGAGACTACTATATGTCATCATCTCATCTTGATCGTTGTATTGTCCATATCCTACGAATGGAAATGCCAACAGGGTGTTCCAAAATTAAATGGCCTCATTTTGAGAAGTAGACTCTTTCAAAGATGTAATTTTCCCAACGAAACGGAAGAATCGGAAATATCTTGTTTAGAAGTGCGAGCGAAATTACTAACATCTGTTGTGCTGAGTTATACTAACATCTGTTGTACTGCTAAGCTAACATCTGTTATACTGTGGCCATGGCTTAAGGATGGTAAAACTTGTGGTACTTCTAAGCTAACACCTGTTATACTGTGTTGTACTGCTAAGCTAACATCTGTTATACTGTGCCCATGGTTCAAGAGTGGTAAAACTTACTCAGTGTTTTTTCCTATTGGA
The DNA here is from genome assembly GCA_003439945.1 of Dermanyssus gallinae. Taxonomy (NCBI): domain Eukaryota; kingdom Metazoa; phylum Arthropoda; class Arachnida; order Mesostigmata; family Dermanyssidae; genus Dermanyssus; species Dermanyssus gallinae. The sequence continues at coordinate 111,298 of QVRM01004404.1, read as the reverse complement.
ATGTTAGAATGAAGAGCGGAAATGCTTATTAAGGAGTGTGAGTGAAATTACTAACATCTGTTAGGCCTGAATAGTCGGATGTCACTTCACAAAAGGTGCAATTATGGGGGAACGAATTGTTTAGCATATATATATATATATATATTTACATTCTAAAAAGTTCGGAAGCAAAATTGCATTGAACGTTTGCTGAATGTCCCTCCCTACGCTAGCGGGTTGTAGTAGGTAACTAAGTAACAACATTTCATAAAGCGGCAGCAACCAAAGATGCGCTTAGCTTAATGTATGCATGCTGGCCTGTTTGCAGCGATCGATCGATCGTGTCGATGAGTTAGTTGTGAAGGTAGTCGTGCAAGAGGTAAAGATGTTCGTTGTTTGTCTTTGCACTTTTGCCTCATAGGGGGTCGTCCAGCGGTCAGGCGACAACGGTGACAACGAGTTTCGACATCAGTTAGCGGCAGCTAACTGGTTGATTGGCCCGGTGCATGGCTGCCCGATGCATGGCTGCCGACCCGACCCGACTCGGCTCGGCTGACAACATCGGAATTTGGTTAGGCAATTTAGGAGGATGGCCCGTTTGCCCGTTAGACGGGCGGGCGGGCTTACGTTAAGGTTACTACTACAGGACTGGGGACGCCTGCTTCGCATCTATCTCGATAACTGTGGGCCTGGGCGGCAGCTGGAAGTAGCTCGGTAGCCGCCCGTAGACACGTCGGAGGCAAATCGCGGCGGCGGCGGCGACGACTCGGGAATCATGAAAACAGCAGTGAGCCAGTTGGACCCGATACAGAGACATTCATGTAAAACTACTCTCGGTGATTATGCTGATAATTAATGAATGAACGAACGGACGAACGAACGTGTTGGATGAGGAAGGGATAATAATAATATGAATTAAAAAAACACATGCTAGATGGAGAAGGAAACAGCGAAGGTAACGAGCGAATAAGAAAGAGAGCGAGAGAGAGAAAGAAAGAAAAATGAACAGGAGGTGATAGAACGCTATAATCCAATAATGCCCGAATGACATGCGCGATGAATCTGCCACTGATGCCAATAATAATAATAATAATAACTAATTAATTGTAACAAACCTAATGGGAATCGCTGCTTAGGGTCGGCCGTCCGCGCTAGTACGAATGGCTGACACCTTTGCCGAAGTGAAGCGTTTTGTAGTTCCTCTGATACGGCGAATAAACTGCCAAATACCCGAGCACTTGTTTTTTATCTTCGTTTCCAGACATATATTGCAATAAACATTACGTACCCTTAAGGGCTTAACAGCGACAGACAACGACGACAACAGCCTCATTCAGTACCGATTTCGTGACGTTATCCATAGAAACTATACTTACGTAAAGTTTCTATGGATAATTCCACCCCACTGTGCCTACGTGTAATTCCACTAGCGACTTAGAACTGCAAATGACCTTCAGCTTCAGATCAGGTACGCCAGACTTGACAAGGAGCGCTGTCGGCTGAAATTAGTCGGAAATTGGCTAAATTTAGATTCGTAAATCCGAATTCACTTTCTATTTGAACCCTTAGAGTTAATGTTGTTCACAATACTCTTGACGCTTGCAGCTTGTAGTCAGTTTCGCTTTTGTTTAGGTACATATATTGCAGATCAAATGTTTTTGGTTAGAGGTTTTGGGGTTATTAAGGTTACACAAGCATTTCTTTGGGCCATTTGCAGCCATGTAAACTACAATTGATTAGGACTCACAAGGGCCGTTATACACGTGGGAGGGCGAGTTGGCAAAGAATCTTGACAAAGCGAAGCAAAGTCTAATTAAATTCAAGCACTTTCTGCAAACACACCAGATTGCTGACACTGCTCGTGGCCACGCTCATAGAAATGCTAAGTATTTTTTGTGCACAATTGTCAGGTATAAATGAGTCCTAAATTGCAGCTTTGTGTGATGTAATCTTATAGGCAAACAATCAAAAATGTTGAAGGATTCTAATCAAAATCCGTTATCGAACGCCACGTTAACGTTGTACAATATTTTTTTCTTTATACGCAAATCTAAACGAACAGATAGATATAGTTTTTTTTTATGCCGTATGCAGTATGGGTTTCTCTCTGCGCTGTTCGATTTTGTGCGCTTGTGCTACTAATATTTGATTTGCCTACACCCTAAGCAAATGTTCGCATATTCCAAAATGCATAACGTTAGCGACAAAAGCAGATGCGAACGGTGTTGGAACAAGATAGCCTTAGATAACGCAAGGCGCCCCGAAAACTACCGTCATTCGGCTCAGCTTACGTTCTATTTTCTGGGGTACCTCCGCCTACAAGACCAATACTGCTATGATACGCTTTTCTAACGTGATGTTACCACTTAATTCAATACCTATCGAATGGCATTTGGTGATACCGTTAGACGGAAAATCCAATCAGACTTTTTCAATCATATTTTAGTAGTCAAAGAAGTTTGTCATCACGCATTTGGTACGCCTCGTCGGAGGCGAAAACCTATCACTTAACCTTTTGAGTAGCAAAACAAACAACTTTTTTACAGCAATCTTATTATTACGACCAAGTGCAAAACAAAGCGTACTAGAATTACGACTAAGAATGGGACAGAACGTATTCAATCTTTTGAGAGAATCTGCCGTGCTGAACTAGAATAGCAATAGTCGTGAACAGTATAAGCTAAATCAAACGATTTAGGGACAAGGCGTGAGTTGTGTTGTGATGATTTGAAGTAGAAGATACAAACAGAAGTATTTACATCGAAAAGCGGTGCGGCTTAACAGTGAGGCCTATACAAACGAAATCATTGAAGATTTGAGAAAATCACGAATGGAAGAAGAGTTCTCCATCGGATGTGTAAGCTGTAACCATTGACAAATTCCAGAACTCATATATAGACATTCGACCCGGAAAATATTATATACGTAAATAACAGGCTAGCGTGCTAGGAGACGTGGGTGACCAAAACAAAGAACAAACCAAGACCATAAAAAAAGAAATTGCTGCATTGGTGTCGATCAAGTCGCTAATCTCGAATAACAACACCTAAGACGGTTTGTCGTAAGTAAAAATATATACTTCAAATAAGAGTTTGCTGCGTACAGAACGCCTTAAAATGTCTATCTCAAAGAAAGTCGAAGGCGTAAAGCTTCATTTTTGAAGCCTTTGAAGTTTATCTAAATATTTTTTTAAATCGTATTTAAATGTAAAGAGTAAATTGTTTTTATGACTATAAGCACCGTTTATGACCAGCAGTATTACTGGTGAACCGGGTCCGCAACAAGAACGATTCGTCTGACTTGAGTAGAACGGACTAGAGACGCATTAAAAACTAAGTACAGGATCACTTTTATATTTGTCTATAAAATGCACCTATAAACACGATTTTTAGTAACTCCTAAGGAGTGTAATTCTTATAGCAAAAAACTCGCCGACCTTGACAAATCCTCCTCAATATTTAATTAAAGGGCTCTGGAATTGACTATTTAGCTTGAACTTCAGAAATCGACACTTTGTTTCACACCACACTGACTATCATTATAGGTGAATTTGATGCTAATACAACGTTATTTAAGTTGCTAATTATTAAAAGAAGCTTTTTTATTTATTTTCCCAGCTAGGGATGAGGATCTCATGTAACTTATAAATATGACCGAAAGGTAAGCTAAGAACTGGACCACCTGGTCTATTTAAAAACTATTTAAAACATTCATCCATAAGCATGATTTTTTAGGTATATTCTAAGGAGTGTAAATTAAATAGCCAAAAATAGCCGAGAAAACCACCTTGACTTGAATCCTATTTAATCTTTCATTCAAGGATTCCGGAATTGACTAACTTAGCTTTAACCAAAACTCAACACTTAGTTTTCATAGTTATCAACGCATAGAAACCAACACAGCACTGACGATTATTATATGTGAATATATATGAGTTGATGTGAATACTAGGTTATTAAAGTTGCTAGTCATTAGATTATATTCCGTTCACTTCTTCTTCGCCAGCTAGGGATAAGGATCTCATCTCACTTCCTTTAATAATTAACTTGTGACTTCACGAGCTGTAAGTTGTGACTTCGGGAAGAAACACGAAGATGACAACCTGAGAGAACCTGAAAGAACTAAAGACGCTACACGACTTTGTGAAGCCTCACCACCGGTACCGGCGCCGACCGTAACTGACCACACACTAAATGAACGACATACTCAAAAATGAGAACACAATAATCATTTTATTTTAAGATTTAAACATCGGATAGTCGTCGTCACCTGCTTAATCCGTGTCCTTTATGTCTCCCCCCCCGCCCCCCCCCCCCCCTTCCGTCCACTACCACGTATTTTCCCTTCTCCTTTTCCCTCCTCTTTCCCACTCCTCGCCCCTCATTTTCCGCTCCCCCTGTCGCTCTACGATACCAACTAAGGCTTCTCGGCCGTTCCGTTGTCCCTGTTTGGATACACTAAAACTATTTACAAGATATACAATTACTATGATTAGCATTACTACTACTACTACGACTACTACTACTAAGTACTAGAATACAGACAGTACGCATACACATAGCTCTAACTTTGTTGTGAGGACAGGTCAAGAGGTATGGGCTGGCTATGTGCCGCTGCTGCTGCTGGTGGGGGTTGTTGTTGAGGTGGCTGCTGCTGTGCGCTGGATGAGACCTGACCACCGACCGTAGCGCCGTTTCCTCCAGCGCCGCAGCTCGATGAGTTGGCCGACGCGGTAGTGCCCGGCGTCGGTGGGCCATGGCTGGGGGCCGAATTGTGCGAGTCGATTGAGCTCGAACTCTCCTGCGAGGGCGAGCCACGCTCGGGCCACGCGATGCCCGTCGATGAAGTCGTCGACGAACGCTGTGTTTTGCGGCCACCACGCCGCTTCGCTCCGCCGCCTGCGCCTGCACCTCCAGATGCCGCAGAAGCCGCAGCAGCGGTGCCGCCTCCAGAACCCAGCAGCATAGCGTTGCCGGCCCCTCCGCTCACGCTGCCTGCGCTGCCAATCGCAGAAGTGGGCGATGTCACCTGTTGTTGCGACGCAGTTGTTGCTGGGTTGTCAGGCGCTTCGATCCACGACTTTCGTTCCTGGTGGGCCTGATGATTTAACTTCAGAATCAACTGGCCGCCTAGGTAGAACTTGAGACTGCCTTGGCCGGGTGCACTGCCTCCGCCACTGCCTGTTGTTGTTGTCGTCGTCGTCGTCGTTGTGGCTGTTGTTGTTGTTGTTGCTGATGCTGCTGTTGCTGTTGGCGTCGTCGTCCGCGTTGTTGTTGTTCCTGTTGTTGTTGCTGTTGTTGTTGTTGTTGTCGATACTGCTGCTACCGCCGCCGCCGCCGCCGTCGTCGCTGACGTTGTTGTTGTTGTGGTCGGCGTGGCGGTTGTTGTTGTTGAAGCAGTTTCCTCAGCTGCCGCTGTTCCCCCGTGACTAGTCTCAACGAGCCCCTCTCGTCCACCCCGGCATCCTCCTGTTCCGGCCCCTGATCCAGCGCCTGCTCCTATACTGCCACTTGCTTTACCAGACGACGCACCTGACAACAATAATGAGGATGGTGCATCCGGCTCAGCTAAGCCTGTTGCCGATGGCGAATGATGATGATGGCGTAGGGAGTGTTGATGTTGCTGCTGCTGCGGCAGTTGTTGTTGCTGCTGCTGTTGGTGGGGGTGATGCAGCAACAGGTGCTGGTGAGGATCGGACTTTCGGCCGATTACTCGCGCAGGTATTGGCTTGATCTCCGAGGGCGGGTTCTCGTCGACGGGCGTATCGGCGTCGGCTTCGGCCCCGCAGCCTCCCGTCGCGCTTCCGGCGCTGCCCTCGTGCTCGTTGTCGCTGGTTACCGCGCCATCGCCATCTGCATCGCCTTCACCGTCGCCAAGTCGCGCATCGTCTTCATCGTCTTCGTCGTCTTCATCATCGTCATCCGGCCCATCGTCGGCGTCACAATCGCTGCCGCTCATGTTGTTGTTGTTGTCGTCGTCGTCGCCGCCGCCGCCACCTTCGTTGTTATCCTCCTTCTTGTTGCTGTTGACGTTGCCCCCGGCGCCCCGGTCGTCTGCAGTGGCGGCGGCGGCAGCGGGCTCGGGCGGCTTTTTGCGGTTCGCGTTCTCACAGCGGTCGATGGCGCATGCCAGCAGCTCGGCCTCGCGGTTGGTCCAGTTGGCCTTGACCGACATGCGGCATCCGGCGTCGCGGTGGCACGGGTGGTGGCTCATGACGAACTCGGTCAGCCCTCTAATGGCGCTCTGCAGATTCTCGTGGCTTCGGTGCTCCAGAGTGCGACTGAAAACGCTGACTGCCTTGGCCATTGACAGGTACTCCTGGATCGTCTGGTCGCTCAGCGACTCCGGCCGCCACCGAAGCGTCTCGAGGTCTTCGAGGCGGCGGTTGTCGCTCTCGCCGGGCTTGAGCAGCGCCGGCACCGACGCCTGGTACTGGCGTCCGACCCGGATACGGTTGCGCGTCTTGTTTCGGCTCTCCTCCTCCCAGAACGCGTCGAAGTCCATGTCGTCGTTAGCGTCCATATCGTCGTCGTCGTCGACAACAACGGATTTTCGTCGTCGTCGTCGCCTGGCAGCAGCAACAACCACGTCGCAGGCACGGCGACGTCGTTGCTGTTACCGCTGCTGCTGCTGCTGCTGATGCAGCGTCGATACCTCGGGCCTCGCTCGCAGACGAAGCTTAGCGGCGCGCGGTGACTCGACTCCGCGCACATCGGGAACACGAAGCTACGCATCCATACGCAGCCGTCACGTCCATGAGCGGTCGCGCTGTTCCGCGCCCGCGACGATCTGCAGCGATCTGCCCCCTCAGACTGTGCCCTCGGCCGTGTGTCAACCTCCTCCTGTGGTGCAAGAGCCCGCAGCGCAACATCCACCGCATAGAACAAACAGTCAAATAAACAGTAACCAGACAAGCAGGCACAATCGTTAGTAAACAATGCGGGACAAGCGATAGAAGCGGATATATATATTTAGATATATCTGTGTACACACTATGGCGAAAATAAATATGATATATGTATATATATATATATATATATATATATATATATATATATATATATATATATATAAATGCACACCACGGTAAATATATATATATATATATATATATATATATGTGAACCATACGCATCCGCAAGTATCAATCAATCAAGCTTTTATTTCACCATAATTGGTAAATGGTAGATTAGGAACAATACAACGATTTAGGACACTACATATTTCACTCGCGAGGTAACAGACTCCCCTTCAATTTCTGTACATTCGAGTACGTGGTAGCGCCCGATGTCACATTCTCCACAAAAAACTACACACACAATCTTCAATAACAATTACTTTGTGACGCTCCTTTCCACCTCTGGGAGGCGAAAGCTGGTCCTTCGGTATACTTATTCATAACAAATTGCATGTTCTTAGTCTCTCGAAAATCTCTGTAGACGTCTAGCACATGTGGACTGAACGATAGCATGTTCAGTACCAACTCTTCTGCTAATGTTTGTTCTCTACACAGCTCCATTGCGAGTGTTGCTGACGCGTTCTTTGGTAAGCTCAATAGTCGTTTTATATACCAAGCCTTTATTTTATCTAGACTTTTCATATCGCTTAGGGTCAAGTGTGTTGCGACTACGGGCAAGAATCCGCAAGTACACCATTTATAAGAGGTGCATATGCGCTCAATAATTCAATAGTGGTATAATTGTTCGCTCGTGTACAGATGCCATTCATAATCGGTATCAAATCGATGTAATTGCATCGATTGTAATTGCAATGTGAAGCAACGAAATTAAGAGTGTAAGTATATTAGGAGGCTGTTTATATGTTTGATTGCTTTCCTGACTCTGTACACTTCGTGGGGAGATTCCCCGAAGGCCATGTAGGCCTCACTTATGTACAGGTTGAGACAACTTAAACAAGATCCAGTTGTTCGCTAGGGAAACTAAATATAGAATGTTCGAAAGAAAATTCTGCTTCGTCTGAAGGACATTCAGCATTGGCTCGAAGACATAATGTTTTATGTTTGAGCTATTTGTTCAATGCCTTAAAATGTCGTCATTTTTTTTCGGTGTTTAATATATATTTGTTTATTTCGCAATGACATTGTGTACACGTGCCGGCTAGTGCATGCCATTCCCTCCCAAAGCTCCCTGGCGAGGTACACATCTAACTGCGCGACCTCTGCCGAGGCCTCGGTCACTTTTCCCTGCCACTCCAACAAAAATTGCTGAAGCGGCCCTGTAATAGGTGAACTAAGCCTGACTCTGATTGTTTCCACTGCCGGCCCGCAAACCGCCAGCAGGTACACGAAGCGGCTTCTTGCCGTCCGCGGCAAGCAAAGAACCCGCTTCATATATATTGTGAAACATCTCTCTAGCTGCGCAAAATTTGACGCTGAGAGATGGTCCCACACCCTGCCAAGGCTGTAGCTCAACATTGGCACAATCTTAACCTCAAAAAGACGCACGGCCGCACTCAGAGACAGTCGTCGAGGGTCTCTCACCTCTGTGTGAATAGAGGCAATAGCCGCCCGACATCTGTCGCCGATGTGCTGGGTAAAGGTCGTTCCCGTATAGTGTAGTCTCAGACCCAAATACCGGAAGGAGTTGACAAACTCCAGCGGTTGGCCACAACAGGGTATTACGAGGGTATGTCTGCGGCAGCCAATCGACCCCCACGGCGAAACTTCATGGCTTTCGTCTTCCGCGAATTTATTTGAAGACCCTTACGGTGAAGGTAACTTTCTACGTCGCCGACATTTCGACGAATGGCACCGCGGTCCCGGTGGGCCACTACGATGTCATCCGCATACATGACGACGACGGCGTTTCTAAACTCCTCCCGTACATGGCGGGCTAGGTCTGCGATGAGCAAGGGGAATGCCAGGCAACTGAGAGGGTCCCCTTGAGGGGTCCCTACGTTTTGACTCAGCTGCAAGATGTCCTCGCCCCTTACGTTTACTTCAAGGCGGTCTTCAGCAAAGAAGCTGGAGAGCACTCGTAGAAAAGAACCACTCACCCCAGCATGTCGAAATGACTCGACTTGTAGGTGACGGGGAGCTTTGTCGAAGGCCTTGACACAATCAATAAAAACGACGTACAAGTGACCCCCAGGCACAGCCAACACCCGTTCAACTTCCGACTGGAGTACGTGGATTGCGTCCTGTGTACCTCGACCCTTCCTGAATCCGAATTGCTCCGGAGGTAAGGCCTTCTCCACAGTTGGAAGCACCCTCGAGATAAACAACTTAGCGAAGATTTTCTTGAGAGTGCGTTCCGACGCGATACCCCGGTAGAGTGGATCGTCTACCTTGTCACCGTTTTTGCCCTTGAATAGCAGAGTAAGCCTGGCCTCGTGCCAAACCTGGGGTATGTGTCCCCCGCTGAGTATCTGATTAAACAGCCTACAAAGCTACTTCCACCGTGGACGGCGAATTCATGTGGTGCTGCTCCAGAGTGAGCGGTTGCTCAATAACTGGGTTAGGCGCGGGGGCGTTTGCATCGAGCAGAAGGGCAGTAAAGTGCTGCCGCAACTGCTCCTTTGTCATGCTGTGCATGCTTTTGTTCAGCCGGCGAACAATGTAGACATGGGGTTCGCGCTCTGCTCTCTCAAGCAAACGAAACTCCTCCTCCTCATCATACCGGCGCTTATTCTCCACAAGCAGTTTCTTGTAGGTTGCTCTATGTTGGCCATAGAGCTACCTACGATCAGCAACTATCTGGGGGTCGGGGTGTAGAGCCCGTGCTCGGCGCAGGAGCCCCAAGACTTCCCGACGTTTTAAGTAGCAGGCTTGTGTAAACCAGGGCCGCGCCCGTCTTTGTCTGTACTTCTTCTTGACTACAGCCGCCTTTACAGTGGCCTCCAAAGCGTGGTTGCTTTGCTCGATGTCAGAAGTTTATCTCAGCAGCTCTAACTCGCGCGTCAATACACGCAAATCTAGCTGCCTAGACCAGTACATTGTCGGCTGCCGACTAGAGGCGCGTCCCTGGCCAGGCACACACAGAGACGCCAACACCGGCAGGTGCTTCCGTGCTGGAATATTAAGTACCTCGCATCCTTGAAATTCGTCGGATGTTGAAGGTTGTGAAACAGGAGGTCGATAGTGCTTCTTCCACTCTGGCAAACGTACGTGAATTTATCACGCTCATTTGCGCAATTCAGGCCTCTATTTTCTAGAAGCTTAATAAGCACATCGCCCTTCCTGTTGGTGGCGCCACTATCAATCCGACAGTTGAAGTCGCCGCCGACCAGAGTGGGTAGCTGGAGGTTTAGTCCCGCTAGTCCAGCACTGAGCGCATCGGCAACGTCAACATCATCGTAATGAGGTGGCAGGTAGAACAATGCGAGGTTGAAACTACCTATGGTGAGTGTCGTCGTGAAAATGTCGTCATTACGCTTAGAAAACACTCACGACACGGTATTCATAGCACTCATCGAACAACCATCGATTTGACATCAACATTATGCGCATAAATTATTTTATATGAGCGCAGGGGCGAATTTTTAAGGTGCTGAATTTGAAAGATAAAAAAGAGGCATCACAGAATCTCGCAATTTTTGCAAACTGTTTTTAATACGACTAGTCGTCTTTCTCTAACGTTGGGTGATGCAGCAGAACCATTCGAACACGTTAGTATCTTTAGTTTCGTGTCCATTAAACAATCCGTTGTCTTGTATTCGAACATTTTGTAAAGCTATGCTCGGCCGGGCACATCGATAAAAAACATAATTTAGTAAGCTAATGGTCATTGATCATCACAGAAGGGTAATGTAAACACCCAGAGTGACCGGTTCCGTGATTCCGTTGCTCTAGTTAGTTTGAAGATCCGCAAACCGACGAATTCCTAGTAAATCTACATCTATGAATATAGCGCTTTAATAACTGTAGTAAAGTGTACCTGTGTAGTGATGTTATCCAGTCTAACTGGCATATAAACGGTCGAACGCTGATATGATGCATGTGACAATTATAACAGCTTCTTACGCTCACTGTAGAAGAAAAAAATGCCTGATTTCATTTGCCACCAGCATTTCCCACACAACTCACTGTGGTTATATGGTCAAACGTAAAACTACTCGAACTGTATTTCAAATAAGCCATCAGGCAAATTAGCGAAAATCATTCGTTCCCTAAGTCTCATTGTATTCGGTACTTGAGCTGTAATTCGTTTAGACGCTAAAAATAACTTACGCACGCCAAGCCGGTCAGAAAGCAAAACAATGGAGGCCAGTTTTGGTTACTTACGCCGCTTGGGTTAGCTAATCAGTAAAACGGACGCGTGGAAACAACACAAAAACTCAATGTATTTTTGATAACGCCAACAGTACGATCAGCATGTAATGATAACCAATCGCCAATAAATAGCCAATACATCATATATACTTACAACGGAACAACAAGATGTTTTCGGACGGAAAATAGCAACTAAATAAAGGTCGTTAGAAGACAGCCAGACTTGCCTTTCGCACAAAAGCAAACAGATATTTCGCTTGTCATACGTACCTCCAAATTACATGTGTTGTAAATAAAATAAAAAGTCGTGGGAATCTAGTTCGATCTCATGCAACCCTTAAATTAAACATGGGTCTCGCATGTTAGGCAAAATACTGCCAGAGACGTGATCTAGGGGTCTAGTGCGCTAGTCAAGTTTTCATCTACCGGGATGTCGCAGGTTCGATTCCTGGTGTTTATCGATTTTTTTTCATTGAGCGATTCCTCATTGAGAAAAGATGATAAACGATGCCGCTGAGATACATCGGCCATGCTGTCACATGAACTATTTTGGGAGGGAAACCCTGTTTATCTTAACGTATCAAGCTTTCAGTGCATTAAATATAGACTTCACGGCCAAGCCTGAAGGGGACTAGAATGGTCTAGAATTAAAAGCAACATCCTTAAAAATGTTTTTAATTCTAGGTAAAATACTGCATGAGTTCCGCTTAGCGTACGAAATCTTCTCAAAACAAGCTGGGGGTTCGACCGAAAGAGAGAGAGAGAGAGACAATAATCGTTGATATTCCCTACATTTATGACGACACGGCTACTGCTTCATGCTTAGGACCTTCAGAGCCATGCAGAAACAAAAAATGATTTCATTATCCTCTGATACTCAGAAGTACGGGGAAGTTCGAGAAGTCTCAATAATAAAAAATACATTATTGAGACTCGTAAAGAACTTCCCGTCTTGAATTCGGGTTCCCCCCTTCTTCCCTACGTCCTTCCCGCGTGAACCGCGTGATACAGAGATCAGTCCGTTGGAGAACACCGTTGCTGCCAGAAACGGGGAGTAGTAGCAAGTCAAGGCCAAAACTGCATTCGCAAAGAACGTTACTGTGGTGGGTCCATTATGTTGTGCGACTTACAATGAGAAGCAAACGCATTTATCAAAATTTCGAGCGCCCATCTAGCATAATGCATCGTTGTTGTATGTGCGTTGCTGGCCATTTTGATCCTTAGCATGAACCCCATGAGCAAAACGTCTACAAACAACGACCGAAGTGGATGGGTACACCAGTCAGCTTCTCAAAAGGTATCACAAGCAATGAGACCCAAATACATTGGTGTGGCCCGCTGTCACACTCCCATAGGAGATAGCTGTCACCAATTTTATTAGTCGTTCCGCAACTAAAAACTGACTGCAGCAGTAAACTGAAAAGCCGGTGATGATTGCCATCTCATTACCATGGGGTGATGTCGACTTCACGACGATCGAAGTCGAGTAAGGCTATACGGTTATTACGTCTTCAAGTGTCTATTAAAAGGCTTGCTGGTTGTTGCCGTAGACCCTCCTCCACCACGGACACACTATCCCACTCACACGACTCATCAGGAGGCGAAGGACGTTCTCAAGGTCACGGAGATCAAGGTAGCGAAGCCAGCTTCCCTCTTCACCTCACCTGACCTGACCTGACCTTACCAACCGTAAAGAAAGTTATTCGTGGAAAAAGCTTTGCAACACGTAAAGATGCTTGCTGTTGTTCATAGAGAATCAAAAAATGATATAATATTGAAAAATGCTAAATTTCAATGCCTTGATCTCACGCTTCAATCTCAAAACTACCTATACTAAAGTCGGTTGTCGTGATTTTAATTTCACCTAAAAGACAAGCAAAATTAAAGATGGGCCCCAAATCTTTTTAGGAAAAATAAAATTCTGGATTTTAAGAATATAATACAAAAGCGTATATATATATATATATACATAAACCAACGGATATTATAAGTTCTTTCCAATAGAAGTGCAAGCCTTTCGAACACGGGACGACAGTGTTAAGCCAGCTATTTTCTGTTCCCAAATCGACAAATCGCTTACTCCAACCGCTATAATCTACATTGTAAGTCTACCTAAAAAAATAAAGTCGGCAGTGACCAAATGATGTACACTACGTTTGCAATGTCATACTTATACAAACATGAAAACCAAACAATTGTGTATCATGACCATGAGCTACATCAGTGTTTAATAAGTCATTACGCGAAATGACAGGTGTGGACGGTCAACACTATTTGAAAATTTAACTTATACTTATTCCTGGCAACATTGATAAACTCTAGGCGAGATAGTCAAAAGCGCTGGTCTAATGATCAAAACCAGTCTTCCCAGAATAAGCAAAAGAAACAAATCGAAATCAAGACATGGATTCAGGCTGTTTATTTACCTACCCATAGGATTCTAGCATCCTCCTTTAACTACCTGTGAATATCTGTAGCGTAAAATCTGTGGCGTACTGCAGAAAAAAAAACTCAAAAGCCGCCCGTAGCGATTTGCAGATACGCAAACAATAGAAAATACTAAAGTGGTAAATGTCTGGTACAAATACGTACAAAGTACCCGCTAAGGCGTACCACCAAAACGGCAGCGTACGCTTAAAATAGAAATGAATGATAAATAAAAAGTAAATATGAATACAGACCATATATATATATATATTTTTTTTTGTGGATCATTCTCCTCATTCCGTCTACCTTCCCTTCATGATGACTTGTTTCTCGATTCAGTGGAATGCTTCCTCTTTAACTTTTGGTTAATGTGCAGTTTTGTTCAATGAATCGCATTCGCTTGAAAACGAAAAAAACTTTGGAAGACTGGAAAAGAAGTTGGCACAAGTGCATTGCAGCAGACGGGAGTTACTTTGAGGGAAGCAATTTCGATCCGTCCTCGTATCCATTTCGTATCGATGTATATATTTATGTATATAGAATTTTTTGCATGATCCCAGCGCCTTTTGTGTGATCGTTGTATCATCGCCCGAGCCGCCTATCGGGCTGCTGCGTTCGCATCCGAGAAGGAAAATGAAGAAGTCGGTGAGGTAACCACCAAACCTTCACTTGTTTTCACCATCGATCAACAATGTCAAAGCACGTACGCTGTACTTAAAAACGAATATTACTACCATGCACAATTAATACCATTACGGACGTCACTATGCCTATAATATTAACAAGTAACTGCCACTGAGCAAAACGCTGACGTTTTTTTCCTAAATTACCCAACACTTCTTGCATCGAGAGTTCCTAGCCGTACAAACAGGCTCGGAGTCAGCAGCTAAAGGTGTAAGTGCACACCAACAACAACAACAACGTGCAAACTGAAACAACCGTGACTGACTCTTTAGCACCTTCAATGGTCAGTCACAGCGCTACCCAGGCTAGTGATGCTGTTTCGCAGGCGGAGGAAAGACATAAGTGTCGGAAGTATGCATCTATCGGAGACTCCATGGATTTTCGACCTTTTGCTTTTGAGACCTCAGGCGGCCCAGGTAAACTTAGTGAAGGACTCATTACTAGGATATGCAAGTGTCTTATATTGGCCACGGGGGACCTACGCGCTGGTGAATTTTTCCGGCAAAGGCTCTCATTGGATATACAACGTGGTAACTAACGCCACGGCTTGGCACCTTATCCAGGTGGTCGACACCAGGCCTGGAAATAGGGCAAATGTAGTTTGTCGTCACGTTCACTAGGGGACAATTGTTAAAACCAATGATGTGAATGACGAGTGCAAGATGCACTGTGGTGAATGAGCGTTACGGCAGCGTCAACCGATACGTCGATACACACGAAGGCAATCTAGCCCCTCCGCTTTCAAGTAATTGCAGGCAATGAACAAAGTATTGCACATTAACCGAAAGTCAACGAGAAAGCAATCCACTGTTACAGAAAAATAAGTCAACCACCAAGGGTAGGTAGAAAGATATCTAAGGTAGATGGAGGAGAAGAGTGATCCATGTGAATATATATATATATATATATATATATATATATATATAAGAAAACCATATACCCTTAATCGCATTAATGATAAACATATTCACATATCAATAAGGATAATAATATGTAAAGTTTGTAATTTATTTAAATGACAAGTACAGCAATGTATGAAACACAAACGTTCTGCAAGGAACGTGTGGTTGAAAGTAATAAACTGAACTGTTTACATGAATATTAGCTTTTTCAATATGACAGCTACTTTGTTGATGCAGAACGAGCAATATGGGTTGCTGACAAGCCAAGCCGAACCCAATAGCTAGGATCGTTCCCAAAGGACAAGGTATATATATATACATATATATATATATATATATATATATATATATATATATATATATATATATATATATATATATATATATATATATATATATATATATATATATATATATATATATATATATATATATACGGCGCTTGCGGTTTAGATGCCCTCTAAGCGTGTTAGCTGTTATCTATAAAGTTCCTAGTATAGACTCACATTTCGCGCAATTGCTAAGACGCTTTTTTAATGCGCTCCAATAACCTAAGGAGCTAGCGATCACGCACTATACAAGGAGGGACCCGTTGTGAGTTCGTAAACAGATTGTTTGCTTGGCAAATGGCTGTTTCGCGATTAATTTCGTCCCTCTTATAAATATATATATATATATATATATATATATATATAGAGAGAGAGAGAGAGAGAGCAAAATGTACCGTCCTTTGTGCTGTGTAACGAAATGCAATCGCCCACTGCTTTGATACAGTGCCGAGGTCCGCAAGATGACATCTATAATTCATATGCGAGGCCACTTAAGGTTGTACGAGATAAAATTATATCGTTTAAATGAGATTAATATTACTATTATTTAGCTCAGAATAAAAAAAATGTTAGACTAAGATTGTTGCTAATGTTTGCGCAAGCCAAACGGAAGGCGTATATATATCGCCACTTGTCAGCGTTTTGCTGTTGCCAATAAATTCGTATTAATGACATCGAGTCACACATTGCGACCTAGGTGCCATCAATCTACCATTACCTCTATGCTAGAGGCGTTCCCTGTTTCGAATGGGCTTTAAATAAACACCAGCAAGATCAAAGCCCATGAAATTCAGGCGTGACGATTATTTTGGCTGCCAGATACACTATACGTTGCTGCAGTCGAACGCTAAAAATTGTTAACTCTTTCCCGCATTTTAGCCTTCGGATTCATTACATTAGAAATAAATTCACATCTTTTATATTTAAAAAAAAATATGGTACAGACTGCTCTTGCCTTGCGGGGAAGTAGGCCATGTCTGAAGACTGCCCATTTTCAGCAGGGCATCAGCAGGGAAGCTATTCGTGCTTAGGGCTTTCACGTTGCCGTGGTTCAACCAGCTTGAGATGTGTTTGTCATTATTCATTGAAGCGAGTGCTTTGTTTGTCGATGTGACCAAGGAACCGCCTTTTGTATCCCGTTCCAGGCTGACCACCAGCTGCTACTGAATCAACCGTACCACGGCTGAGCATACCGCGTACAGTACCCCACAAATGTTTAATTTCGGAGTGTAAAATCACCATCTGGTATGTTTACCCGCCGCCTTTCATGAGGAGTACTAGTTGTGCACCTGCTGGTCCTGTCCGCAGAGATGTGCCAAAGGAATGCGCTGCACTGAAGCATAAATCGTTGCACTACTTCGCTCAGCAGAAGTGTGACGAAGATACATGATTATCAGGACAGTCTCAAACAAAAAGTGAATTCTAATTTTTGTCTTGTTGTAGTTGGCAAGGATATCCATCGTGCATACACGCAAAATAAGTAGAGAGAAAAAGAGAACTATTGTCTATCATATTTGCAATTGACTTGAGTGTGCCGGTATATGGTGAATAACTTCTCCCCGTAGTAGTAATAGTGCACGTAATAGCCTCTTTAGTAGAAGTGCGCCTTCCGCTACGCAATGGCTCGCATAACAGCCTATAGCGTTATTTCTCGTCTAATGCTTGCCTAAACAACGGTACGTTGTCAACACAACCTCAAATAGGCTCTTCTGCGCTCAATTACATTACGTTGACGAAAACAAAAATACGACAACAGATAAACAAAAATACGACCACAGCAACAATAGCAGCTTTAAGAAAAACTAGCTTCAGCTAGAAAAAAAACAACTGCAAGAATCTGGCTCCGTAGTTTCTGTCGTGTCATCAAACCGACGTCTTGCTTGAGACAGTGTTGGCTTTCGAATGTTTTCACTGACGAATCCAGTTTCGCGCGCCGTTTCTCATCTTAACAATCTAAGCCGAACCTGCTAACAACGGTTGTAGTTCTAGCAGTAGGGGTAGTATAATTGTTTGCACTTTATTTCATAGCCATAAACCAACAACATGCTCATTAGTGAGTAAGCCAAGTTGTTGGTACTTATATGTTACTACCTTGCTACAAAACAGCAGCACATAAGGAGTACATGTACATTCAGTGCAAATCACAGAATGACCCACCCAATATATATATACGTGGGTCATTCTGTGATTTAGTGAGTAAGCTGAACGAGTAATAACATTATTTTACTTAAAAATGTATTGTTATTAATTAACGTAGTTTTTTTTTACGTACATATCTAATTCGTGACGATATCTAATATATATATATATATATATATATATATATATATATATATATATATAAGCTGTATTCATCAAATTCAATACGTTGCGCCTGCTTGGTTGATCGATCAAAATTTCATTATTACAGCAACGGCGACCCTGAGCAAGACAATAAACGAAATAATTGTGGTAGCGACGTAGCTGAGGGATGTATATATATATAGAGAGAGAGAGCGAGAGGGCAAGAACCATAGACGAATTATTATTGTTGGTTCGAGAGATTGATTGATGAATGATGTCTATCATTGTACAGTGTTTTAAATTTTCATACTCGTTCGTTCGTGCTCAGAAAGAGGAAAGGGGACCGTTCAATGGGGAGAACCAACAAGAATGAGTCCTAAATATTTCTCCCAAGTTTCCAGCAATCAACAACCGGCATCGCTTGTACTTGCCTGTCAAAAATCACCCAAATGCGAGCTGCTTGCTGCTTCTGCAAGTGTTCTCTGTGGCTTTATTCTTTTTGTCGTCGTCGTTGTCGTCTTCGTCACCGACGTTGGTCGTTTTTTCCCCGTTGGTTTCGTGACTGTTTCCCGCCGCCTCGTGCAACAGCCGGCGCGGAACGTTCGAATGATCGTGGTCCGCACAGCCGCCCTTGGTTCCGGCGTCGGTAAAGCCGCCCCTCAGTGGAGCCTATGAAAGCATCGACATTACCGATGAGATGCGGCGCAGTGTGACGGCATTCTCAACTATGAGACGGTGAGTTATGAGTACAGCACAATGAAGTCAATGACGACAAGAACAACAACAACAACAACAACAACAGCAGCAGTAGTCATAAGATTCGTGTTCACAATATGGAAGCCGGTTGTTGTTGTTGTTGATGCTGCTGTTGTTGTCGTCCTCGTCGCTGCTAAGCCAGCCAGTCTCCTTCGAGTAGGTGTCGTTGTCGTTCGTTAAGGTTACTAGTATTCCACGTTGAGGCACTCAAACCACAAATTAGACTTGATTTAGACACACAGCGCATCACCTTCTCTTCTTCTCCTTCTTCTGCTTAGTCGTAGAACGCACAATAGGAACAAAACACAGCAGCCAGAGCGACGAACAGAAAGAAGCCCGTTACCCCCTCCCTCCGTTTACAGAGGACTGCAGCCTCGTCGCCAGTGCAGCGACAACTGTAACCACATGAAACGAGAGAGGGAGAGAGAGAGGGGGAAGGAAACACAGGGAGAGAGAACGTCGGCCGTATCGTCGACCGCAAGAAGGCGGTGTAACGACCACAAGACGTACGGAAAGATCGTGTAACTCGACGAGACGTAGGAAAAGACCGTACAGCAACCACAACACAGACGACAGGCAGGTCGTAACCACGAACCAAACTTCGGAAAAAAGAACACCGAAACCGCGACACGTAATAACTGGAGCCCACCGTAAGCACAACACGTAATAACTGGAGCCCGCCCTGTAACCACAGCACGTAGTAACTGGAGCCCGCCCTGTAACCACAGCACGTAATAACTGGAGCCCGCCCTGTAACCACAGCACGTAATAACTGGAGCCCGCCCTGTAACCACAGCACGTAGTAACTGGAGCCCGCCCTGTAACCACAGCACGTAGTAACTGGAGCCCGCCCCGTAACCACAACACGTGACGGCACCTGAAAACGGAAGACGCTGAACCGACCTCCCGTGAGAGAGAGAGAGAGAGAGAGAGACGAAGATCTCGTGAGCGGATCACGGAGCAACAGTGTTGCTAATAGCAGTTGTTACGCGGACCACTCCGAGCAGTCAAAGTAGTAAGCTCTATATCTCTCTCTCTCTCTCTTTCTGCACCAGGCTGACCAGTGTGACAGAGTGGTGGACACATTTTCACCACCAGCAGGCACACAACAATAGTAACACATTACTCTTTTTCATGATTGTTGTTCTTGTTCTGTTGTTGTTGTTGTTGTTGTAGTTGGTGGTGGTGGTTAATGGTGGTGGTGGTGGTATTCCTGTTGATATAGCTGTTGTTGTCACTGGCCAGCGTGCTCTCTGCCTGTCTGTATATCTATCTGTCTTTGTGGTGGCTTATCAGTCAGTCTCACCGGCCATAGACTGACTAATTCACTGGGAGACCGACCGATAATTACGTGTGGAGGCGGTTCACAAGAGACAATCACGAACACGCCCGCTTAGAACCGAACACGCCCGGTGCCAACTTTCGATGCCTCCCAAGGTGCACATGGGAGGTACTCATTTGACAAGCGACAACAACAACAACAACACTAATCGTGTGTGCAGAAACACTAACCACAGTCTACCCGAATCTTCACGAATCATTCATACTCCCTGTTCGGATTTGTTTTCTCGCTTCGCAGCCACAGACGACTGTATTCTTCAATTCATACGACATGACGTGACGCTTCTCTTATAGTAGTGGTGACACTAGTCGAGGTGTGATGATCACCGGCAATGTTGTTGTTGTTGTTGTTGGTTGTTGTTGTTATTGTTGTTATTGTTGTTGTTGTTGCTGCTGCTGCTGCTGTTTCTGTTGTCGTTATTGTGGCTGTCTTTTTGCTGTCGTTGTTGCACTTGCGGCTGCTGTCGTTGCGGTTAGTAGCGACAGCTCGAATCAAACAACTGAGTTGCACGAGCAGTAACAATCAGCGTCAATCCGAACACCGGACCGATGTATCAATCAATCACCTACTCAATTAATCACTCTATTGATCAATCCTGGTTGTACGACAACACGTCGTATAAGCAGAACAAGCAGCAACTGAAATTTCACTTCATTCTCTTTATGTCTTCTTCATATGCTGCGTCGTTGGTCGTTAGGGTCGTTAGTCGTCGTTTGATTCTTATTCTCTTCCTTTCATTATCCTGATCCTTCGCTGGCAGGAGCATTCATGATAGTAATACTGGTCTAGTAATACTGCTGAAGTGATCGATCGTCGATCTCTCGGAACCGAGGTGGAAGGATAACAAAGGAAGGAGGTACGTTGGTGGTGCGTTGTTCGCTTGAGGTTAGCGTGTACGTGCCGCGTGCACGCGGTATGATCTGTATGTTATGTACGACGACCGCTTCACCACTTCACCATCATCACAACCATCACCATCCACCGCTTCACCATCACAACCATCCCATCACCATCACGATCACAACAATCTCGACCACGACCACCACCCGTGCCAGAAATCCCGTGCTGGAGTGCTGGAGCACAAAGAAACTCGACAAATCGCTGCTGCTGCTGCTGCTACTGTTACTGTTGCTGTTGGTCGAATTTGTTGAGTGAGAGAACGGCAGGAGAGAGTGGTCGTCAAGATAGAGATTCAATGATTCGATCACAATGACTGAATGAGTGTATCATCACCATCATCCTTATCATCATCATTATCATCAGCATCGTTATCATCATCAGCATCAGTCAGTCAATCCATCAATCACGTAACCACGCACAAACGCACGCGGTCAAACGGCGACCGACCAAGACGACAGCTAGATAACGAGTTCTCGAGACGGATAACTAGTTCCTTAGTTCTAGTTGAACTAGCAGCAGCTACTACATCGCTAGTTAGCTACTACATCGCTAGTTAGCTACTACTGCGGCTACTGCTGTTGTTGTTGTTGTTGCTGCTGTTGTTGCTGCTGCTGTTGGTGGGTTAGATATTAGTTCGATCGGCCCGCTCGACACCCGGCACCGCAATGAAAACGTCGTCCCGGCGCCGCCACCGCTGCCGACTGCAACAACAACAACAACAAAAACAACAACAGACTGCGAAGTACAGGGAGAGAGCGACTGAGAGAGAGATAGAAGCAGAAGAGAACTTCTAGGCGAGAGCGCCAGCCAGCCAGCCAGCCAGTTAGACAGACAGATACAAAAGACACAACAATCTCTCTCTCGCGTATTAGAGCGCCAAGGCGCCGCGTTTACTCTAGCGGCCGCGGCGGCGACGCTGGCGGCAGACAACCATAACACACTTGTCGTCGTTGTTGTTGTTGTTGTTGTCGTTATTGTTGTTGTTGTCGTCGTCGTCGTCGTCGTCGCTGTTGTTGTTTTTGTTCTGCAGAGAAGAAGCATGTAATACAGAGAGAGCATGGAATGACACTATAACTGCAACATGCGCGTGCATACAGTAGTGTATTACTGCAGCGACTCTAATTTTATTATTATTATTAATATTTGTACTACGACGACTACTACTATTATTGTTATGATTATGTCTATTCGACGAAAATCATCGCTTAATCGTCGCCGTCATCGATTTTGTCGTCCTCGGCGGGCGGGTGCGGCGGAGCTAGGAGCTCATTGTGCAAAAACAACATGGCTACCTCTCTTGTTGTCTTCTGCAGCTTCTTCTGCTGCTGCTGTTGCTGCTAGTGATAATAATAATAATGATAATGATGATGATGATGATGATGATGATGCGAGTACTCGTCCTTCGAGAGAAACAGCAGCAGCAGCATTCAGTTCAACAGATAAACAAATTGTCAGACAGACGACGCATCGACAGGAACAGGACAGTCAGGCGAGAAACACAGCCTGAGTGAGAGCAGAGCAGAGTAGAGCAGATGCTTTCCCCCTCCCTCCTGCTTGACGCTGCTGCTGCTGCCGCCGCTGTTGTTGTTGTTGTTGTTATTATTATTTTTTGTTCACCTTTTTCTCATCCTTTCCCTAGCCGGCTTCACGCACGCCCGCCACCCTCCTTTCCATCGATGCGTCTCTCCTCCATTCGCTCGGCCACTGACTGTCGTCTAATCTCGTCTTGTCATTCGTAGAGGAAGCAACAGCCGCAGCCGCAGCAGCCGCCGCCTGTTTCTGTCGAAGATTTCATTCATTTACTGTAGTAGAAGGATGTCGTTGTCGAAGTCGTAGGTGTATTTGGTGTTGTTGTTGTTAGCGGCGGTCACCTATCAGTTTCTTAGTCTGGGCTCTCTGGATGGTCGTTGATGGATGATGACCATCATCAAGAGAAAGGCATTCGGATCGACTGATTCGGACAGACGCAGAACAGCAAAAACAAGGAAACGGCCCGACCAGTTGAAGAGCCAAACCCGAGAGTTGTACCCAAGACGCTCTCGTCATCATGATGCTGTCTCACGGCGAGCCGTATTGATCGTCATAATGTCGGATGATGTCCTCATTATTCTCTCCGTAGCCTATTTGATGGCAAACGATTCAGATCAATTGAATCTAACAAGAACGTGCAAAAAATGAGAAGAGCAAAAGAGACAGAGAGATTCGAGCGGACACGAAACAAGCTTCCGGAACCCTACCAGTAGTGATCGTCTACGCTGGCGGCGCCGAGGGTGAGAACCCGGAGCGCGCTTTTAAGTAGGCGCCCTCGTCGGCCCGCTGCTGCTGCGGTCGTCATCAATCCATCCATCCATCCACGAATGAATGGATGGATGGATGGGTGACCGACCCTATGACCGACTAGATTATTGTGCATGATGATATGGAATGCTTCTTCGTGCAACTATTCACCATCATATTGTACAAGCCATCTATTCACATAGAGAACTATGCGCGCGACAATGCAGCAACGACGACAATAACAACAACAACGGTTGTAAAAACAATTTAATCTGTCAATCTCTATTTTTTGGTCGCGCTCTTGTGAGGCCGAGAGAGGCCGACTCTGGAGAGGGCGAGAGCGAGCCAGCAACTGGCGGCGGAACGCTCCAACCGACCAAGCCAGACACGCGTAACAAAACACAGCTGTGTGTGGGAAACGTTAGCGGCCGCCACGCCGCTGTTCTAGCGGCCGAACGGACGAGCTAGCGGATGGCTAGTTTCAAAACTAAAAAGCTCAAGCGGCCGAATGTTGGCTCTGGTTTTTGGCTAACAGTGGCCGCAACCATCGGGTGCTGCTTATTGCATCCAGTTATTGCACTATTGCACTACCTTATTGCACTACCATCAACTGGGTGTGCGTAACGCATTTTTCCTGAACCTCTCTCTCTCAAAAAAAAAAAAAAGTGGCCGCAAGCTTTGTCGTCTGCTCTAACTCGCGTCGTCTGCTAGCAGCAGCCAGGTTTAGCTTGATGGAGAGCTTGATGGATAGCTGGATGGTTGTTGATTGACTACTGTTGTTGGCTCTGCAGAAGCAGAGCTGCTGCTATATAGATCTGCTGCCATGGAGGCAGAGTATCCTGTAGCAGTGCTGCTATTATTATTATAGGTTTCGGTGGTAGCGCCGTGCCGCTGGTGCACTGAAGGCTGAAGGCTGGTTGGTGGTTTTGAGTCCTGCGACTGGCTTCGGCCCGGCCGACCGTCGCCACTACCGGTCACAGTCAATCAATATTGCAGTATTACTTGCTTCACTACCACCACCACTACTGCTACTACTACTACTATATGATTGGGATTAAACTACAGCGACAACTATTTAGTTAGTGCAGCAGCATAGTAATGCTTCCGTTGGGCGTCAAACACACGAATAATCAGAGGGTCAGCCCTAACAAACAACACGATCGTAGCCGCAGCCGGTTGTAGAAGTAAAGAAGAAAAACAAAGAAAGAGAGTCATCATTGCAGGCAGGAAAATCAGTATCCTAACAGTAGAGTATTAGTAGTGCAGACAGGAGTGTGTGTGCAGTGAAGTGCAGGTGCAGAATGATTTCGCCATTATTATCATCATCATCATCATAACCGCCATTACCACCACCCCACAAGGTGATGACGGATTCCGCGCCGAGCCAATGAAGAGTCCAGACGAGACTTTATCGACCTGTTCGGTCGGTTAGAAGGGTTCTTGAGTTCTGGCAGTTGCTGTTGTTGTTGTTGTTGTTGTTGTTGTCGTTACTGTGGTACAAGAAGCTGTGGTTGCTCATAGTATTCTTCTTTCTGCCGATGGTACTACTATAATTATTATTTTTGTTGTTGTTGTTCTTGTTGTTGTCTCTATACTCTAGAGTTGTTGTTGTTGCTGTTTCTATATTTATTGTGTCTTCCCTATGGTTGCAAATTGATAATCGCTCATTCAGTTCAGCAGCGTCGAGCATCTCCATGCCTTCTAGTAGGAACTGTCTGCTTGTTGTCTATGGGTCTGCCATAACTCTCTCTCTCTCAATATGCTGCTTGAAATGATGTTGTTGTCGTTGCTGCTGCTGCTGTTGTTGTAATTTAATCGAAACCGTCGGCGCCATTTCCGTTTATTTGGTTTGTTGTTGTTCGAGTATTGAAAGTTGGGACACGTCCGGAACGACACTATACACATGCACACCCAGACACACAGGTTAACAGGAAACGAGAAACGATAGAACGACCAAAAGCTAGACAAATCCATTGATTGACTGACTGGTTAATGTTTTGTCTGATCTGTTGATGATGATCTTCTCTCCATTGCAGAGGCGCTGCTCCGTTGCAGAGGACTCTCTCTCTCTCTCTCACTGCGCGTCTCACCCAGATAAGGAGATTCGATATTCGAGTTTTGGTGGCGGAGAGAGCAGCTCTCGGGCAGTGGAAACTCCCACAGCCGCCAGAACAACAACAACAACAGCTCCAGCAACAACTGGAACTTCACCGGCTACCACAACAACAACTCGATATGAACATAACAACAACAACAACAACAACAACAACAACAGCAACAGCAATAGCAATAATGGCTAATACAACGACGACGACAACAGACGTCAGTGGCGTCTAGAATAGAAGGCGGTCGATTACCACGAATGGCTGCTGGTAGCTTTGTAGCTATTTGTTGTTGTGGTTTTGTTGCTACCAAAGCTGCCAAAGCTGGCTAATCGTTCTAGGACTGGGGCAGGTGTCCGTCATAGGAATAATGGTCGAGTAGCTGGTGACTTTCATCAGTCCAGCGTTTCGTTTTCTTCGTTTGGTGCTGCTTGTTTGTGGACGGAGCGAAGAAGTGAAGCTTTTTGCCGTCAATTGGTCGGTGCGTCTCATCTCCCTCTCATCGGGGAACGCTTTTTAGTAGTGGACTAGACTATAAACAACTCTGTTGTCTGGCTGTAGATCTGTCGTTGCTACTGCCGCTGCTGCTGGCATATAATACAGCAGATACAAGGCCTCTTGCGACCGTCATTGCGAGAGAAACAGGATTACTAAGACGTCAACGCAACAACATCGGCATCTGCAAGAGCAGCAGCATCATCCGGTTTGCATAAACGTCGCTGTATATGCAAGCTCGAGAGCAGTCTGCTCTCCACTCGTCGAACATCTGGCGTCCAAACTGGCGAGTTGCGAGGCGAAATTGGTGCAAGACGACCGCGTATTGCCGTCATTCGACGATCGGTCGATTTCTGATGTTCACCGACTAAGTTCACAGACTTCTGCTTCTGTTATTAATCACAGCAGCAGCAACAACAACAACGGCACCAGCTACTGTCAATTTGTACCACAAGCTCTGTGTTGCTATTTACTGTGTTCTTGCAACTCAAATCTCTCCATCTCTCTCACGGCGCTTTCTCGATGGTGCACCCGCCACCATTCAAGATGATCAGCGGAAGATGGCGATGAACTGAGATGTGGAGAAAAAGGTTGCGAACTTGCGAACCCCTCAAGTAGCCGGCGGTGAAAGCAACAAGCATCGACGGGAACAGTTAGTTGCATCTACAACAACCACAATTACCACCAACACAGCTAAGAATTAATTAAGAATTAATAAGAATAATAGCAACAACAAGCCCTGCGTCAACACTAAAGACGACGTCGGGGAGATGAGACGCACGCACTTTACTTGCTAACGCGAATTCGCAGCGGAGAGCAGTGTGCGTCTCAACGAAAGAACCAGTGAGTGAAACCACCGCCAAGCCTCCGTCTGTGTCTCATCGCCTTCTATACATACTGGTGCATAGTGGTGAAGTGGTTGTCATTGTTGGTGTTCTTGTTCTAGTGGGTGCCGTTGTTGTTTTTATTGTTGCTATTGTTGTTGTCGTCGTCGTTGTCGTCGTCGTCGTCCGGGTAGGGGTCCCGGTTGGTGCTGTTGTTCGAATTCGCGTTGTGTTTGTTGGCTTCGTTTGTGTTGTTTCTCTGTTCACTCATCGTGAATCGCCGTTACGTTCGACTTTGCGCTCAGTGTTCTTTACGTTTTATAGCAATTCTGCCACACACACACACACTGTCCTGCTGACGGCTACCGACGTTCCATCGGCAAGTGTCAGGAGGAAGAAGCGCGCCAAAGGCAGACGAAACAAAACGAAACTCACAGAGAACAGCAGCAGCAGCAGCGAGAGAACACGCGAGTGTGCAATCGAGAGATCCTCCTGAAGCTTGATCATATCCTGCTCATCCTGCTACCATAATCTTTTTCGCATTCTACCACCACCACCTGCAGTAGCATCCGATTGTAAAGTGGTAACATTGTTACAGGGGCGCCAATGAGCGGCGCGGGAAATGTACGCCAACGCAAGTATTCGGCCAACGCCGACGTGCGGGACCCGGCACGGATGGATACGTAGCCACCTGTCAGAGGTATGCCATCGTTGCTTCACGCTCTACCTATACTTCCCACACATGCAGATCCAGGAGGCGGTGGCAGCCCGCGATTCTCACCTCTAACTAGGTCCTCCAAGAGCGCCGCCGCATCAAGCAGCAACGAGGTTGAGACTGGCCATACATACTCTGTTCATCAATTGGCGACGACAACTGCTTGATTTGTGGGACGACGGATAACCTTCGCTTGTCGTCGCCTGTCTCCTCGATCCGAATCCGAACCGAGACCGGTCGCTGGCCGGGCCGGTCGAATTGGCTCGCGGCGCCGGCTGTTTCTTCAATTTCTTTGACTACTAGACTACTAAAGCCCGAACAACAGACGCCACCCGTCGTTTCGACATCTGTTTCAACATCTTCGCACTATCATCAGGCTATCATCATCACCAGCCAGCCAGCCAGCATCACTCCAGCAATATTCGAACAACAATTGCCAATACCAATTGTTGTACTCTCATCGACATCCTCATCCTCATCCTCATCATCGTCCGAGTTCTGTTGTTCGTCGAAAGTCTCATCTATCTCATCGTCTCGCAACGCCGTCGTCGCTGTGTGCGTCGCGTCAACCAAACGGAGTCGAACACACAAACAAACAAGCCGCCTACAGTTTCATTTGCAGCAGCATTGTGGCGGTGTCAAACCACCACCAGCTGTGTATGAACAGACGGACCCAACCGACCAACTGAAAGAAATTCGACTATCTACACTATTTACCAACCGCGTTATCGGAAGCTAGCTGGTATTGCAGCTGCTGCCTTTATTACTACTACGACTGGTGCTGCTGCCTATCTTACGTGCACTGTTCTCGCTGCTGCTGTTGTTGTTACTGTTGTTCATCTTGTTATTGTTGTTGTCGTCGTCGTCGTCGTCGTTGTTGTGCGATTATTGTTATTGTTGTTGTGATTGTTGTTGTTGTTGTTGTTGCTGCCGCTGCCTCTGCCTCTGCTGCTGATACTCTAACAGTAAGCAATCATTTGGTCGACGCAGAGCAACAGCAACGGTGCAAACAGGGCCCACCAGTCGGTGTTGTCCTGCTACTGCTGTTCCTGGTGTGCGGTTATGTTCTTGTTGTTGTGGTTGTTGATGATGTTGAGGTTAAGATCATCTTCGTCGTTGTTGCTGCTGTTGCTGTTGTTGGTACCTAGCCGCCTTGACGACGCCTTCGGCGACGAAGGCGACTCAATTCATGCTCGCACCGTCGACTGTTTTGTCGTCTAGTGCGTCGATGATATCATTGTTGACGTCGTCAGCGTTTCGCCGCAGCGAACAATAAGAAAGAAGACCCTCGAAGAAGAAAAAGAAGAAGAAAGAGAAGAAAAGGAAGAAAAAGCATGGCTCCAACGAGCGGTCAGTTGAAGTTGATCTGCGACTCGTTACGCAACCAGGGCGCGCCTTTCGTGTGCCCGATTGGTGGATGCGGCCGCTCCTACAAGACCTTCTCCGGCATCCAGTTTCACATCTGCAATACGCGCCATGAAGCGAGTGCAATTCTGGCCGCTTGCGAACGATCGCGCTCGCTTCGCAAAGATAACAGCACCGGCAATAAAGAGGCGGCGGCCGCTGCTGCTGCTGCTGCTGCGAACATTAACAACAATAGCACCAGTAGCAACAACAACAACAACAATAACAACAACAGCAGCAACAGCAATACTTCTTGTACCACCACAACGTCTTCCGTGGTTAACCCCACCACCGTCTCGGCCACCTCTTCGTCTACAACATCGCTTTTGTCGTCGTCGGCGGCGGCCACCAGTGGCGGCAGTCCGAACTCAAAAGAGCACAAGAATGACAGCTCTCATCATTCGAATCCTTCGCATCACCAGAATCATCACAGTAGCAGTCAACAACAACAACACCATCATCATCAGCACCACCACCAACAACAACAACCCCACCCGCGAGCTTCCGATCACAGGATGGGCGGCAGAATGAAGGCATTTATGGGGTCGTCCACTCTGAACTGTGGCAACACTAGCAGCAGCAGCAGCAGCAGCAGCAACAACAACAACAACAACCCCCCCACACAGCAACAGACAGGAGGATCATCCGATTCGCCTGGCGGCCGTTCTTCTGGAGGAGGCCCTTCGGCTGGCCCCGTTGTCGGCACCGCCGCCGCAGCCGCCGAACGGATGAAGTCAACACCAGGCGGGGGCAGTCGGGCCCCCGAAGGCGGGACGCCGATGTTGTCAACAGCGGCGGCCGCCGCCCGAGCGGGGCCCCCTGCGGCCGTTACCCCCTCATCATCGTCATCGGGGCCTTCGCCGGCTTCAATGATCATCGGGCTGGCGGCCGGCGCTGCCGGTGCCGGACAGGGCCCTCGTGAGGGCCTGACGTACGCCGAAGCACAGAAGGTCGTCGAGATTGACGTCGACGGCGGTCTGTACCGCTTGAACATCGAGGAGCCCCTCAATGTCATCCTGACCAGCGAACCGGACCCGCTCGGCCAGCGGCCGGAGGGCGCGCGACAACCCGAGAAATCGCGAAGTCCCCACAAGACAGCCAAGAGCAAGAAAGCGCGCTTGAGCAAGGTTGGTGTGCATGTCTGCATACATATACTCGTATGTGTATATATATATATATATATATTTTTTTTTTTTTTATATATATACACGGGTGTCCAACCCCAGTTTGGCCAGACTTAAGGCGGTTCTAGATTTCGTTCAAATTTGCTATTTTTTCAATAACATTTTGGGAGGGACTGCCTTGTTTATGAGTGCAAGTGGAACTACCAATGTTTGCTATACAAATGTGGCTGGCCGGACATTACGTTATAAAATGTGTGGTTAGGAGAAAATTAGTTGTTTTGTGTTACTTAACTTTCTAGGTTTTAGGGTACCTAGTCCTGAGCATCATTTTTAGTTCATTCACTTAATCTTTACGCTCTTATGTTCAATTTCTCAATCGACTCGTAACTCCTAAACAAGACATTTCCACCGTTCCTCCATTCCAGTGAAAACAACTTTTATTTTAACGAAATCCGCAACCCCCTTGAGCCTGACGAAATTGGGTTTGTAATCCTAAATCCAGGAATACAAACACATATATATATATATATATATATATATATAAAAGATTGTGTGTGTTTATGCGAGAGGATACATGCTATGCTGCGTGTACAGCCCAAGTGATCGGGTTCCAAGGGATCGAAATAAGCGCCCTATATATATATATATATATATATATATATATATATATATTGGCATTACAGCCTTATGCTTAGAGGCTATGCAGAGCACTTATTATTTAATGAACTGGATGCCTGATTTATTCTGTTTCAGCAGGGAAACTTGATCCATATACTATCAGGTTTCCATGCTGGGAGGAATTAGACTAAGTCTTCTCCGTGTTACGTCGTTTTAATATCTGAAAGTTGTCAGCTTTAGCGCTGTCTAATATGTTTCGTATACATAAGCATTGTCTTTTTAATAGATGGATTTAAAAAGTGGCGGACCTTACGTTGCATGATACGAAAAAAAAATGTTGCGAGCGATGATATATATATATATATATATCTACTGGCCTTGGAATCTCGCAGTATATACTCGGCTTCTTTGATGTAAGCTTTCATAATCAACCGTGTCGATTTGGAAGATGGTGGTGGTTATTATTGTTTTAGCAACTGGTTTATTTATTGACCGCACATCAGTTGTTGTACCTGCTCTCTAGATAGGAGACTTTCTTAGTGCTTAGGTTACTGCATAGATACTACAAAGGCAACACGCATATTTAAGGTAGCTTAGACACATATCTAAGACGATGTTTATTTGGTGACCTGGTGATCCGGCGGGGGGCCTACCACAGTAGATGTTGTCTACGTATAGTGTGGTATGAATGTGCGCAAACTGCAAGCTTATATGGAAGTGTCAAATGGTATTGATCGATACTGCGGTCCGTTCTTTCGTCAAATGCCGTATATATTTTTTTTTGTTAACGGCGTGATTGGTAACACGCGTGTATTGTTTTAGTAACACTATTACCAGAAACTATAAACATAAACATGGACTTGAGGAGAACGTATAAAGCACTCTGTTTACTGGATAAGATTTTGTTAAGTCAAGTCAAAAGCATCTTTATTCACGGGTCATATATGCGCAAGCGTACACTGTTTTAACGAAATCTTTTACATCTGAATGTAATCATTACATACATCAGGTTTGTCGATTTCGCAGGCTTCGTGGAACTCTCCACGAGAATGTGTTGTTTATCTTCAGTGAGCGTGTAACCCCCAGTGATCTAACATTCACTCTACTTCGTAGTCCATTATTTAGATATTTAAACATGGTCTGGTCAGTCTGGAGACAGCACACGAGGAATATTACGTATTTTTGACACTCGTATGATACGTTTGGCCTCTACCATCACAATGGCATTTATCTCTGCCATATTCTGGCATTTATTCTTTCATATAACGAGTCTAAACCTGGCTGTAGTGAGGGAAGACTAGACGTTTGTACAAATTCACATAGAAATTACGGTTTTTAAAATGAAGCATTTAAATATGGTATTACATAATTGTGAAGCAGAAGTGACGACGGCAGTAATATGTAATAATAATATAATATATAGGCCCAATGCACGATTTTTGCAGCACCGGGGAGTTTCAGGGTAGGGAATCACTTACCGACTTTGACGGTAAATCTTCGCCCGGTAAGGTATGCTACCAATGAACGAGTTATGGAATCCTTGTCAATACTTTCTAGTTTTTGTAACATCAGTTTGTGATTCACCTTGTCAAATGCCTTTGAAAAAATTAAAGTATATGCAATAACAATTTCTACGAATATTTATGTGTAGGCTTCAGTAGTGGATAATAGATATACGTTGTGTTCCTGTGGAACGGCCCCTGGCGAACCCATGCTATTTTGTGTCAATCCGTTACACACTAAAAAGGTTTCAATGTGATTAATGATTAACTTCTCCAATGAAATACACGCGATGAATAGATGAGCTACCGGCCGGTGGTTAACCAGCAAATGTTTAGCCCCTCTTTTCTAAATACAGGCGTTACAATTGACCTCCGAAATCACGAAGGGACATGCCCACACAATATGGTCTTTGCAAGATGTACAGTAATGGTTTGGCGATAAAATCACAAGTGTTTTACAAAATGAGTGCTATACCATCTGGTGCAAAACTGCACGTATTCTTGAGTGTTTTACTCTTTTTGATTATGTTCTTAATCGAAAATATAAACTGCTTATGGATTGTTTGGCTATGACGCGTTTTGCCTATCGTCCGTGACGGCGGCTGGAGGTGCATATACAGAGGAGAACAATTTGGAAAGTGCCGCCGCTTTACTTTGGTGATCTTGCTTTTTTGTGATCTGTGGCAGGCTGGAGCAAAAATGGCTGGCAATTCGGGCGGCTCCGCTGGCGACCGGACCGGAACGGGGGACATGTCTGTACGTCTTCCCGAGGCCGTCGTTGCACTGGTCGAAGACTATGCGTGCAGCGATGCTCCTCAGCGGCCAGTAACCTATTACCGCTTTACGGAAAAGACCCCGGAAGAGCTCGACGAGATGGTCGAATACGACATGGATGAAGAAGACACCGCCTGGCTGGAGATTATCAATCGCAAACGCAAGAAACAGGTAGGTAAAGGAACGAAACTATTCTAGTCTTCAAGCCACGAATAACCTGGCTCCCTTGCTCTAAGGAGATCTACATCGTGTTCTACGTAGATTTTTGTTGAGTATGCAGTATTTGTGTGTTGTACAATAATGTGTCCCCCTTCCGACATCCATGTGCTGTTGTTTCAAGTGCACGGCGTTGACTAACCTGGTTTTGCATACATTTGCGCACGCACGTTGCATTTGAATGCCTCCTGATGGTACCTAGGGAATTTCTTCGGAGGTGACTGGAGACACGTTCGAGCTGCTGATGGATCGTCTCGAGAAAGAGAGTTATTTCCAGGCGCAGAACGCGCCATCTAGCGGAGCCGGGGGAGGCGGGAGCGCTATCGACGACGACGCGGTGTGCGCGATCTGTCAGGACGGAGAGTGCCACAACGCGAACGCTATCCTGTTCTGCGACATGTGCAACTTGGCTGTGCACCAGGAGTGCTACGGCGTGCCGTACATCCCTGAAGGACAGTGGCTTTGCCGACGTT
Organism: Dermanyssus gallinae; assembly: GCA_003439945.1. Taxonomy (NCBI): domain Eukaryota; kingdom Metazoa; phylum Arthropoda; class Arachnida; order Mesostigmata; family Dermanyssidae; genus Dermanyssus; species Dermanyssus gallinae. The sequence continues at coordinate 77,942 of QVRM01004404.1, read as the reverse complement.
GCCTGCAGTCGCCATCGCGTGCCGTCGACTGCGTGTTGTGCCCGAATCGAGGAGGTGCGTTTAAGCAGACGTCGGATGGCCGATGGGGCCACGTCGTCTGCGCGCTGTGGGTGCCCGAGGTGTACTTTGCCAACACGGTGTTTCTCGAGCCCATCGACAACATCTGCAACATTCCGGCGGCTCGGTGGAAGCTCACCTGCTACATCTGCAAGAAACGCGGTCAGGGCGCCTGCATTCAGTGCCACAAGGCCAATTGCTATACGGCCTTCCACGTGACCTGCGCCCAGCAAGCTGGTCTGTATATGAAGCTGGAGGAGTGCAAAAGCGGAGAACAGAGCGGAGTCCGAAAGACGGCCTTTTGTGACAGCCACGCGCCGATCACGTATAAGAAGGCAGACAAGATGCGCAGCGCGCGTAAGATTCTGCAGGAGCGTGCGAAGGCGTTGCCGGTTGTCTCGATTCCGACGATTCCCGAGGAGCGGATGATGCATGTTGCGTCGCTTGTGTCACTCCCCCGCAAGGCTGACTTCCTGCAGCGGCTGGTCGGCTACTGGACACTGAAGCGGCAATCGCGTAACGGCGTGTCCCTGTTGCGCAGACTGCAGATGTCGCACCTCAGCAGCAGGCATAGTCGGAACGAGCCCGACCTCGACAGCACGACGGCGGCGATGCGCGACCAGCTCAAGTACTGGCAGCGGTTGCGACAGGATCTCGAGCGGGCGCGGCTTCTCTGCGAGCTTATCCGCAAGCGCGAAAAGCTCAAACGGGAGTTCATTCGACTCCGCGAGCGGCACTTTCTGACCGAGGTCGGCTCGCTGCCGAAGACGCTCGACGAGCTCATCACTCTGCTGCAGGAGAAAGATCCGCACCGAATTTTCGCCGAGCCCGTCGATACCAACGAGGTGACCGACTACCTCACCCTGATCAAGGAGCCGATGGACTTCTCGACGATGCGGGCGAAAGCCAAGCAGCTCGAGTACGGGTCGTTCGCCGACTTCGAGCGCGACTTCAATCTGATCGTGTCGAACTGTATGACGTACAACGCCAAAGATACGATCTTCTACAAGGCGGCGGTGAAGCTTCGCGACCGCGGCGGCGCCATCATTCGCGCGCACCGCGAGCAACTCATCAGCGCCTTCGACTATAACACTGGACGGATTCTAGCGGCCAGTGTGGGTGCGGCCCCCTCCTTAACCTCGGCGTCAGCGTCGGCTGGTGGAACTGGGCCGGATGTGGCCGGATCTGTACCGAACGCCGCCGGAGACCCGGATCTCCGGCGGAATAGTGCTAAGCTCGGCAGCGATCAACAGCCCGCCACGGGAACGGTGACGGTGGGAACGTGCCGGACGAGCGGTCGGAGATCGGATACGTCCGAGACTGTTCAGCAGCAGCAGCAGCAGCAGCAGAAAAAGCCGCCTGCCAGCTTGTCAAAGCTGGCGACCCTCACCGTGCAGGAGTTTCTACGCTCGGACGAGTACCGTCGCATGAGTCCTCAGGCTCAGGTGACCGCAGTGAAGAGTCGCCAGCAGACGTTGGCCCTCGAAGACGCCTCGCCGATACGCTCGAAACGGCAGCGTCTGCTACGCTGCGAGCTAGTCAAGCTGCGACGAAAGCTTTCGCTCGAGAAGAAGGCCAGCGAGAGAAGAGAGGCAACGGCTGCGGCAACAGATGAAACAACAGCTGACGTCGTAGCCGCGTCGGGCACAGCGGCTAACATCAACAGCAGCAGCAGCGTCACGGTCAACGCGGGCCTGGCCAACGAGGATGAAGACGAGGCGGAGGACAGAGACGAGGACATGGTCACGGAGGCGAACGAAGTGGGGTTTGGTCGCGACAACAATGACGAGGAGTCGGGCACCGAGAGCGACTCAACCGTCGAAACGGATCAGCAAGCGACGCTTGCTGTAACCATGAACAACCATCACCATACCGGTAACGACACTAATAGTACCACATCGAACCATCATCATCATCATCACAACCACCATCATCACAACCATCACCATCATCATCATCACCACAGCAACAACCATCAGACACAGTCGCAACTTCGGCAACATGGATCCACCGGATCTTCTCCGCAGCAGCAGCGGCAGCAGCAGCAGCAGCAACAGCAACAACAATCACCAACAGCAGCAACAACAACGACGACGACACAGCAACCTCAGAAGGAATCCTTCAAGGTGAGAGTTAGGCACTGGCCAGCGCCGGTCGGGTCGAGTCCAAGCAATGTCCATGAAGTTAGGTCCTGTACGCCAGTGCAATGCGTTTAAGTGTGTCGTTTATCATAGCATCAAAATCAGTCTTGCTTTTCTGCTCGAGCTTGCTGCTCGGGCCAGAATGACAATAACATCAGCGAAACCTCCTAATCTGAATCCAGGGAGCGCGCGCAATCTTAACGGGGCAGCGATTATTGTTAGGTATTGTCCGCTTGCCACACCGACTATGCTGTGTAGGTTTTAAGCCCTAAATATTTTCTTGTCTCGCCCTGTGTATCAGCTGGTCACAGGAGACGTGAAATTACTTTCTTGATGGATTAATACAGTGTGTTCACATGTCCAGTGTCCGGGCTGATGGTCGACTGGCTTGTGACAATGTATGTTCAACCAGATGATAGTATCGAAAATTGTCACTAGCGTAACTGCTGGAATAGGGTCCATTGTGTGACCCTTGTATACGCTTGCTACGTGTATTTTGTATGTTTCCGTTACACAACTGAAATAGCGGTCTGTGGTCTACCCGGTTTATCTCGTTTTCACATGCGCCTCTCGCGAAGTTGCTACCTGGTGGAGGTTATGTTAACAATGAATATGACGGCAGCGTCAATATTGATAATGCCGTTCTTTCTATTATGAATGATGTCACATTTTCCTTTGCAAACATGTCGTATCATGAACGATCTAAATTGTACTTACTATATATATATATATATATATATATGTATATATATATATATATATATATAAACACCAAACGGCACGTATGTAGATAATATTCCTTGTATGATAATGTCCAATGTTTGTGATATTGTGTTTTGAAATTAAATAAATGCTACGCAAGTTTCCCGTTAAGTTCACTGAAGTTTAGATCACTGTGTTTATTAGCTATAGTTGTTTCTCGTTATTGTCATTATTTGTCTGGCCGTAGGCGGAGCAGTTGCAGCGATTGTTGCCGACGTATACGAGACGCTGCTCAGCACCATATTATATGATATCGATAAAACAATGACATTTGGACTCTGTACGTTGTATAGCCAACGCCCTGTGGCCGTTGCGCCCCATTTTCCAAGTACGTTTTTGTTCGGACACTAGGACGATTATTAGGACGCGTCACTGAATAGAAGAAGCACAAGGGTGTTTACCTGGTGCTTCAAAAAAGAGACGCTAACGGTGTTCACCTGGTGGTTCAATGGATGCACGTGGTCTCGTTACATGTATGTGGCCGATAAGTGCACCACGCCAGCGTTACTACTAATAGCATTCCTAGGAGCATAGACCGGCGACGGATGAAACGAGGTACCTTCGAAGTGTAGTTGTTGCCACCACCGCCGGTGATGACGGTTGTGTGCCGAACAACTGTGGTGGAGTGCCGTGTTATCTTACGCTGATGTCTGCTGCTGCTGTGGCAGTTTGCGCTGGCCCGCCGGCACTGGCCAAAGCGACTTGCCTCGAGAGGGTCACCGTTTCACAGCGTTTAGAGAAATTGACCGAGCAAGATGGCTTAGTGGCAAAAGGCTTTGGCTTGCATTTGGGAGGCTTAGGTTTGGGACCCAGACCGGCCACTCCTATACTGGTTTTCATGGTTCCCAGTTTGAGCCAGGTGAATGCCGGAGTGAACTAAAAAGCGACCATGATTGGAAAAGACGAGGAGCACATATGTCGCAATAAAAAGAGATGATGCATTACCATCCGCCCCCCATAAAATGAAAAAAAATACCGTCGCAGCGGATGGAATAGCATTTCCAGCTTGGAACAGCATCTCCACTTGATGGCTACAGTGCGAAGCCTTATGCGTACACATTTCTCCCTATCCGTATAAATGCGTATAAATATATCTTTCTATAACGCAATTGCATTCTACGAGCTATCAGTCAGTGTATGTTTATTCACCTTAGTTAAATGTCATTCTACAAATGATACGATCCGTCAGCGTTAGAAACGCTTGTTTAACTTGGACCCGTTGCTACATCTACAACGATGAAGTATTTATCGCTTGAACTCGTAATTGGCATAACAGTGTTCGGTCGTATTGTTTGTGTAATCAGGATGGCTGACGGTGATACTTAGGTTGTCACGTTTCTTTAAGGACAGCCACAATATGTGTACATCGAGTTTGCGTTGGAACGTGGGCTTATCTTTTTTTCTGTCTGACCGAAAACGCTGCGCTTAAACCGCAACGGGCAGCGCAGCCTTGCCCGACAATTAAGTTTGGTGTACCTCTTTTTTTGCTGCACTTACTACTGTGGTTAAGGGTATTATTGTTATGCGTTGTTGTTGTTGTCCCTGTAGCATCATTGTTATTGCTGCCGGCGGTGTTCTTATCTATTGATCTTATTCGGATATCGTTACTACTTACTAACCAATTGCACCTGTGACTACGACTATGTTTACTGTTACTATTGTATTATTCTCCTGTCTACTGAATGGTATTCGGCACTTCGAAACATTTCGATGTGCCGATCATCATTTTTAATGCCTGTTGTTGTCCCCGGTGGTATATAGAATAGAAATTGTGATGTCAGTCTATGTGAGTGCGAATGTATATTGGTGGGTGACAGCTCCTCTTTCTTAACGTCGGTGGCACGAAAATATCAATCGTTTGTCTTTGTTTGTATGTCCTTCCTTCTCTTTCCTTCTGTGTGTATGTATATATATATATATATATATCCTCCCAGTTTCCCATTCTTTCGCGCTCTTGTCTGTTGGTTTATCTGTGATTGTGGTTGTTGTTGTTATCGTTGCGGTCGTCAATGTTGATGCTTGTCAAAGTTAACACGTGTCTTGTGGCTTGTGCTTTTGATGGTGTTTTGTTTTTCCGGACTTCTGGTGTGGTGGTTGGTTCTGGCCTGTTGTTCATCCACAGATATACCGCGAGAAAGGAAGTGACGATGAAGATCAAGATGACGAAGATCATGATGATGATGATGACGATGATGCGCGAAATGAAGATTCCGAAGACGCCAACGAAGAGGACGAGGAAGCTGACGATATCGATAGCGAGGAACAAGAAGGCCAAGAAGAAGAGGAAGAAGAAGAAGCGGCCGAGATAAAAAACGAAAACGGAATCAGAGAAGGGAACCACGACAACAACAATAACAACGACGACGACGACGAACATAATGATGGTGATGTTGATGAGGATCATTCTGCTCTTTCTGCCGCTGTTGCTGGTGGTGGTGAAAGGAATCATCGCGTTAGGAGACAGGGGACGGCCAACGCGAATCGAGTCGGTAACAGCAAGAGCAAAACAGCAGCGGCCCATGGGCCGAAGGCCGAACCACGAACGCCACGCGCCGACAAGGACAACAACAACGACGACCACGGGGGAGACGACGACGGTGGAGAGGCCACCGAGTCCGACTCGGGAGTGGAGACCGTAAACGATTCCGGGCATCGATTAGGCGCCGGCGACGGGGGCGGCGACAGTATCAACGGCATCAAGACAGCCGGAGACGACGTTCCTCACTCAGACAAAAGTAGCGGGGGCGCGCTGTCGTCGTCGTCGTCGTCTTCATCGTCTCCCGTGTTGGCAACCGTGTCTCGACGCGGATCGAAGGGCAGACCGAAGGTCACCGGAGGGGCCGGGAAGAGGGCGGCGGTGCGGGCGGTAAGGCCACGCCAGAGGGCCAGCAATGGCTCGGCGAAGATATCGGGGCGACGGGCGGCGGCAGCAGCAGCAGCAGCATCGGTACCATCGGATGAAGCAGCTGCCTCTGCTGCCGGAACTGAGGCAGCTGAAAGTGGCGGTGCTGGCTTCAGCCAAAGGGCAAACAGCACTGATGCCGACGAGCACGACGAACTGACAGCAGACGATGGACTGCGGGACAGCGAGGGAGGTCTCGACGAACAGAAGTTGTATGAGATACCGCTCGAGCCCCTGGATCTGGTGTGGGCCAAGTGCAGGGGCTACCCGTGGTATCCCGCCCTCATAATCGACCCCGACGCGGCAGCGGCGGCGAACGAGCACGCGGGTATAACCACAACAACAACACCAACATCAACAGCAACTACATCAGCAGCAGCAGCGGCGGCAGCAGCTGCGGGACCGGGGACGACTGAAGATGGCCGCCAGCCGGCAGCCGATACCAGTGACGCCGGAGGGGGTGTCAGCATACCGACACCCCCACCGCAAGTTCTGCAGCTGCGGCCGCGTGATCGGGATCGCCAGCGGGATCGAGAGCCGCGCGACGGCAGCCACCGACCTGCAGGGAGCCAGTCGAGTCAGACGAACCAGTCGTCTGGAGGAGTCCAAACGGGGGGTTGCAGCCAACAGCAGCAGCAGCAACAGCTATTCCTTGTGCTCTTCTTTGACGCGAAACGGACGTGGCAGTGGCTGCCGCGCAGCAAGCTCGTTCCGCTGGGGCCCGATGCCGACACTGACAAGAAGAAACTGCAGGCAAGCCGAAAGCCCGCCGAGCGAAAGGCCGTCAAGAAGGCCTTCGAAGAGGCGATTGCTCATCGCTGCCGTGTGGCACGGGCCACCGGTGAGGATCCGATGTCGTAGGCCGTAAATCGGCCCGCCCGCGAGGGAACGGCCAGGCTTCGTCTGGCTTGTGTTTGAAGCCATTCATGTCCGTGTCTGGCCTCTGTTGTGAGAGTCTCTGGGCGCTAACGACGCTAGCTGCGAAGGTGATCTTGGCGGAGAGTAGCACAGCGTTCACGCAACTAACTCAATTGACGATTGATTTCGTAGTACGTAACGTCGTGCGCCTGGAAACTAGCGAACTAGTTTACACTGGCGTCGGCTCTCGTTCTACAACGGACGAGTCCGACGTCTGGATTTTAGTGTCTTGCCTACAGCCCTCCGGTTAAGAAAAATGCAGTTCTGTAGAGACGAGGTAGAGGCGTTTCAGCCGGTGGACGGACAAAGCGATCTACCACCACGTCTAGGAGTAAAGAGTCATTCTTACACCTGACTTGACTTCGGTATGCGAAGGACGCATGACATATACCTTTCAAACTGTTGGAAGAAGCTGCTAAAAAACGCTGTCGCCAGTAATGATCTGTTTACCATTCGTTACTCTCGCTGGCGTCTTGCGCGATGATGATTTGCATTCAGAGTTCATACAGAACAAAACAACCCCCACAAAAGCACGGTCGACTAGACGGTGTCAAGACTGTCACTGAATATCCTGTAATTCCGTTTTAGGGACTCGGCGAAGTAATTTATACTCGTTAGTGATAGGAACATACCCTGTTTTGTTGTTTTTACCCAGCATCCGCCTATGTGCTGGACATGTATGTGAGGCAGTGGAATTCACTTGTAATTAGCAACAACCTTAGCGAACGCTAAGACAATGTCAATAACTACGTACTGTGAGACGAGTACTTCAGTAACAACTGAGAGTAGTGGTCAAATATGGCGTGCATATGTTCATATGTGTATATAATAGTTTCGCTACACAGTTGTTCAATTTCTTTTTAAATTAAAGACTAGCTAATTGCGATACATGCGTATCCGACCTAATGATTCAAGGGAGGGACACGGCAATTGCACTATGATATTTGCAACAGTTGGTATTGCGTACATTGTATACACTCTAATGTCCAGAGAACGGACGTGCCAGATATCAGGAAGTCCACCGAAGTTCCTTCCATCCATAGCAACACTTCATTAGGCTCTTTATCTTAGCTTTTTCGCTTAGTCTAGCAATGTAGCAGTAACTCGGTGCAGACATGCTTTGTTTATAAATCTTTATCAATACCTGTTTATATTCGTACACCTGTTTTAGTACTGTTAACTCAAACCACCATGCTATAGAGATTGGGGAAAATTTGGTTCAGCTTTGTACCAGCATTGTACAAACAAAGATTGGAAGTATTCACCGTGTTTGTTTCGTTGCGTATATATTCGTTGCGTTGCTTTGCTTTATCTTATCTCTAGATTATTTTCGTGTGGGCTATACAGTTCGATACGACATCAGTTGTATCAACGGTATGGTTCGATACAACTGATGGAGGAGGTGTCGTCTGATGAGAAGGCGCATAAGGACGCGCACCGATGTTTGCAGTCCGTGTATATGCGGCGTGTACAGAAAGAACGCGTGGTTCGTGGACCTCCACTGTCTCACCCTTAGCAATCAATTTCACTTTTCCGCGGACGGATAATGCTGATCGGATCGGTGCAGAAGATCGACGAGTCCTTAAGCGACGTTAGTTTATATAATGTAGTTAATCTAATATATAATACGTTCACTACCCAGGATTATTGAGCGCCGCCGCCGCGGCCGCCGTTTAGTGCAAGAAGAGTCCGACGTGCAAATGCGCTACGGCAGGGTGAAAGAAGAAATACGCTAAATATCACGAAGCTCATGCCTACTGTGGTTCCTACTGACGATTGTGTCGAGTCAACAACGACGACAGAACGCCATCAGCTTTTCATCTCACTGCGACGTATTATTCGATCTGTATGCGCGTATGATTGTGAGTCTGTGTGAGTGTTTACGTGCGTGTGTGTGTTTGCATGTGGATGTGTTTCTGTTTGCTTTGCTGCTCGTGTACATATCCTCTCGTAAAACCTGTGTGCCCTGTACGAGTCGAGTACTTGTCGATTTGTTCATTTCTAGTTAAGTCTAGTTAACTACTAAAAGGTAAACAATTGTTGTGTTGTGTGAACATGGTTCACGGCCTGATTAGTAGCAGTCGTAGTAGGGCCAAATCATCCTCCAGTCATCTACGTTCTTGTATGTGACACCGCATCCGAACAGTTTGTAACGGTAACGTAACCAAGTGACCATAGTGTAGATTTAATAAACTATTGCTATATTATCTAAACGTGTTACCTTCTTCATTGCGGCTCTCACACGTTGGCGGCACACCAAATTCATTTGACGGAAGAGTGGCGAGACGTTCACTATATGCCTCGATCCCACAATGATATTGATTCGTCGTTCCGTTCACATGGAGCGATCTACTAAAAACCCGATTGGCGTTATTATCTTGTGTTTGATATGCGTGATGTATGTACATTGCGGCCAGCAATCCGCTAGTGACAGCCTTGTTGATTCGCAATCGAGGCGTATCTATCAGGTGAACTGACCAATAACAGCGCGAAGCTTTGCTGTGGCCGTTGACGGCAGATATATATGCTTTCATTACATGGACAATACTCCAAAACTGATACGCAAATGTGTCGCGATTAAAAACTAATTTCGAATGAAGCGCTATTACTTTATATACATAACATCAGATCCTGTGGCGTCGTTGAGGCGGCTTTTCGCGTAGTTACAAGCAGCAAGTCACGCCTTTGGATGGCGAATCAAACTATTCTTCCTGGCTTAAGGTGTTACATTTAGGACAGGATTACGAAGAGATCGTTAATCTCGTTAGACTTGATCTCAAAACGCCTCCTCTAATATTGACGGCAGCGAGAATGTGCTCGGCATCGCTGGCTTTGGCCTATTGGCTTGTTTGCGACTTTCGAAGAAGGTCATTGGGTACGTATCAACACAGTTAAAAGAAAAAGATACATTCGTCTGATGCGCATCAGAGGTGCGTTTTAACATGGCATACTTCGTCCTACACGTCTAATGCTGGTCCCCTATGGACAAATGTGTGCTATAGTGTTAGTACGTAGATAGAATAGCTAGAGTCCAAACGAGGAATACCAGATTATATACATATATATATATATAAATATATATATATATATATATAGAGAGAGAGAGAGAGAGAACACCGACCACATAACCCGTGGGCAGATATATGTTGTCCGTTACATTTGTAGACACTGTTCTTATATCACTTATGCGTCAGTTGCCAGCTAGAATCAGTCCAGGGCTGGCCTATTTCTCCAACGACTCTATCATCGCCGCTGCGTTCTCTCGCTTGGATCAAAATTGAGATCATCTGCCTAAGTAACCCGCTCCATCTTTTATTTCCTGTAGTGTTGTTTCTCAGCTTAGCACAGATGCGATTATATGAATATTTACTATACCAACATTCATACATGTATACTAGCAGTTATATCGATAAGTGTATTATTATATTTTTTTTGTGTTCGAACTTTGGAGTGAACAATTGTCTCCGCGTTAACGTGTAATTACTGGTTCTCTAACCCAGTATTAGCCCAGTTTGACAATGTGCCCCGAACAGATGCTGCGTTTCCTCGTTGAATGTCGAGCGACAGCCTCTGACGCAAAAAAATCCGATGCTCTTGAGTCTCCCGTGGCAAGGTTAAGGCTTCTACCCACGCGCTGAATCAATTTCAGTGTGAGCGGGCCTGGCCCTCCCATTGTTTCGAAAGCCAACGGACATAATTGGTGCAGATAACTAACGCCAGAGTATTTTCTACATTTGTTAGCCTGGACGCATGACCTGCACGGGCCGCACCTGCACCGACCATTAGGGGGCTAATGAGTCGAATCGATAAGTGTGTATTTATTAAGCATACGCACTGCTATAAGTAAGTGTATAAACGTGTACAAAGACTGTGCACTGTTAAAATACAAGAGTAAGCTAGTTTGTATGTTATAACTGAGTACAGAAAATGCACATTTTAAAGCAGTGTTTTTACCATTGCTGATGGGTATTGGATTACAATTTGTAATGGCTTTATTCTCTAATGATACAGCTAGTAATAATTAACAACTAGTATAATGAAAACCAAAATGAGAGCAGTAAGCAGTGTGTAGTCGTTTTCAGAAAGTCGCCTGTCTCAGATGCGCTAGCAAAAAAATTGAAGCCCCGTATCTCGACAAATGTATCGTGTCTCTTCTTGTATCTCTTAAAAACAACATGTCTTTATTTATAGTCGTATCGCATGGTTTAAAGTTTTACATATGCAGGCAGTTTGGAATATTTAGACCAGTAAAAGAAAGAAGATGTACAGCAGTGGGTGACAGAGCGACGCTCAAGAAATGTCTAGCACTACCTCATAACGTCGAGGTTTGCGTAAGAGCGTCCCCCGCATTATACAAGTTAAAGCAAAATATAAACGGATTTACCGCATAGTCATGTGCTGCCTAATATGCGCATTTCAAATAATTGAATCAGTGCAATGTATTCTCAGCATTAACAGCTTCCAATTACAGTAATAATCATCGTCACTAATCTATATACTAAATTTTACACACTGTAAGCAAAATCTGTAACTTTGCCCTACGTCGCTTACACAACCATATATATATATATATATATATATATATATATATACATATTTATATGTGTGTAGAGCTAGTAGTATGTAGAGTACAGTGTATATATATATATATATATATATATATATATGTAGAGCTCGTTCAAGCAAATATCTTTTCCATGGAACATGGTCTCGGAGAAGCCTTTTTGTAACGTAATGTATTTTTTTTTACAAATGATGATCTTTATTTATGAATTCATATTACAATATTGCGCAAGTGAACGTGTTAACTCTCAGCATAGAACAGCCCTGGTCCGCACCATTCATCAAGCGATCCTAAAATTGAGATCGCGTTGGAATCAACATCAATGGAAAGTCTCTGGTGTAAGAATTGTGCGGCTCTTTTGCTTCACTAGTTATTTTCAAGCGTTTGCCCAATTTAGTAAGTAGTCTCTCAGTCAGGGGGCCCGGTGATTCCAAGGCCTCGAAAACTGGGCTGAAGTTATGGGCTCTTGTTAGTTCGGCGTATTTGTTCATCTTGTTCTTTTCTGCTAGGATCGCAGCGTGACTCGCTCTAAGTAAACCGAGACCGACCATTGAGGGAGAAAGTGAGTCGGTTACGGTGGCGTCCCAGCCGCGTGACGTGGTCGACGACCTTCACTGAGGGCGCAGGATAGAGCGTGATGAGTGCCCACCGACTCTCCGCATCGGCATATGTGAAGGTGAACGAGCGGCGTATCGAGTCGGAGACCAACACGTATTCTTGTAGTGTCATCATCCATGAAGGTTCCTAATGATGCATTGGGTAGGGCGTGTAGCCAATCGCTTGCAAGTTTTGCAGAGGTTGTCCTAAGCCGAGCCCTAGTGGAGTCACTGTCAGCTTGATCAGTAAGTAAACGAGAATGTCTATCGGCTTGTCGGGCCGACCATTCACTCTGAGATGTAATGTCTTTTGGTAAAGTTCCAAGAACCTCAACCAAACTGCTCGTGACTTGATCTCGCATGGAAGGGAATTCAAGCTGCTCGGCTTGATCAAGGAGCTCGCAGACCCTGCAGGAAACCTGATGGGTGGCAGCAACTATCGCACGGAGTGTAAATATGGCCAGGTCTGGTAAGCCAAGCCCCCTTTGGCTATTGGCAAGAAAATCGGTCGTTTGGCTGTATCGTTCAGTTCAATGTTGAGTAGGTTGGTTATCGTATCGGCAGTAAGATCATTGAAGCGTCGTAGCTCGTCCGTTTTGTCAGTAAGGTCGATACCCCTCAGAATATGGGTCAGGCGTGTGGGAGGTGTCTTGAAGCAGAGAGGCCTTGTTTGAAATTGCTAAAATGTGTGTGTGTGTGTTTTGTAATTTAAAAAGCTATTGCCCTATATAAGTGCAATAGATCCTCATATAGAAAAACTAAGCACACCGTCGTGTTTATGAGAAAATTCTCCTCCATCTGAAGACGACACGACGCGGGGTAGAAGATACGGCGTGGTCATTAAGAAAAAAATCGCAAACATATAAGTTCTATTATTAAAAATTGTCACCCTACGACACGCTCATTCATGCGCGCATCATGATGATATTTTTGGTACCAAATCTATGGCGATCTTAGTTATAGAGCAAATAAGGTTTTTCGGCGGGCATTTTGAGATTAGGTGCTAGCCTTGTTTAAGGCTGTACCATTTTTTGAAGTTGGGAGTATTGATTTTGTCCATTATCCAGGGTGACCCGGCAGCATTGCTTCCAAATGCTGGTTCCATTTGTATTCTAATGATTGATTAGTAGTCCCTCCGAATTTTTCTTTCGCAGCTCCGCTGAGACTGTTTGCAGCATAGCGCACACGAGGTGTTCTTGTGAAAGCCCTATCTAGGAGCCCGTCCAGGTACTTAGCCGTGGGCCGGTGTGCTACTGCTGCGGACGCTTTAGGTCGTTTAAAAAAATTGCCTCCGTATTGTGTAAAGTCAATGCGAACCCTAACGTGTACTGTCAAATATCCTTTTTTTTCTGGGAGGTTTCGGGAATGCATGATGCACATGCGCCACTAGCAGCCTGCGTGACTAGTGTGAGACTCGCAAAGCCACTAAACCCGGATTCCTCCACACCCCCCCCCCCCAGGCTCGGTATTACTTTGGCATTACATCGAAACTATTAAATATCCGTCGATGGTCTGTTGGCTGCACCTTCGAGCAGATCCTCGTCACGGCGACGGTCAGTGTCAGATCATCTGCGTAGGCGACGGAATAAACTTCCAGGGGCTGGCGGCGTGGTCTAGGGGACTAGCGCGTAGTCATGGTCGTCATCTACCCGGGTGTCTTGGCTGAGGGTCCGCCCGAAAAACTTTACTTAGTATGAATCATTGAGGGGACTCTGGCTATCACTGTATAGTCTACGCCTTCGTAAATATGCCCCACTCCTAAAAGGATGGCCAGACAATGCGACCGGTTTGGCCTCGGCGCATTTCTCTGTGTTTCAGCTATGTTCAGAGCTTTGCTAATGGCTGAATGTGCACGGCTTTCGAGTGTCTTTGTCTCCTTGTATTTTTGCTCAATTACTGGTCGTCGCTGACAATAGGCTTAGCTGCTTTGGGTGGGCAGGAAAAAATGCCTATAGGCCGGTATGCTGAGTGATTTTTTGCGGTTTACCGGGTTTCGGCAAAAATGTCAAGCGTACTAAGGCTTAAAAGAGTCTCTACTGGTGAGGACTTAATCTTTCATGCATTTGACGAGACCGCATCTAGGCTCGGTGGTTTTTGTTCGACCATGATTTTGATGTCTTGAACTGAGGTTGGCTGGAAGGTAAGGCTTGAAGTCTTCTGAAAGATCACCGGCTGCAACCCGGGTCTTTCCGGAAAGAGCGCAGTTAAAGTCGGTTGACTTACGTCTATTGATAGTGGTGGGTCTGCGTGGTGCCTTTTGTCACACAGGAGGGTTTTGTGCACCGTGCCCCGAGGGTTTTCTTCGACCGCCTTGCATAATGAAGTCCAGTGGTCTATTTTGCTATTTTTATTAGCCCTATGACGGACCCTTCGCGCTGGTCTGTACTATTTCCATAGAAAGAAAAGTTCTAGCCGGCGGCTTGCTCTGCGGCGCTTGTGTACTCACTCGTCGCAAGTGGTGGCAAGTTTTTCACTTTTCGGCAATCTGGCAGTTCCACCAGTAGCAGGGGGGGGGGGGGGGATTGACTATCTTAGGATGTGTGCAGAAGCTGCATTTTCAGCAGGTTTCCTCTAGTAAAGCAGATGTTTCCACTGAAGAGCATTAGCAATGAGAAGAGCCATTGTTCATTTAAACGCTTTCTGTAGGCAAAGTCATTTAGCCGCCTGGGAAAACGTTGCCATTGTGTTTGGGGAGAAAGGGCTGGGGAAGGAAGTCAAAGCGATGTAGAAGGTTACGACGTAGAGATAGTCAAATAGGGTTTCCTGCAGCATGTGGATTCTCATGTCGGTTTTGCGGTTAGTTATTTATTCTGGCCAGTGCAAATAGCAATAATAGCAGACACAGGTCAACAACAGTGTTGAGCTGTGTCTGCCGTTATCGAAGGCTTACTCAGGGGTGCTCATTGTAAGAGAATCTCCTTTCCTCAAAAGGGGATATATATATATATATATATATATATATATATATATATATTTATATATATATGCGTAATAGAGTAGCACCATACATGAGCATGAGGTTGCAATTACATACATCTCCCATGCCGCTGGCAAGCTAGCAAAAGAGATCTGATTCTATGTGCTGTGTTGGTGTGATGGAAGGCGCCTTTCAAGCTTCGATGCAGACGACGCTGTCAGTGGCCGACTTCAGTATTTATTTATTTCTTCGTCTGCTACTTCGACTACTACCGCGATAATAAAGAATAATAAATAATACAAGTAACAATAGCAAGACGAAGAAGGCAGTAATAGGCGCAGCGTTGGTCGGTCGATGCTTTGCGTCCGGGTCGGATCGTAGGCGGAAGGTTGTGCCACGAAGGCTGTGTAAGATGCATTCATTCAATGGGTGGCTTGTAGGAGAAAAAAAGAGTTCGCGCGCGTCTGCGTACACAGGGTCTCCCAGAATTCGTCTAACAAACTTTGGGACTTAGTACAACTCGGCGAAAAAATCATTTTTCTAATTTCTAACAAGTGGGCGGAAATGTCTTCTTCTAAAACTGGGTAATTGGTGAAAGCTTGGAATTACCAACGTATACGAATTGCAAATAATTTAATTTCCTAAGCATTATCTTCAGTACAATATTAAGGTATTTACAACGATTGAATTATCTTCATTGCAACATTCTACAGCTCTGCTTTGAGCTAACGCTGTTGGTGTTAATACAACCGCTGTTGGTAATTTCTAAATTTAGAGCAGCGACAGAATGAACAATACCTGTTTTTATTCCGCATAATTGTATGCCTATGACAATAAATCATGAAGTGTTCTTCGATTTAAATACCGACAACAACTATACCGACATCAACAACATTATCCAAAAAAAATGCTAACAAAACAACATTAAAAATGTTGCTGTTGTTTTAGCAGCTGCGAAAAAAAAATCTGTCACAGTCAAAATTCCCAGAGGATATCGCTTATCTGTATGCAGCCGCTGCCGCTCTTTTTTCTCATTTATATTTAGACGTTGTTATTGAGTTTTGGACGTTGTAAATCGGCGAGCACGTTTTTTTACCCAAAAAAAATGGCTGTTAATGTTGGTTAATTACGAACTGTAAGTAGGAGGTAATAGGTATTAGGAGCTTTATGCGCGCCCTTAAGAGACGTTGTCATGCGTAGAATCGAGTCCTGCTGGGTTCAAATTCCTTCTCATTTCCTTGATAGTCACGTCGGGTCAACAAGCACTACTTTGGTGTTGTAATGTTGCTGCTTTGTTGGTGAATGGGTCCAAAATGGGTCCAGTATGAGGACGCCAAACGAAGGAAACGTGCAAAAAGCTCTACAATTATTAGCTGTAATACAACTAACAATAGTAATTAGAAATACTTTTTCTGCTTGCCGTGTTGTATTGGTTTTACGGGATTTGTAGCAATTAGGAATACGTTTTCTGCTTGCCGTGTTGAATTGTTGTTACGGGACCTGTAATCACGCATTGGCATCTCATAATTGCATTCATCTCGTCAGCATGATCTTCATCATCATTGTCATGGTAGATGTGTCGTGAGTGTTACCCATCAACAGCATTTAAGTTGCGATTTTTGAACGGTAGGTGGTCGAAAAAAGTCTACCCACGACTAGTTGACTAAGGCAGAATGAAATCGAAAAAAAAGCGCAAGTTGATGAGTGAGTGAGTGATTGATTGAGAGGGTCGTCAGCATCGTTCAGCATTGCACCGCATATCTTTGCATGCATCAACAGGCCGGAACCCGCGAACGGGTTTACGTGTCCGAAGCAGAACAGGGCATGGCGTTTTCGAACTCTTTCGAGCCTGAGAATCGTGTCTGCTGCTACAATGGAGTTAGGAGATATAGAGAGAAATGGGGCGCGAGAGAGAGACAGAGAGAGAGAGAGAGAGAGGTTGAGGTTGATTGAGGTCGGTCGGGCATCGTAGTTCATCGCAGAAGAGACTCGGAGCGTTGTCGTCGTCGTTGTTGTCGATATTGATGATTGACGTGTTTCCCTGCTAGTAAGCAGCACTCGTATTGAAAGCAAGTGGATGCATGTGAAGTACGATCACTTTTGTGAAGTGGCTCCACGTGGATATTGCTCATTGTTGTTCTCTGTTTTCGTCTTATTCAATCATTATCGCCGCAAACTGGCCGAAACAAAACAAAAAAAAATGTGCTGTTGTGCCGCGTTGTAAATGCTGTCGACAAAACGCCGTTCCGAAACAGTGTTTGGGTCTGTGGGTGGGGGGTCTGTCGTTGGAGAGCCATTTTGCGGCACTTCCAGGACTCTGTGCCGTCCGCTGCTGGACAATTGTTGTTGTTGTCGTTTTGTTGTTGTTGTTGTTGTTGTTGTTGTTACTAGCTGTGTTATTGTGGTTGCTGCTGCTGCTGCTGTTGTTGTTACAAATGTTGTTGTTGTTGTTATAATGTTGTTGTTGTCCCGCGGTGGGGGATTCTTCTCGTCGTCGCCTTCGTCGTCGTCTTCGTCGAACGAAAGGAGAATGCAAGCAAACAATTGACAAACACCAAACGAATAACGGAGCAGTAAAACAAGCAAAGCAATCATTACGCAAGTTGGCAGCAGTGAGTGTGGCTAGCAAAGCAAGTGGCAGCGATCCTGGGCAGCGACGGTGAAGTGCGTTTGAATTCTTTCGGCCACTAAAAGCCACTCCACTCCACTTGTTTGCTGTGTATGTAGTGGCTGTGTACTGTACCATGATATGATTGTACGGGTGTATTATTGATTGTATCATCTCAATCATGATGTGTCTGGCGGGTCGGGTCCGAGCGAGCTAGGTAACTCGTTACGATATAAGGGTTACGTAGGCAAATTGATGGGCGTCGTCATCTCCTCGTATCAAACGAGAAATCATCCCCTTTTGCTCGGTGATCGATTGGACTGTTTTGACCGTTTCCCGCGGTGGTGGTGGTGGTGTTGTTTCGGGTGTGATTGTGTGGGTGTTTGCGTGGTGGGTGCTATTTGTATCAGCTGTAATTAGTAATTCTGTTTGCTTATTGACATTTCTTGTAGATAATTGTTGTAAATAATAGCAGTT